>JAWDJE010000012.1:27213826-27634970 GCA_035047345.1 Bradypodion ventrale
AATTGGTGTTACATTCGCTACCTTCCAGTCATCAGGCACAAAGCCTGATTTGAGGGAAAGATTATATATTTTGGCTAGGAGATCAGCAATTTCATCTTTAAGTTCCCTGAGAACTCGTGGATGGATGCCATCTGGTCCTGGTGATTTGTTAGTGTTTAGTTTAACAAGACATGCAAGGACCTCCTCCCTGGTTATTTCTATCTGGCTTAATTCTTCGGTTTCCCTCCCTATGAAGATAGGCTCTGTTTTGGGCATGTGGCCTCTGTCTTCTTCAGTGAATTCAAACACTGTTTGTGTTAAAAGCAATTTATCAATGGGGAGAAGATGAAGTGGGGGGGGGGGCAAGGTTGGGGGGGGGGTGTCAGCCGAGACCTCTTCCTCTCTCCACCGGCAGGCAATTATGCCGGAGTGGGAAGGCCTTTGCAAGACGTTAACCGGCAGAGACAAACGGCTGCTGAAGCTGGGACGGCTGCCCAGATACGGCCTCCGAAGCCACACTCTGCCGGCCGGCCGGCCTTCGGCTCCTTGTGATTCTGATCTGGCCCACCAGACAGGAACAGGTTCCTGGGCCATTGGCCGTCTGTCTCGTGGCCTCTGAAGGAGGCAAAGGCAGGCGGTGGAGGTGCAGGGTTGGCATAGAACAGCACGAGAGGAAAATAGGTGGGGAGGGAAGAGGAAAAAGGGGAAAAAACCGCCTTTTATGGAACAAGGGAATCGCGCCTTCTGGGTTTTCTGCAGCTGGCGTGAGTGGGTGGGTAAAAATCCCCCTAAAGCCACCCCAAAGTTCCTTTTCTCTTCCCCATTCCCACATTGCTATAGGTAAAGGCCACTCTTGCACGGAAGCCAGTCGTATCCGACTCTAGGGTTCAGTGCTCCTCTCTGTTTATAGCCAAAGAGCCAGCACTGCCTGCGTTTGCACACATTTTTGTGGACATGTGGCAGATAGGAGTACACAGAACACTGTTACTTTTCCCACTGAAATGGCCCCTCTTTATCTACCTGCAATTTCTTGCTTTCAAACTGCTAGTTTGGCAGGAGCTTGGACAAAGACGGGAAGCTCACTTTGTCGTGCAGGACCCGGGTATTGAACTCTGACCTTCCACCTCCCAGTCAGTGTCTTAACCACTTGAGCCACTGCAGTCCCTTCGTTGCTGTAGGTCACAGGCTAAATTATGAGCCCACCATGTGATGCGGCTGCAGGAAAGGCCAACCCTGTTCTAGGCTGCATGAAGGAAAGTATGTATAGCCTCCAAACTCTCTAGGAAAGTCTCTAGGACAGTGGAAAGATGGAAGGAACTGGGTATGTTTAGCCTAGAGAAAAGGAGACTGAGAGTGGAGAGGATGATGATGATGATGATCATAGCTGTCAAGTATCCCTTATTGGCCAGGAAAACCCCTTATTTTACCCTCTTTCCCGCCTTCATCCCTTATTAATTAGACTGCAATGCCCTATTGCTGCCATTGGAGGGCAGCACAGGATAAGCATAGCTGTCAAGTATCCCGTATTTCCCGGGAAATTTCCCTTATTTCCAAATCCAAAACTTGACAGGTATGATGATGATGATGATGATGATGATGATAGCACTCTTCAAATGTCTGAAAGATAATCATAAAGAGCAAGGGAAGGCTCTGTTCTCCATCAACCCAGACAGCAGGACGCGGAATAACAGGCTGAAACTATAGGGAGCCAGAAATATAGGCTGAATATCAGGGGGAACCTCTTAATGGTTAGAGCTGTACGAAAGCGGAACCTCCTGCCTTGAGGGTTGGGCGGGAGAGCCCTCCAACACCGGAGGAAGCCTTCAAGAGGAGGGAAGTGTTTCCGAGAGGGGCGGGAGACAAGTTTAAGAAAGGAAGAATAAAGGACTGAAAAGCAAACAGGTCAGATCTGCTTGGATTCAGATTTCTTGTATTGAGCAGAAAGTGGTGGAGTGGGAGGCGGGGGGGCACGCCTCCCATCTTACTCCAGGATAAGTCATGTTGCTGGTTTTCATTGGCACCTGGAGCATAGAACCAAACATCAGGCCATATCCAGCATTGATCATCACCCTATTTTTGGGTAGGGATGAAATGGCTTTCCTCGCCAGTTTTACACCAGGTTGGCACATTCAGGGATGGGGGGTTGTGCCACTTGATATACCACACCAACGATGCCTCACTCTATCTATCCGTCTGTCTGTCTGTCTGTCTATCTGTCTATCCATTCAATCTGTCTGTTTATTTATCCATTCAATCTTTGTCTGTCTGTCTATCTATCTATCTATCTCTTCTCCCCCCTTCTTGCCCTTCGGATGCTGATGTTTCGTTCTCTTCCTTTCTTCTCCCCTTCCAGATGTTGCAGCTGCGTTTGGGCCCCAGCCGGGGCCCCCTCCTCCTCCTGAGGAAACTCTACCGGTGCCCCTCCACCTTCCATAGCACCCGGGCGGTTGACTACAAGCCCATCCAGAAAGTGATGGTGGCCAACCGAGGTGAGGGGGGGGGAGAGCGGAGTTTGGGGGGGGGCTGCCTACGACTCATTTCCCATCGGGACACCCGGCCTCCTTCTCAGAAGCGGCCCACCTGGAAACACATTGTCCCCAATGGCACTTCTGGGTGCAGCAAAGAACATGGGTGGGTGGCCCTTTTGCAATAGGCAATGCAATATATAAAGGACATTTATTTTCATTATTCCTAGCTGCTCTGTACCATGGGACTCTAGGCACAATGTCTTAAAAATAGGATTAAGCAGGCCATTGCATGCAAAAGCCAAGTAAAACCAGAACACAACATGTACACTACCTTAATATTATTAATAATAATAGTAAAGAGATGAGCAAACAATATAAAGATTGGCCAATAGTATAGAAATATGGGCAAGGGAAAGACAGGCGTTCAGAAAGGATTCCGGGTTGGCAAGGATTCCTTTTTATACCCTTTCATTCTGTGTCTTTTTAAAGTACAGGACATCAAAAGTCACGTCACCCAAAGTCAGTCGTTACCAACCTTTTCAACCTTTTTCGGCTGAGCCGCGCTCTCTCAGTCAGCTTTGAGGGCCGGACGGCCATTTTGCCCTGCCTGCACAATGGAGGCAGCCATTTTGTCCCAATAGTTTCAAAGGGGTGGTCATTTTGTTTCTCGAATGCCTTTGGAGGGATTGGGGCCATGTGTGATGGTGCTACGGGCCAGATCTGGCCCACAGGTCTTAGGTTGGGAACCCCTGCCCTAGGTTTTTCCATCTGTCCAGCCACCACGACACAACCACAAAACTACACCTTTTACCTGCAGATTTCCCAACGTTTTGATTTTACTTTTAATTTATATGGCTACATATAAATCAACTAAAACTGCATCAACTAAAACCTGTCTTTATTAGTTTCCCTTCACCACTCTGTGTATGCACAGAGGCACAACAGCTTACGTGTACTTGAACAGGGACTGTAATTTTGCTCCTCCATCCTTTTAACTTCTCTTCTTCTTTTCTGCCCCCCAAGGAGAAATTGCCATCCGGGTTTTCCGGGCCTGCACAGAGCTGGGGATCCGGACAGTGGCGGTCTACTCGGAGCAGGACACGGGGCAGATGCACCGGCAGAAGGCGGACGAAGCCTACCTAATCGGGAAGGGGCTTCCGCCCGTCCAGGCTTACCTGCACATCCCTGATATCATTAAAGTGGCCAAGGTGAGGGAAATGGCTCAGGATCTGCCCCCTTCCATTCCTAGAAGGCAGGAATAACAAATAATAATAATAATAATAATAATAATAATAATAATAATAATAATAATAATAATAATAATAATAATAATAATAATAATAATAATAATAATAATAATAATTTAGTGTCAGAAATTATTCTGGGCTGAAAGGATTTTGCGGGAGAAACTCCGCTCAGAGAACACCCAATGAGGCTCCTTTTGTGTACCCAAGAGCTGGGGCAGAGGCGGGTGCTCAGTCTGTTATGCAGGACCCGGGTCTCGAACTGCTGGCTTTACCAGCCTCACAGCTAACAAGGCGAGCTTCTTATCCCCTGAGCCACTGCAGCCACAAACCCTTGTAGACCTGTGGCGGGGCGGGGTGTGTGTGTGTTAAATGTCACAGATGTTCCCTGCGTTGGACGCTCTCAGTTAGCAGTGGAGAGAGCGATGTTCCCTATCGGATGATGGTGATGGTGATGGTGATGATGATAGGCCAGTGGAGGAGAGATCAGCTCATGAGTGGCTCTCCTTCCTTTCAGAGGCCCTCGATCCCAGCTGGGGGACGGGGGGAGGCGGGGTGGCAGCGGCGGCGCTGGCTCGTTCGTTAGGAGATAGATGATTAAATGCCCGCCTCTCCTTGACGGCCAGGAGAGGTTAGGAAAGCTTTTCTAAAGGTAAAGATTTCCCTTGCTCGAAAGTCAGTTGTATCCGACTCTAGGGTGCAGTGCTCATCTCTGTTTCAAAGCCAAAGAGCCAGCGCTGTCTGCTGCTGCAGACGTTTCCGTGGTCATGTGGCAGGCATGACTAGACACCGAAGCACACAGAACGCTGTTACCTTCCCACTGAAGTGGTCCCTATTTATCTACTTGCAATTTCTTGCTTTCGAACTGCTAGGTTGGCAGGAGGCTGGGACAAAGTACTGCAGTACTCGGGAATCGAACCGCTGGCCTTCCGCCTCCCAGTCAGCATCTTAGGCACTTGAGCCACTGCAGTCCCTCCATTGCTGTAGGTCACAGGAAATAAATGGCATAAAAAACCCTTCCCCACAGCAGGAGGGTCAGATCCTGGCTAGAGGGGTGGGGGGTGGGCTTTGAATTCCCAAGCCTTGGGTACTTTTGAAGGTTAGGAGTGATAGATTAAAGGTCAAGGGTCACAAAGCCAGTTGTATCTGCCTCTAGGGTTCGGTGCTCATTTCCGTCGACAGCCAAAGAGCCAGCACTGTCTGCGTTTGCAGATGTTTCCGTGGACGTGTGGCAGGCAGGACTAGACACTAAAAGTGCATCGAATGCTTTTACCTTTCCTGCTGAAGTGGTCCCTATTTATCTACTTGCAATTTCTTGCTTTCATACTGTTTGGTTGGCAGGAGTTGGGACAGAGACGGGCACTCACTCCATTGTGCTGCATTCGGGTCTCGAACTGCTGGCCTTCGAGTCAACATGTTCAGCGTCTTAACCACCAAGCCACTACAGTCCCCAATAAATGTAAACCTTGATCCAATTGGCATTTGGATGGCCTGAGTTTAGTATCCCGTGAGCCACGCAAAGGGTCACGTTTCCATCCGGATTCCCCGGGTTTCCCCAACATGGTTGTGAGTGCTTGTGTAAACCAGGGGTTCCCAACCTAAGGCCTGCGGGCCGGATCCAGCCCGTGATGCTATTTCATGTGGCTCACCCGACCCCTCCAAGGGCATTTGAGAAACAAAATGGCCACCACCCCCTTTGAAGCTCTTGGGACAAAATGGCCGGCCTCATTGTCCAGGCAGGGCAAAATGGCCATCTGGCCCTTGAAGCTGACTGAGAGAGCATGACCCGGCCCCCGGCTTGAAAAGGTTGGAAATCCCTGGTGTAAATCTTTTGGCAAGCCGAAGGGTCTTTGGAACTCCCTGTCACATGAGACGCAGAGTCAGAAAAAAACCCCTAACCTCTCTGCCCTCCTCTGCCCTGCTTCCTCTTCCCCCCGCCCCCCCCCCAGGAGAACGCAGTGGACGCAATCCACCCGGGCTACGGCTTCCTCTCCGAGCGCTCGGACTTTGCCCAGGCCTGCCTGGAGGCCGGCGTGCACTTCATCGGCCCTTCCCCAGAGGTGGTGCGCATGATGGGTGACAAGGTCGAGGCCCGGAGCATCGCCATCGCCGCGGGTGAGGGTCTTGGTCATGCCGTGGCGGTGGGGTTCCCGTGAGCCCCCCACGTCCCCAGATCTCAAAAACCAACAGCTTCAGACCACTGGGTGGAGCAAAAGCCAGTCGTTGCCGCAGAGATGCTGGGCACAGGCTGGCAGCATCCAAGGAGAAAGAGGGAAGGGGATGGGTGGAGTGGGTTACTGTGGGTCATGGTGGTCTTCCTCTGCCCCCCACCTCTTCCAGGGGTGCCGGTGGTTCCCGGGACGGACTCCCCCATCTCCTCCCTCAGCGAAGCCCAGGAGTTCTCGGAGACCTATGGCTTCCCCATCATCTTCAAGGCGGCCTACGGCGGAGGCGGAAGGGGCATGCGCGTTGTGCGCAGCTACGACGTACGCAGGGCTGTGTGTGTGTGTGTGTGTGTGTGAGGGGGGGTTTGCATTGAAGGACTGGAAGGGGGGGCACAGGAAGGGGTCCAGCCCACGTTTTTTATGGCTGGGTCAAGACCCGGGGTGGGGGGGTGAAGGGATGGTTTGGGGTGCAGGATTAGACCCAAGCAAGGCAGAAAGAGACCCCAGAGAAAGAAGGAAGGGAAGGGGAAAGGGAAAAGGAAAGGAAACAAGACAAGAGAAGGGGGCGGGCAGGCTCCTTGATCCCTCCCTGCCTGCTTTCCTAAGGGTATATGACGAGACTCCCTTTCTCTCCCCCTCCCCAATATCAACACCACCCCCACCCCCACCCCCACCCCCATTCAGGAGCTGGAGGAGAATTACACTCGGGCCTTTTCCGAGGCGCTTTCGGCCTTCGGTAATGGAGCCCTCTTTGTGGAGAAGTTTGTGGAGAAACCGAGGCACATTGAGGTCCAGATTTTGGGTATGGAGCAAACTCAGGCCATTTGGGGGCTGAGCTGGGCTGAGGGGTGTGTGTTCAACTCTTCCGTATGGGTGCATTTTGCTTCCCCTGCCAGGAGCAACGAGTGCGGCACGAGCCGGATGAATTGGCTTTGGGGGCCAGATTTGGCCCACGGCCATAGTTTGGACACCCCTGCCCTAGAGCAGCCAGGAGAGGAGAGAGGCGGATGGGGAGGGGGGCCGAAGGTCACTTTGAGGGAAAACCTGTCCTGGAAAGACAACAACACAAAGCAGGGTTTTGTTTATTTTAAAATACCCGAGGCGTTTGATTAAAGCGTCTTGTAACGAGGTGTCAAACTTTGAGCTGAAATGCGAGTTAAATGGTTTTGAAGTGGAAGAAGCAACACTTTTTAGGGGGGGGGGGGGGACATGTTTCTGTCAAGAGGTACCTGGCGGTATTTGGGGGAGACACACCTGGGGGGCGGGGGCGGGTCAAAACGGCCGTTTGCCTCTACCAAATGGAGCCCTTGAGGGTGGTCTCCTTAGCCCAGGGGCTCCCAACTGTAGGCCTGTTTGCTGGATCTGGCCCACGGTGCCATTTCATGTGGCTCCCCCCCCCACCCCTCCAAGGGCATTTGAGAAACAAAATGGCCACTCCTTTGAAGCTGTAGGGATAAAATGGCTGCCTCCATTGTGCAGGCAGGGCAAAAATGTCCATCCAGCGCTACCCGGTCCCCGGCTTGATAAGGTTGGGGACCCCTGCATTCGCCTGTCAGGAGAGGGTCCCTCGTTGTCTGTTGAAGCTTCCCAGGCAGCCCCCCCACCCACCCACACCCTCTGGCCCGCTTCTCTCCCCCCCCCAGGTGACAAATATGGCAACGTGGTCCATCTCTATGAGCGCGACTGCTCCATCCAGCGGCGGCACCAGAAGGTGGTGGAAATTGCCCCGGCCGCCCACCTGGACTCCCAACTCCGCTCCAAGCTGACCCACGATGCTGTCCGGCTGGCCAAACAGGTGAGGAAGAGTGGGGAGGGGACCCCCGCCCCACCCCAGAGTGCCCTGCGTCACGTGACTATTGCTCTATCCTTGTTAAATATAACAAAGTCTTAAGGATGGACTTCCTACAATGTCTATTTCTGGTCCTATGCTCTTATCCCATGGGTTCCCAAACTTTTTACACCGTGCGCCTGACCGGGGCCCCTGGACAGCCGAATGGGCCGGAGCACACACCCTGGAAGTGGAAGTAAATGTGCCTGCTTCCGCCTTTATGACAGCCACAGGTGCATTTATGGCCACTTCTGGGCCACATGAAATGTTGGTGTAGGCCAGGTCCTGCCCATGGGCCATAGGTTGGGAACCCCTGCTCTATTCAGTTCTCCTTTGTGGTCTGTGTGAATTCCATTCATGTGGATTCACAGGGGACCACAAAGAAGAAGAAGAGGTAAGTCCTTCTAGAGCCCAGGTGGCGCAGGGGTTAAAGCTGCTGTCCTGCAGCCAAAAGGTTGTGAGTTCAATCCTAAGCAGGGCTCAAGGTTGGCTCAGCCTATTCCATTCTTCCAAGATCGGGGGGGGGGGGGAGGGGGAGATGAGTCCCCAGCATTGTTGAGGGGAGAGCAAAATGCAAATTAGTGTGTGAACCCCCCACTCAGTGCTTCTATGGGCCAGTGAAGAAGTGTAACTACTTTGCTTTGGCTTGGCTCCCCCCTGCCCCCCCTCTTCCATGTCCAGATGTGAGGCCACAGGGCCAACATCCCTCCTGATGTTGAGCACTTTCACCCTTCAGTGGAGGGAAGGCCACTCTGCCCCACCACATTGGGGTAGGGGGGCCACGTTGGGGGCCTCCCCCCCCCTTCTCCTGTTGCGTCCCTTGGTTTTGGCAGGAGGAGATGGATGGAGGACATGGAGCCCATTCTCTGCCCAAGACGCTCAGCAGAAAGATCGGCCCGCCGGCCATGGAAAGCCAGTCATTCATCATCCTCCCCTTGTGCTGCTGGTCTGTCTGGCAAGGCCAACGGCAAGGCCTCTTTCCACTTTTCTGCCTGACTGTTGGTGTCGCTGGAAGGATTTCTGCCTTGTAAAAAAAATCTTCATGTAGGAAGAAAAGAGGGACGGAAAGAAGGAAAACTCACCCAAGACTAAAAAACATTACAGCCTTTCTTTCTCTCTTTCTTTCTCTCTTTCTTTCATTCTTTCTCCCTCCCTTCCTTCCTTCCTTTCATTCTCTTTCATTCTCTTTCTTCTCTCTTTCTCTCTCTCTTTCATTCATTCATTCATTCTTCCTTCCTTTCTGGTGTGCTCCAGCGTCTAATCATTCCTGCCACATGACCGCGGAAACATCTGCAGTTAGACAGCACTGGTTGTTTGTCTATAAACAGATGAGCACCAAACCTGGAGTCAGATACGACTGTCTTTCGATCAAGGGAAACCTTGGGCTTTGTGTGCAGCTGAGGAGGAAAAAGGTTAGACAGATTCCCTCCAACTGGCCAAGCTGTTTTCGTGGGGCCAGAGCAAAGGAGGGAGATATTTGGCTCATCTTATTTCTGGCAATTAACTAATTTCCAGGGGGTGGTGTGTGCATGTGTGCGTTTGTGTGTGTGTGCGCGAATGTGTGTGTGCGTGTGCACACGCACACGCGTGTGCACACGTAGGCTTTGTGTGCAGCTGAGGAGGAAAAAGGTTAGACAGATTCCCTCCGACTGGTCAAGCTGTTTTCGTGGGGCCAGAGCCAAGGAGGGAGATCTTTGGCACATCTTATTTCTGGCAATTAATTAATTTCCAGGGTGTGGTGTGTGTGTGCGTGCACGCGCTTGTGTGTGTGCGCATGCGTGTGTGCGCATGCGTGTGTGCCTGCACGTGTGTGCGTGTGTGTGCGCCTGCATGCATGTTCACATGCCCGTGCACTTGTGCATGCGTGTGTGCATGCAGGCACTTGTGTGCGTGTGTTTTTGTGTGTGTCCTTGGCCCCAAACCAGAGGCTTTGACAGCAAACAGAGAACAGCCTTCCCAATAAAGTGGGCAGTGCCATGGGGTGGCAGAGGCACCCATGAGGAGGCCACAACATTTTCCACTCCACTGGCCGCTACGCACGGCTTGCATTGTGCACTTTGTGATCTTTCCGTCCCCCCCCCCCCCCCCCCGCGGGTAGCGGCTCATTGTCTGTGGTTCAAAAGGAGTGCACTCCAGCGTCCACTATTCCCCCCTTCCTTCCTTCCTTCAGATTGCGTGCCAACAACGGCTCGGATTTTGCCCCCACGAGATGCAGGGATGATGATGATGATGCCCTTCCCCCTGTCTGCTCAATTTGCCTGTCCCAGCGTGAGGGCCACAAATAGCATCTCATGCTTAGTGGCGGCAGGAAAAGGGAGTGTGTGTGTGTGTTAATACAAGCTTTTTCCTCTGGAGGAATTAATCTTCCGTTGCTTTTTATGCTCTCAAGTCTGTGCTTTTGGTAGCTGCAGTAATGGAAGGAAGTGCAGGCAGGCGGAATTGAGTGACAGGTCTGTCGATCAGGAGGGTCCGGAGAATTGAGGCCTCCGTCCACCTTCCACACACACACAAACCCCATTGGACTAATGAGATCTTTGCAAACGAATTCGATGACCCTCTTCTTTATTGCAAGTAGATAAATAGGGACCACTTCATTGGGAAGGTAAATAGCATTCCATGCACTCCGGTGCCTAGTCATGCCTGCCACATGACCACAGAAACCTCTGCAGAAGCAGACAGTGCTCGCTCTTCGGCTTTGAAACAGAGATGAGCACTGCACCCTAGAGTCAGATACGACTGGCTTTCAAGCAAGGGGAACCTTTACCTTTTAACCTGTCATTTTTGTAGTGGTGGAGGCATTATTATAATAATAATTTTGGGTCAGAAATTGTTCTGGACTGAAAGGATTTTTGCTGGAGAAACTCCACTCAAGGGACGCCAGAATGAGGCTCCTTTCATGTCCCCAAGAACTTTTCCCCACCGAAGCGGTCCCTATTTATCTCCTTGCAATTTTTTGCTTTTGAACTGCTAGGTTAGCAGGAGCTGGGACAGAGACAGGCACTCAATCCGTCATGCAGTACCCAGGTCTTGATCTGCTGACTTGCCAGCCTTCCAGCTAACAAGGTGAGCTTCTTAACTACTGAGCCACCGCAGCCCCTAATGAATTAGATGGGCCTCTTTTTAACCTGTCATTATTGTAGCGGTGGAGGTGGTATTGAACATGAAACCCACCCCACCCCGAACTATGGGCTTTATGCTTATGCTATGCCCAACCCCACCACCCACCCCACCCCCAAAAAAGTGTGATGGACTTAGCATTATCCAAGGTGGGAACACTGAAAGATTGTTCAAACCATTGCTTAGACATGACTCTTCACTTGAAATCCTGGTCCTCCTCCTCCATTCAGGACTAAAGTTAGACCAAATCTAGAGTCCTGTGTCAAATTTTGGGCACTTAATGCAAACAAATTAGATCAGGTCCAGAGAAGGGCAAGAGGGATGATCAGAGGATACTGGAAACCAAACCCTAGGAGTGTGATGGGAAACCTTGGCACTCCAGCTGTACTTAGACTTCAATTCCCAGAAGCCCAAGTCTCTGTGAATCTACATGGATGTGCAGTAAACCCATTTCTGTGGATTCAAAGAGACTTGGGCTTTGGGGAATTAAAGTCCAAGAACACACACAGTAAACCCATTAGTGTGAATCCACAGAGACTTGGGCTTCTGGGAATTGAAGTCCAAGAACATACTCAGTAAACCCATTTGTGTGGATTCACTTGGGCTTCTGGGAATTGAATTCCAAGAACATGCACAGTAAACCCATTTGTGTGGATTCACAGAGACTTGGGATTCTGGGAATTGAAGTCCAAGGAAATGTGTAGTAAACCCATTCGTGTGGATTCACAGAGACTTTGGATTCTGGGAATTGAAGTTCAAGGAAATGTGTAGTAAACCCATTCGTGTGGATTCACAGAGACTTGGGATTCTAGGAATTGAAGTCCAAGAACTCCTGGAGTGCCAAGGTTGGCCATGACTGCCTTAGGAGGAAAGACTGTAGAAACTGGGCCTGTTTAGACGGAGAGGGGATAGGATGATGATGATAGCTGAAGTAGTTGAAAGATAACCATAAAGAGGAATGGCCAAATCTGTCCTCCATCATCCCAGAGTGCAGGACGTGTAATAACGGGCTGAATCTATAAAGAAGCCAGATATAGGCTGGATATTAGTGAGAACTCCTTAACTGTTCGAGCAGTACGACAGTGGAACCCCTTGTTATTGCTATTTCAAGGTCTCTCCTTTGAGAGAGAGGGAGAGTTGGAAAGCAAACCATATCTGTCCAATCTACTTTGATTCGAGTTCCTGCCTTGAGCAGATAGGGGGTGAGTGGAGAGAGTGTGTGTGTGTGTGTGTGGGGTAGCAGCGCTGGTTTTGGGCCCAGATCCAACCTGTATGTTTCCATTTTCCAGGTGGGGTATGAAAACGCCGGCACGGTGGAGTTTCTGGTGGACCGACAAGGGAAGCATTACTTCATTGAGGTCAACTCCCGGCTCCAGGTGGAGCACACGGTTACGGAGGAGATCACGGAGTGAGTTCACGCCCCACGTTGGCCAGGCAGGCCACGTTCCGTGGGTCGGGAGGTGGAGGAAGGGCCCCCACAGAAAAAGGGGTTGGGCATAAGAGTTGTGTTATTCTGCAGTGGTAGAGCAGGATCTGGCCCAAAAGTCACCCGGCTGGACCCCAGCAGGATGAGGCAGGAATTCCACTGGTGAAGCATCTGTGGCAAACAACCACCCACCCTCCCTCCAGAGCAAGGGTTCCCAACCTAAGGCCTGTGGGCCAAATCCACTGGATGTGCCTCTTTGAAATGTTGCTAGTGGGGGAAATGTTTTGCCCTTTGAGGTTTTATCCCTGGCTTTTGAAGTTAAACCCTGGCGTGAGGAATAAACCTTGTGTCCCAGCAGGGTTGAACTCACAACCCTTTCCTTTTCTTGTAATTTAACCTGCCCTGTTTGGGTGATGGCCACCCGGGCTAACCCTCCATAAAATGGCAGGGAACCATGATTTATAAAATCATGCACGGTGTGGACAAAGTAGATAAGGAAAAAGTGTTTTTCCCTATTGCACAACACTAGAACTAGGGGACACTCCATGAAACTTTTGGGTACTAGTTCTCAAACAAATAAGAAAAAGTACTTTTTCACCCAGAGGATTACTGGTCTATGGAACTCCCTGCCAGAAGAAGTGGTGACAGCTGTCAGTCTTGACAGCTTTAAGAAAGGATTAGAGAAGTTCATGGAGGTCAAGAGTATCAATGGCTATAATTATGGATACTTAAGGACAACCTCCGGGTTGGAGAGATAGGCAGAATATATCTCAATAAATGCCATTTCCAGGGAATGAATCCTAAACGGGTGAAGGCATCTGCTTGGGAATCCCCTGAAGCAAATGAGGAGCCACTGTGTGAGACAGAATGCTGGACTGGATGATGGGCTCCTGTGGCCTGTAATCCAACAAGGCTCTTCTTATGAACCAGATTGAGCTGCAGGAGGAGGAAAAGCACACATAGCAAAGCATATATGCACAAGCCATTCATCTCACGGCTCTACCTGCCCCCATAGAAACCCTTCAGGCCCTCTCGGGGTGGTTCATAAGATAATTAGCATTTCACACACACACACACACACACACACACACACACACACACACACACACACACACACACACACACACACACACACACACACACACACCTGTGTAGGTCTGAGGGGCTTTAGCCCTCCCTGCCCCCATAGAGCCTCCCTCCCCAGTATTTGCTGTGCAACCCTTTCCAACCCCCAGCAGCACTGGAGGGGGACAGAGAGAGAGAGGGCCGCCCGCCCGTGCCTCTATTAGCCTGTTTTACATCCTTGTCATTCTCTGCCTGGCTAATAAATGCCGAGTCGTTAACGCTGTCAAGATCAATTATGCCCCTATTGGGAGAAGCAGCAGAAGAAACCGTGGCATTCGGGTTCCCTTTCTCTTTCCATTTCTGTGGAATTTACAAAGCCACAGACCCACGGCTAGACAGGGGAGCGGGGACACACAAAGGGGGCTCCTTTGCGTATTTGCACCCCCATGCAGACACCCGGTGGGGAAGCTATATGGGTGCTTCTGGCCCCAGGCAGGTAGAAGAAGCCCCTGAACGAGAGGTTTGTCACCTGAAGGGAAAGATTGGCGAAATCACCAGACATTTTTTTGGGGGGGAGGGGGGGTTCGAGCCCTGCCAGTGGGGAGCAAATGGGGCCCTTACTCTTCCTCCCAGAAACCCCCAGGTTCTGCCTACACACACACACACACTAAGTTTGGCATTGGGGATGTTGTAGTCCTTTCAAGGACACACGAGAGAGAGAGAGAGAGAGAGAGAGAGAGAGAGAAAGAGTCCTAGGAGGGAATTCTTCTTCTCCTTCGTATAGTTTGTGAATCCCCACTATTGGGTTATGCGTCTGCGCAGAACATCGATTGGAGGCTTTAATGCTTATTGGCTAAAAGTTTTGGTGGTAAGACCGCCCACCTCCCGAGGGTCGAGCGTTCGCCCCGCTGGCCCGGCCATACCGTTTTGGCATGGTCCAGATGTTGAAGCGATGAGCGCCCAAGCCCGTCGACCCGCCCAGGCCTTTACTGGCGCGGTCCCGATGTGGCTTCAAGAGTCCCCCCTCCCCCTCATCCTCCTATCATTCCAGTGCGTCCTCGGAGGAGGAGGAGGAGGGGGATGTCGATGTGGAGAAGACGCCCGACCAGGCGATTGGTGCCGTCAATCCGCCGAGACGAGAGGACCAGAGGTCTGTTACAGTAATGCTCACCCGTTTGGGCACCGCTCTAAATCTGCGGGTTGACCAGCCGCTGTTGGAGATGGAAGACCAGATGACGGCCAATCTGGATAAGAAGGCCATCAGACCGGTCCACATCACCATGCTCCCTTCCATGCTGACCTCCACGAAGGCCACCTTGAAGAAGCCCATTTTGGCTTACTCCATTTCATCCAGACTCGACGAAATGTATCGAGTTTTGGACGAGAACGTCGAGTTCCTCCAGGGACACCTGCTGCCGAATTCGCTGGTGGTGAAAGCCTTCCAGCATAAAACGGCTGATAGCGGGTTTCCGGTACCTTCAACTCTGGAAGGAAAAAAACTGGACGCGGTAGGTCATAAGTTTTACGCCATCGGTTCCCTTTTCCTGAGGGCTGCAAACTATTCGGCCGCTATGGGGCTGTACCAGTCCCATCTTTGGGAGCGTGCGAAGACCCTTGCTGCCAAGCTGCCTGCTTGCCTCCAGAAGGAACTCGACTCACTGAGCGAGGAGGGTGACTTTCTGGCCGAGCAGCAAATGAGGACTGCACGGCACATCAACGATTATGCGGCCAAGGACATGTCTTCAGCCATCTATCTCCGCCGACACGCTTGGCTTAGAGGAACAACCCTCAATGACTCTATGAAGAAGTTAATCGAGGAGTTCCCCTTCGATGGTCAGGGGCTATTTTGCCAGGACACTGATAAAGTGCTAAATGAGTTGCGCCAAACAAACTCAATGGCCAAATTCTTGGGGCTCACCACGCCGTCACAGCCAGCGAAACTGAGGTTCCAGCCCTTCTCTCACCGTTACCGGGGGAACCCTCAACAGCAAGGGGGATCTGTGGATCAGCCCAAGACGGATTTTTACCGGCAAAGGCGGCAGCACAACAAGCAACGGTACCAGCCCTATGGTCAGGGTAAGCGTACGGACTCCAAGTCCAAGTCACGAGTTTGACTTTTCTCTGGCCAAGACTCTCTCGCTCCAACTCCCGTAACTCCCCCTCCGGAACTTCCTCCAGGTGTGGTCTGGCGTCACAAACGACTGGTGGGTCTTGAAGATCTTGTCCGCTGGCTACGCTATCGAGTTCGACCGGATGCCTTGGGTAGGAAAACACCGTTTCATCACCTCGTCTCTCCATCTGGAAGAAGTTGCAACCCTTCTCTCCAAGGGAGCAATCGAGCTGGTACCACCGACCGATTGGGACAACGGTTTCTACTCGAGGTACTTCGTTGTCCAGAAGAAGGACGGAGGCCTCCGCCCAATTCTGGACTTGCGTCGCCTCAACAAAGGCATCCACACCAGGAAGTTCCGGATGGTGACTCTCCAGACCATCCTCCCCCTCATCAACAAACGGGACTGGTTCACGGTTATAGACCTCAAGGACGCTTACTTTGACATCAATATCCTTGAGGAGCACAGACGGTTCCTTCGTTTCAGGATAGGGGACTCTGTGTACCAATACCGTTGCGTACCGTTTGGTCTGGCCACTGCACCGAGAGTCTTCACCAAATGCATGGCTCCAGTGGCGGCCTTCCTCCGCCAGAAGGGGATCAGGGTTTTCCCGTACATCAACGACTGGCTGATAGTCTCCCCCACCAGATCGTCCGCCTTTCGGGATACGGAGTACACCATCCATCTCATGCCCCACCAGATCGTCCGCCATTCGGGATACGGAGTACACCATCCATCTCATGCAGAGTCTTGACCTCAGGATCAACTTTCTCAAATCAAAGTTGGAACCTTCACAGCGAGTGGAGTACATCAGAGCAATTCTGGACTCGCTGGCAGAAACACTTGCTGGACATTGCACAGGCAGTAAGCGATTTCAAGACCAAACCCTTTGTCAGAGCAAAGAAGGCTCAACGACTTCTGGGCTTGATGGCTTCAACCACAGCGGTGATTCCTCACACCAGATTGAAGTTCCAGTCCCTACAATCATGGCTTCTCCATGAATTTGACCCGTTCATGGAGAGTCAGTCCAAACGGTTACTTTCCTCTCTGGAACTGGTGGACCAGCTGGCGTTGTGGACCACGCATCTCAATGTGGCTACGGGAAAAAACTTCGACCCTCCACAGCCGTCTCTCCAAGTTCTGACCGATGCGAGCAACCTCGGCTGGGGTGCCGCTTGCAGGACTCTAATGGTCAACAACACTTGGTCTCCTCACGAGATCGTCCACCACATCAACTACCTGGAGTTGCTGGACATATGAAAGGCCATGCGGTCCTTCGAAACATTGCTATGTGGCAAGGCAGTTCAAATAGCATCAGACAATACCACCGCGATAGCGTACCTGAACAAGCAAGGAGGGACAAGGTCCACCACATTGCTGTATCTGGCGGTGCAACTCTGGGAGTGGTGTCTCAAGAGACACATCTTCCCAATTGGAGTCCACATCCAGGGAAAACTGAATGTGCTGGCCGACCACCTGAGTCTCACCTCGACACACCACGAGTGGGAACTGGACAACAAGGTGTTTCACTCTCTCTGCACAGCATGGGGGTCACTGAGCATAGACCTCTTTGCGTCGGAGTCTAACTGCAAGTGCCCCAGATACTGTTCCAGGGCTGGCATCGGACTGCAGTCCGAGGGCGACGCCTTCATGAAACAGTGGGACTAGGACTACCTTTACGTCTTTCCCCTGTTTCCTCTGGTTCAGAAGGTTCTCACCAGGATGTACCAGCAACGAGCAAATGCGATTCTCATCGCTCCGGTGTGGCCACGTCAACCCTGATATCCGCTTCTGTTGCACATGTCGTTGCAGTCTCGCACGCTGCCAGACTCTCCGACGCTTCTACAGATGGAGCAAGGGCAACTTCACCATTCGGACCTGCCCAGTCTCCACCTCACCGCGTGGAGGATAATCCCAGACTGTCCAGGATCTTGGAACTAGCAAATTTTACAATGACCACATGGTGCTCCACGCCGACATCACCTTCTTACCAAAGGTAGTTTCTCAATTTCACATGGCTCAGACTATATCTCTACCAACTTTCTTTCAAAACCTCAGCAAAGCTCAAGAAAGGACTTGGCACACGCTGGATGTGAAACGAGCTTTATCGTTTTACACCAGCAGGACACGCGAGTTCCATAAGTCACAGTGTCTGTTTGTTGCCTATGGGGGAAAGTCTAAAGGTGAACCCATCTCTTCCCAGAGGTTCTCCAAATGGATTGCATCAACCATCTACCTGGCCTACGAGTCGGTATCAGGGAAGTAGGGGGAGGAACATGCCTCACAAAGGCTACGTTGGGCACCCAGAATTTTTCTTTTGGGAACACCCGGCAGGGCGGACCTTCGATCCAGCGTCCTTCTGCCTTAATGAGCACTCCTCACCCTAGCCCGATTCGCTGGGGGACAGGGACAGAGTAGCCTTCTGCATATGGCAGGTAATATTGATCACTGCAGAAGCTAGGCTTCTTAGTGCTGAGGTCTATGACACACAGCTTATGATTTGCTACTTCCCTCCTCCCCTTAACAGACAGAGCAATCCCTCTCACCCACTTCTGGAAGGCTTCCGGTGTTGAAGTGATGAGAACAATTGGAGCCACATCTGCTCTGCTGGGTTTCCTTCTCCTTCTTTACAAAGGCAGGCAAAACACGACTGGCTTTTGAAGATTTATTGAAGGAAACACAATACTGGATACAGATCTTAAATTAATCTACATTACATAAAACACAAGCTAATAAAACAAATAAATAAAATAAAATCTTGCTATCTCCCTAGCAGATTCAAACTTCTAGGTTTGGGGCGGTTCTGCCCCTCATGGCTGAGCTTTTAGCCCCGAAGGGTCATTTTGAGGAGCTGGCGGACCAGAGCTCCCGCTGCAATCAAGATCGTGGTGATAATAGACAAGGGTTCAACCCTTGCTCCCGAAGTGCCTGATAAGTGCTCAAATTGACCTCCTTTTATAGAGAAAAGGGGCTTTGGAATGTGGTGATCTAATGAGAAAGCATCTGTGTTCTCATGAGAATGAGTGATGTCTCCATGGACATTTGCAGGTGCAGGTGTCATCTGCTTGGCATGTGGCCCCCACCTTTGCTTTCTCTGGGAAAGTTCTATTCTGCAGGTGTCCTGGCAATTAGTTTGATTGACATGAGTGGAGACGTCGTCTCCCTCGTGGTGTGATCAGCTGACCTAGCTGTCACTCAGTTCCCTCGTGGGGTCTGCAGGTGCAGTTCTTGGAATGTGTCCAGTCCTGGACACTCACTTTTCCCTCCTCCCTTTGGGGAGGCAATTATTCTAACTATTCATCATTGTCATGTCAGACTAACAGCCTGGCATTGCAATGTGCTTAAAATGAGAGCTGGCTTTCTAAGCCTAAGAAAACTACAAAATGTATCTTACCACTACATGGATCAAATGTCACCTTAAAATCAAGACAAGGTTGCATGTGGAAACCATGACAGCCACCTGTCACATTCTACAAGAGCGGTTGCCACCTCCACTGCGTTTTTGGAGGGCACACCGCTCGAGGACATCTGTAAGGCTGCAACCTGGTCCAGGCCTTCCACATTTGTCCAACACTACAGGATGGACACCAGAGCCACTGCGGACGCCAGACTTGGTCGTGTCGTCCTTGCCAGAGGGCTCCAGGCGCCTCGCCCTTGAGGGTCAATCCTGCCTGCCTGACGTACTTCAACATGGATTCATCTCATCCGACTGCCCACCAACCAAGTAAGCTTGCTAATCTCCCAATAGTGGAGATTCACAAACTCTACAAAGGAGAAAGTTGGGTTTCACTTACCAGTGATAACTTTCGTTCTTCGAGTATATAGTTTGTGAATACACACTACCCACCCTGCCTCCCCTCTTGAGCAGCACGGATGAGATCAATTGGTTTATCCTGTGCTTGGCTTAAGTATGGAACTGGCGCCTAAGGGTGGGTGGTGCGGTGGGCGGCCTTACCTCCAAAACATTTAGCCAATAAGCTTTAAAGTCTCCGATCGATGTTCTGCTCAGGCTCATAACCCAATAGTGTGTATTCACAATCTATATACTCGAAGAATGAAAGTTATCACTGGTAAGTGAAACCCAACTTTCTTCTTCTCCTTCTCCTCCTTCTCCTCCTTCTTCTTCTCCTTCTCCTCCTTCTTCCGTGTCCAGATCACACCCTTGTTGTTGTTGTTCAGTCGCACAGTCGACTCCGACCCTTTGCGACCCCATGGACCATTTTCCTCCAGGCGCCTCTGTCCTCTACCATCCCCCTCAGCCCTCCCAGCTCTGTGCCCATTGTGTCTATAATACCATCTAGCCATCTCATCCTTGGCCTCCCCCTTCTTCTTTTGCCCTCCACCTTTCCCAACATCAATGCCTTCTCAAGTGAATCCTCCCTTCTCATTTGATGTCCAAAGTATTTTAGCTTCATCTTTACTATTTGACCTTCCAATGAGCAGTCAGGGTTAATTTCTTCTAAGATTGACCTATTTGTTCTCCTTGCTGTCCAGGGGATTCTCAAAACTCTCCTCCAACACCACATTTCAAAGGCATCTATTCTTCTGCGTTCAGCCTTCCTAATTGTCCAGCTCTCACATCCATACATTACTACTGGGAAAACCATTGCTTTGACTATTCTAATTTTTGTTTGCAATGTAATGTCTCTGCTTTTCACTATGTTCCCCAGGTTTCTCATCGCTTGTCTCCCAAGAATCAGTCGCCTTTTTATTTCATGGCTGCAATCCCCATCTGCAGTGATCTTTGATCCTAAGAAAGTAAAATCTGTCACTGCTTCTACTTCTTCCCCGTCTATTTTCCAGGAACTGATGGGGCCTGTTGCCATTATCTTGGTTTTCTTGATATTGAGTCTCAAGCCAGCTTTTGCACTCTCCTCCTTCAGCCCAATCAAGAGATTCTTTAGGTCTTCCTCACTTTCTGCCATTAGGGTGGTATCGACTGCATATCTCAGATTATTGATGTTTCTCCCAGCAATTTTAATCCCATATTGTGATTCCTCCATCCCTGCACTGCGCATTATGTGCTCTGTGTATAGGTTGAATAAGCATGGTGACAAAATGCAGCCTTGTCTTACTCCTTTTCCTATTCCAAACCACTCTGTTATTCCATGTTCTGTCCTAACTGTTGCTTCTTGGTTCATGTACAGATTTCTCAGGAGGCATATGAGGTGCTCTGGTATTCCCATCTCTTTAATCACTTGCCACATCTTGTTGTGGTCCACACAGTCAAATGCCTTAGTGTAGTCAATAAAACAGAAATAAACTTGTTTCTGGTATTCCTTTGTTTTCTCCATGATCCAGCGTATGTTGGCGATGTGGTCTCTAGTCCCCCTGCCTCTTCTGAAACCAGCCTGCACCTCTGGTAATTCTCTCTCCACATGCTGCTGAAGTCTATCCTGTATTATCTTGAGCATCACCTTGCTGGCATGTGGGATGAGCGCGATTGTTCGATAATTTGAACATTCTTTGCATTGCCCTTTTTTGGGATTGGGACGTATACTGATCTTTTCCAATCCTGTGGCCACTGTTTTGTTTTCCAAATCTGCTGGCATATTGAATGCAGTAATTTGACGCCATCATCTTTTAGCACTTTGAAAAATTCAACTGGGATACCATCTTCTCCACTAGCTCTGTTGTTTGCAGTGCTCTTTAGGGCCTTTATGACTTCACTCTCCAGGATGTCTGGCTCAAGTTCAATTTCTTCATCATTGTGATTATCAGGAGTGTTGAGGTCCTTTTTGTAAAGTTTCTCTGTGTACTCTTTCCATCTTTTCTTAATTTCTTCTGCATCAGCTAGCTCTTTTCCGTCTTTGTCCTTTATTGTGGTCATTTTTGCTTTAAATGTTCCCTTGATTTCCCCAATTTTTTTGAAAAGATCTCTGGTTCTGCCTCTTTTGTTGTTTTCCTCCATTTCTCTGCACTGTTCTTTTAGGTAGTTTTCCTTATCTCTCCTTGCTTTTCTTTGAAATTCTTTGTTCAAATGGTTGTAGTTTTTCCTTTCTCCTTTGACTTTTGCGTTCCTTCTTTCCTCTGCTATTTTAAGAGCCTCATCAGACAACCACTTTGCTTTCTTACTCTTCTTTTCTTTTGGTATGGTTTTCTTTGCTGCTTCCTGCATGATGTCCCTCATCTCCGTCCATAATTCTTCCGGTACTCTGTCTACCGAGTCTAAGCCATTAAATCTGTTCATCACCTCCACCGCGTATTCTTTAGGGATGCTGTCTAGGTGATATCTTTCTGGTCTCCGTGTTTTCCCTATTTTCTTTAGTCTAAGCCTGAATTTTGCGATCAGTAGGTTGTGATCTGAGCCACAGTCTGCTCCAGGTCTTGTTTTTGCTGACTGTATGGAGGTTCTCCATCTTTGGCTGCAGAGTATGTAGTCAATCTGGTTTCGGTGTTGGCCATCTGGTGATGTCCATGTGTAAAGTCGCCTCTTGTGTTGCTGGAAGAGAGTGTTTGCTATGACCAGTGCGTTCTCTTGGCAGAACTCTATCAATCTTTGCCCTGCTTCATTCTGTGTTCCAAGACCAAATTTGCCTGTTATTCCCTCCACTTTTTGATTTCCTACTTTGGCATTCCAGTCTCCTAATATAATTTGGACATCATTTCTTGGTGTCTGTTCTATGAGGTGTTGTAAGTCCTCATAGAACTGGTCCATTGTGGCTTCATCTGCACCAGTGGTTGGTGCGTATATTTGGATCACAGTGACATTGAAAGGTTTGCCTTGAAATCTGACTGACATCATTCTGTCATTTTTGAGATTGTATCCCATTACTGCTTTTCTCACTCTTTTATTGACAATTATGGCTACTCCATTTCTTCTAAGGTTTTCTTGCCCGCAGTAGTAGATATGATGGTTTCCAGAGCTGAATTCACCCATCTCTGTCCATTTGAGCTCACTGATGCCCAAGATGTCAATACTTATTCTTTCCATCTCATTTTTTACCACTTCCAGTTTTCCTTGATTCATAGACCTCACATTCCATGTCCCTATGCAGTATTGTTCCCTGCAACATTGTATTTCTCCTCCCCCTTTCGTATCCCTCCCCCTTTTCAGATCTGCTGTGCTTAGCATCCCCTTGTTTTGCCTTTTGTTTTGGTCCATAGGGTTCTCTTGGCACACTTTGTGGCGTGCCTTGCCGGTCTCTACGCCAGTCTTTTCCCATCACACATGTTATCACAGTTTAAACAGTTTTAAAACAAAGTATTATCATGCACAATATCACAGTTTATCACATAGTATCAAAGTAAAAGTTGAACTAATTAATGAAAGGGAGAGAAAGAGAGAAAAAGTCCACTATATCAAGTCTCTATGTAAGTCAGTTTCTTGTACAGTCACTATGTCAGTTGCCATAAGCCATCTATGTTTAGTCAACTATATTATTTCAGTTCGATTACTTATCCTTTGCATGCACACAGCAGCTCTTGCCTCTCTTCGGCCGCATGGAGTCGGTCAAAGGCGCCGGCTCGGACCTCGCTGTGATGGTGGTTATGGATGGTATCTCCTGGGGGTGGTCGGGGGTCTCCGGAAGTGTCCTTCTCTCTGGCCCCAGGTCTTTGGATGGGGAGGGAGGGGCAAGATCCTTTACTCACCTCCCCTGTGGGCCTCTCTGCATGGAATGAGCAGTAGAGCTGGGCCTTGCTGATTCCTTTTTCTTCCTCTCTAGGCCCAGGTCTTTGGATGGGGAGGGAGGGGCAGGATCCTTTACTCACCTCCCCTGTGGGCCTCTCTGCATGGAGTGAGCAGTAGAGAGGAACACACCCTGGACTGCCCAAATGAAGCCACCTTCTTGGCTTGGTCGTTGGCCAAACTCAACTCCTCTTCAGTGCATTTCTCTGGCAGTCATCGGCAGACCAGGCAATGAGCCCGATGGATTCTGTCCCTCTCCACATTCACACAACGTGTGTTGTTGTCCACCATCAGCCCCCACTTGCACCTGTTGGTCTTGCATTGAGGGACTCTGATCCCTCAGCCCGTTCAGGGCCCTCCAGGTTGCATTCCTCAGCCATCTCCTCCTCCTCCTTTAGTTG
The DNA here is from genome assembly GCA_035047345.1 of Bradypodion ventrale. Lineage (NCBI taxonomy): Eukaryota > Metazoa > Chordata > Lepidosauria > Squamata > Chamaeleonidae > Bradypodion > Bradypodion ventrale. Next base: position 27,237,261 of record JAWDJE010000012.1, read on the forward strand.
CCGTCCCTCCTCCAGTGAGCTCCTTTCTCCATCTTTTAATTTGGTTTTGCTCTTGCAAAATAATGTTTCTTCTTGCCCCAAAGCTCTTCCTGGATCTGAGCCCTGGTGGACTTGAGGGTCGTCTCCGTTCAGAGGGTGTTAAGGAGTGCACAGAATGCTGTTTACCTTTCCCACCGAAGTGGTCCCTATTGATCTCCTTGCAATGTCTTGCTTTCAAACTGGAGCAGGAACAGAGGACGGGAGCTCACTCTGTTGTGTAGTACCTGGGAATCAAACTCCGACCTTACAGTTGCCGACTTCAGCGTCTTAACAACTTGAGCCACCGCAGTCTGGTGCGCATAGGCAAATGATGCAGGGCATCATAATACCTGAAGGCTCCTTCATCACAATCCAACGTACACACACGCACACGCATGTACACACCATCCCCGCTGAAAATAGACCCTAGAATCCAGCCAGCTGGTGTCTTCCCAGGTTCCCGTATTCCAGAACAGCAGGGGAAGCCCAGCTACGGTGACCTCCATAATTTAAGCAAATTGGCAGGAATGCGTCTTTCGTTGGTGGTGCTAATTCCAGCGCGGGTTGTTAGGCAGAGAAGGAGACGCTGCCAGTAGCAGAGAATCCCTTGGCGGTCGTCTTGCCAACAAATCCGCTTCCTACAGTTGTGTGGGTGTGGGTGTGATGTTATGCAACCCTCCCCAGCAAAACTGAATGGGCCCTCTTTCCTTGGGGGTGAAATAAGGCCTTTTGCAGACACCCCCCCCCCCACAACCAGTCAGGGTTTGTTTTGTATTTTTTTTTTTTGGGGGGGGGGGGGGTCTTGCAGTGAGGTTTCCAGATAGATTTTTAAATAATCTTTGCAAAATTCACAACCCTCCCAAAGTGTGAGAAATTACGCAGCACAGCAGCCAGAGAATTGGAGGGGGGGGGAGTCAGAGAAAGAGCATCAGCCTAGACCAGGGGTGCCCAAACTATGGCCATATCCGGCCCCCGATGCCAAGTCTTCCAGTCCACTGCCCTCATCGCTCCTGGGAACGATGAGGGTGGCGCAGGCTGGATGACTTGGTGTTGGGGGCCGGATCTGGCCATAGTTTGGGCCGCCTTGGGGCAAATTTCCTTGTGAACCTGTGCAGCCGAAGGCATTTCCATGTCAGAGTTTTCATGTGCATCGTGTGTGTAAGGGAGTGTGATTCGTGGCAGACCACAGGACGTGGCCCCTTGGGTGGCAACCTCTTCTCCGGTTTCCATGGCGAAAGGAGCCTCTTCCAGCCATTGATGTACAGAGGAGAAGTTTCATCTCATTAGGAAGCCTTAAACGGCCCTGAGTTGAAAATGCAAGAAACATCTGTTCCCGAAGCACTGGGTCACCTGGCCGTGTTCATTGGTAGGCTGGGGGAATTGGTCGGCGCCCTCCGTTCCTTCTTATCTCTTGGGTGCCTCTTTCCATGTCCAGCATTTGCGTTTGTTGCATTGAGAATACAAGGCAGCGGCCTTTCCTCTGCCTTCCGCATTGCAGTGTGACCAGGGCCATGGCCAGGGGGTGGGCTTGGCCCACCCTGAGTTAACCGTTTGCCCACCCTGGCAAAGTGCGGTTTCCCATAGGGATGCATTGAAAAGAGGCTTTGTTGCCCATCCTGGAACAATATTTGCCCACCCACATCTAGAATCCTGGCTACGGCCCTGAAGGTAACCCCCAGAGTACCATAGATCTGGTTCCTTAATTGAGTCTCTTTCTGGTCCTGAGTCCTTTGGGCATGCAAAGTCCTTAGCAGCAGCAGCAGCATCCCCAGGCCAGGATGGATGAAGCTGCCGCCCTCCATCCAGAAGGACTCCAGTGGGACCATTTAATCCCACTTGGGTACCCTCACCCTTCCTTTCTTCCTTCCTTCCCTGTTAGTCCTTAAGGTGTCCAGGTGAGTTAACTGCTGCCTGACACTCAGTGTTGAGTCAGTGGCAGTAGGGTCTACTCTCCAGGCCAGACTGGAAACTTTGAGGAAAAGAAGAAGAAACAGGTTTAGGAAGATACATCCTTAGGCAGAGCCCTGGAGTGTCCCCCCCCCCCCCCCTGCAGAGCAGGGATGGGGGGCATGTCTGATGGAGGAGGGAGGGGGGGGAGATCCTCCCTTCTCTGAGTGAAGCCCCCACCTCCCCTCCCTCCATAGCCTGAGGGCCCTGCTCCCTTCCCAGTGGGGAGGTGGGGGTTTACAGAGTTCTCCCCCCTCCTTTTTTTGCCTAGAGCTTCTCTCCCCCCCCACCCCCCACCAAAAAAAATCCCTGCCTTCCTCTTCCAGCTGTTTGCCCAGAGGGATCCATATGCTCTTCTTCATTTTCTAAAAGGGGGGGAGGGAGGGAGGGGTCTCCCTTAAGTAATAGCAATTAGCAATTACTGTCTAGACCACCCTATTCCTTCCTTCCTCTTCCTCTGTATCTTTTTACTCTCTGTGATGTTCTCTCCGTTCCTGTCTCCTTGCATTGGTCGCAGCGTTCTTCTTGCTGCCTTCCCTGTCGAAAGCCACACCACAGCCATAGAGTTCTCCGGGTGACAAACAAATCCATTAAAAGAAAACGGCGCTCAAGGTAAACAAATCCGCCCTCACCCGTGAAACAGCATTGAAGCCGCCGGGAGAAAAGGCGGAGGGGAATTGGTGCCAGTGGTTGGCAGAGGCCACGCTGCGCAGGGCGGCTCAGGCCAGAAATTGCCCACTGCATGAAGAGGGGCTCTGCATTGTGCCCCCCTCCCTCTCTATGTCCATGGGTATGTCTCCACCTCTTGTTCTGCCTTCTTGGCACGGATCAAGGATTGGGGTGGGGGAGGCACGGTTGCCCAGTGTGCAAATGTGTGCAAATAAATGATGGACCAGCCCAAAATCCAGCCGCATGGCACACGCCTTCACCATGGAAGCCCCCGTGATGCCCGCCCACTCACCCATTTGGATGGCTGCAAGGCCAGGCACAGCGGAAGTGGCATTCTCCCCCTCCCCCCAACTCACAGGTGTTAATTCAACAGGTTCGCACCCCATTGGCTCTTTCTGAGCTCCGTCCTGTGCCAACCTTTTGGGGCCTGGGTGGAAAAGTGGCAACCTGGGTTTCCTCCCTATTGAGAGAAGCCGGACTGAGGAGGGGAGGAAATTCCCTTGGTCTTGGGTGTGAATCCCTCCAGAAGAATTTGAGCCGGTGCCCAACGTACCCTGACTCTTTCCACTGACATCTCACATACCCACCCCTGGTGTCCCTAAAAATCATGTTTCTCCAAACTGCGGCGGCTCCAATGGTTAAGATGCTGAACTCGACAACTGGAAGGTTCAAGACCCGAGTATTGCACGACAGAGTGAGTTCCCATCATCTGTCCCGGTTCCTGCCAACCTTGCAGTTTGAAAGCAAGACATTGCAAGGAGGACCTTTGGTGGGAAAGGTAAACAGCATTCTGTGTCTCGTCATGCCTGCCACATGTCCACGAAAACGACTGCAGACGCAGACAGCGCTGGCTCTTTGGCTATAAACAGAGATGAGCACTGAACCCTAGAGTCTGCTACAACTGGCTCTGGAGCAAGGGCGACCTTGACCTTTGCCAAACGTTTAGTCCATTTGCTGCCTGGGTCATCGGGATCTGTTGTTGATTCAAATCCTGCCCGCTGGATTCTTCTTCTTCCGTCACATATCTCTCCGGCTGGACGTTTCCCGGGTCCTTCCTTCCTCTGCTTTCCCATTTCCTCCCCCCTCTCTCCCCCCTCTAGTTTCCTGACTTTTTTACCTTTTTAAAACAAAATACTCTATGGACAACCAACAGACAAAATAATTAAAAAGGAGAAACATATAAAAACAGTACACTAGCAAAAGACCCATTAGCCCATGTTTCAAGACATCCTTTCGTTGTGTAAATTTAGTGGAATAAGACAAACCACTCAAGCTCACCGCGCACCAGAGTCCTCCTCCTCCTCCTCCTCCATATAGGTCAGTGATGATGGCTAACCTTGGACTCCCATTCCCAGAATCCCTGTTCAGCAGGAGGCCCTGCCCCTTGGCCTTCTGAGAAATGAAGTCCAAGAACACCTGGAAAGGGGGGGGGGGCAAGGTTGGCCATCACCTATTTAGATGCCAGGAGAGGTTTGGGGGGGAGGTCAAGGTCAAGGTCGCTCTTGCTCGAAAGCCAGTCGTATTGGACAGAGTGAGTGAGTGAGTGAGCTAAGGAAGGAAGAGGAGGGGAAGGAAGGATGGATGGATGGGTTGTGATTGGGGTAAGGAAGGAGGAGGAGAGGAAGGAAGGGATATGGATGAATGGATGGATATTGGTAGACAGATGGATGGAGCCCTGGTGGCAAATGGGTCAAACTGCTGTCCTGCAACCAAAAGGTTGTGAGTTCGATTCTGGCCAGCACTCAAGGTTGACTCTTAGCCTCTTCCATCCTTCTGAGGTGGGTCGTATGAATCCCTAGCATGTTGGAGGGCTAAAAATGTGAATTAACTTGTGAACTGCCCAGAGTGTCCACCCAAGGAATAGCAATATTCATCAATGTTTGCAGCACCTGTGAGGCGCTGTGTTTTTCCTCGGTGGAGGGTTTCATGCGCTGCCTCTTGATAATGCACAATGCAGTCGGTGAGGAATAAGATGTGCTGGTCTTTAAAGGGCTCTTTCTGATTTGTGGGCAGCTGTTGGTGGGCAAATACAGGCCTAATTGAGCACACAACATCAGTGATGGCCAACCTTGGCACTCCAGGTGTTCTTGGACTTCAATCCCCAGAAGCCCAAGTCCCTGTGAATCCACACAAATGGGTTTACTGTGTGTACATGCAGTAAACCCATTCGTGTGAATTCACAGAGACTTGGGCTTCAGGGAATTGAAGTCCAAGAACACCTGGAGTGCCAAAGTTGGCCATCATGGGTCTAAGCTCTGAAACCGTCGTCATACCTAGAAGAGAGCAGGTCCAGACATGGAAGAGTTTTGTCTCACGAGGAGGGACCTGTAGAAGAGGAGCGTAAAACCCAAGTGCACCTGCCTCCTCCGTGGGGAGATCCTTTGTTTGCCATGGGTCTCCAGGAGTTCCAGACGACTAGGTCAGGCGAAGGGAACTGCAGAATGAACTCACCCAAATGTGCCTTCATTTGGGCAGTTTCACGTCTGGCCTAGACATGGGAAGAAGGTGAAGACGTAGGATTCCCTTTCTTTGCGCTTCTTGAGGATCTGTGGGTCTCCCTGGAAGGTTTCCCCTCCATGTACCTGACCAGGACTTGGCCCTGTTTTCAAAACCAGAGGAGAGCTTGGGTTTTCCCAGGACACTTACACAACATACACACAACAGTTTAGCCCAGGGGTTCCCAACTTAAGGCCTGTGAGCCAAATCCAGCCTGTGGTGCCATTTCATGGCACCTGCTAAGGGCATTCAAGAAACAATGGCCACCCCCTTTGAAGCTGTTTGGACAAAGTGCCCACCCCCATCGTGTAGTCAGGGCAAAATGGCCATCTGGCCCTCAAAGCTGACTGAGAGTGTGTGACCCAGCGGCCCCCCGGATTGAAAAGGTTGGGAAGCCCTGGTTTCACCTCACCTACGTTCTCCTTTTTTTCTTCTCCCCAGCGTCGACCTGGTCCACGCCCAGATCCATGTCTCTGAGGGGAAAAGCCTTCCCGAGTTGGGCCTAAAACAGGAGAAAATCCGCATCAACGGCTGCGCCATTCAGTGCCGCGTGACTACGGAAGATCCCAGCCGTGGGTTCCAGCCGGACACGGGCCGGATTGAGGTAGGTTGGATATGCCATCTCACCTGATTTCCCCGTTGATGCTCAAAACTTCCCTCCTCTTCCTCCTCCTCCTCCCTCCCAAATAGGAAGAGGTCAGCTCACCTGGCTGGCAGGTGAGGGCGGATGTTGGGTCCAGACCCTCGAACGCTGCCAAGTCCGCTTGCAAAAGTGTTGGTTGTTTTGAGGTTTCTCTTTTCCCAAGCCTGTTTTTTTGCAATGCCAAAAGGCTTGTTCAGGTGCAAAAGGTAAGCCAGGAAATGAAAGTAAAGCCAGGTCAACCCCCTCCCCACCGTCCCCCACAGATCTGCAGGGTCAGAGGTTAAAGAGCCAGGCTGACCAGAGGAGGAAGAAGAAGGCAGAACCCAAACGGCCTTCATCAGTTGAGGCCTTGTTTGAGGGCTACGGAGGTCTCTTGGTCTTTCTCCCAATGCTGATACCCAAGGCCCTCGGCCGCAAGCTTAGAAATGGGCACAGGTAAAAACGCCTGGAGCAAATGGTTCAGTCCCTCTGCCTTCCGTGGGTACACGAGAAGGAAAGAACAGAAGAGGACTTTTTGATTTTAAGGACTCCCGTTGACTACATCTCCCATCTGGCTGCCATGAATTCTTCTTCTCATCATAGAGCAGTGATGGTGAACCTATGGCACTCCAGGTGTTCTCAGACTTCAATTCCCAAAAGCCCAAGTCTCTGTGAATCCACATGAATGGGTTTACTGCTTGTCACTCCCGTAGGGGCACATTTTACTTCCACTTCCAGGAGCAACATGCAGTAAACCCATCAGTGTGGATTCACAGAGACTTGGGCTTCTGGTAATTGAAGTCCAAGAACACCAAGCAGTTACTTCTCTTTAAAAACGGAGTGTTTTGGGGGGGGAAACCCCTCTCCGATGGCTCTCCAAGGCCGGCCTGCAGAAAGGAAACCCCCCCCCCCAACGCTGCCTGAAGCGGCGTGGGGATTCCCGCGGTCTGGCCAGCAAGGCCAGCCCGCGGAAAGGAGACCCCCCCAAAGCCACAACAACAAACAAAACTTTTTAAAATAAATAAATTATTTAAATAAAAATCCCTTAAAATAAAAAACACAAAAAAATACACAAAAACATCTAAAAAATACACAAAAACACCCAAAAAATACAAAGTAAAAAAACCCCCAAAAAACCCCCTTCCAACACCATTTAAAACAGCCCGGCAATGCCGGGCAACCTCTGCTAGTCATAGATAAAATTGTATTCTGCGTTCATTGCCTCATTACGACTCTGTATATTGTGCGTTGGGACGTCCACCTTTTAAGGAGGAGGAGGCTGGGATGGCAATTGCTCTGTCTGTCCGTCCGTCCGTCCGCTGTGCTGAATGTCCTTTCTTTCTAGAGGACACCTCTTCAACCCCCCACCCTACCCTCTGATGCCTCTTTGCCAGCCAGTGCCCGAAAGGGTACCAATTAATGCCAGTCAGTTGTGGGTGGTGGTGGGGCTGAGGCAGTGAAAGGGCTATAAATTGGGGGGGGGGGGGATGAGGCAGGGTTGGTTGGGGCTTCTTTTTAGCCAAAACGAGGCTTGGTTTGGGCACTTTCTAAAAACCTCGTAATTGTGAAGGCATGGCTCTTCAAAAGCCATTTGCCCCTTAGATAGGCTGCGGTTGCCTAATGAATCAAATAACTAATTAGGAGGCTTTGAAAAGAGAAGTGCATTTGGTATGCTGGCTCATGATAACAAGAAGCGAGTTAACCTTAATTGATGCAGAAGCCCCTCGAGGAGGGGTGGGAGAGAGGGAGGGAGGAAAGAGAGAATAGAAAACGAGGGAAGGAAGGAAGAAAAGAAAGAAAAGGGTGGGAGGGAGGGAAGGAGGAAATAGAAAACAAGGGAAGGGAGGAAAGAAAGAAAGAAAGGAGAGAATAGAAATTCTACAAGGGGAGGGAGGAAGGAGAGAATAAAAAGGAAGGAAGGAAGGAAGGAAGAAAGAAAAGGATGGGAGCAAAGGGAAGAAGGAAGGAAGGAAGGAGAGAATAGTAAACAAGAGTGGGAGGAAAGAAAGAAAGGAGAGAATAGAAAACAAAGGAAGGAAGGAAAGAAAATGGTGGGATAGAAGTACTGAAAGAAGGAAGGAAGGAGAAAATAGAAAACAAAGGAAGGGAGGAAAGAAAGGAGAGAATAGAAAACGAAGGAAGGAAGGGGAAAAAGGGTGGGAGGAAAGGACTGAAAGAAGGAAGGAAGGAGAAAATAGAAAACAAGGGAAAGAAAGAAAGGAGAGAATAGAAAACAAGGAAGGAAGGAAGTCATATAAATATGACTATTAAATTAAATTTAAGGAAGGAAAGGAGAGAATAGAAAACAAGGGAAGGAAGGAAAGAGAGAATAGAAAACAAGGAAGGAAGCAAGGAAGGAGGGAAAGAAAGAAAGAATAGAAAACAAGGGTGGGAAGGGAGGAAAGAAGGAAGTTTGGGCACCCCTGTCCTAAAGGAAGGGCCTGGAAAAGGGAATCCTGGTGGCTTTGGGATTCAAGGGTGTGTGGCTACAATCCTTTCCAATATAAGTAGATGTTGTCTCCCCCCCCCCTTTCAAGGCTATCCAGATGTTTTGCCACCAGAATAGATGGCTGGGTGGTTTTTTGTCACAGCTGGTGGGGGCCCAAGGAAGCGCGTCCAGGGATCATTTCTGCCTTAAAGGTAAAGATCTCCCTTGCTCAAAAGCCAGTCTGTGGACATGTGACAGGCATGCCTCAATACTGGAGTGCATGGGACGCTGTTTACCTTCCCACCAAAGTGGTACCCACATAACTACTTGCAATGTCTTGCTTTCGACCTGCTAGGTTGGCAGGAAATGGGACAGAGACACAGGAGCTCACTCCATCGTGCAGGACTCGGGTCTTGAACTGCCGACTGTCCGCCTCCCAGTCAGTGTCTTAGCCACTTGAGCCACTGCACTCCCTTTCTGCCTTGTTGTTGTTGTTGTTGTTCAGTCGCACAGTCGACTCCGACCCTTTGCGACCCCATGGACCATTTTCCTCCAGGCGCCTCTGTCCTCCACCATCCCCCTCAGCCCTCCCAGCTTTGTGCCCATTGTGTCTATAATACCATCTAGCCATCTCATCCTTGGCCTCCCCCTTCTTCTTTTGCCCTCCACCTTTCCCAACATCAATGCCTTCTCAAGTGAATCCTCCCTTCTCATTTGATGTCCAAAGTATTTTAGCTTCATCTTTACTATTTGACCTTCCAATGAGCAGTCAGGGTTAATTTCTTCTAAGATTGACCTATTTGTTCTCCTCGCTGTCCAGGGGATTCTCAAAACTCTCCTCCAACACCACATTTCAAAGGCATCTATTCTTCTGCGTTCAGCCTTCCTAATTGTCCAGCTCTCACATCCGTACATTACTACTGGGAATACCATTGCTTTGACTATTCTAATTTTTGTTTTCAGTGTGATGTCTCTGCTTTTCACTATGTTCCCCAGGTTTCTCATGGCTTGTCTCCCAAGAATCAGTCGCCTTTTTATTTCATGGCTGCAATCCCCATCTGCAGTGATCTTTGATCCTAAGAAAGTAAAATCTGTCACTGCTTCTACTTCTTCCCCGTCTATTTTCCAGGAACTGATGGGGCCTGTTGCCATTATCTTGGTTTTCTTGATATTGAGTCTCAAGCCAGCTTTTGCACTTTCCTCCTTCAGCCCAATCAAGAGATTCTTTAGGTCTTCCTCACTTTCTGCCATTAGGGTGGTATCGACTGCATATCTCAGATTATTGATGTTTCTCCCAGCAATTTTAATCCCATATTGTGATTCCTCCATCCCTGCACTGCGCATTATGTGCTCTGTGTATAGGTTGAATAAGCATGGTGACAAAATGCAGCCTTGTCTTACTCCTTTTCCTATTCCAAATCACTCTGTTATTCCATGTTCTGTCCTAACTGTTGCTTCTTGGTTCATGTACAGATTTCTCAGGAGGCATATGAGGTGCTCTGGTATTCCCATCTCTTTAATTACTTGCCACATCTTGTTGTGGTCCACACAGTCAAATGTCTTAGTGTAGTCAATAAAACAAAAGTAAACTTGTTTCTGGTATTCCTTTGTTTTCTCCATGATCCAGCGTATGTTGGCGATGTGGTCTCTAGTCCCCCTGCCTCTTCTGAAACCAGCCTGCACCTCTGGTAATTCTCTCTCCACATGCTGCTGAAGTCTATCCTGTATTATCTTGAGCATCACCTTGCTGGCATGTGGGATGAGCGCGATTGTTCGATAATTTGAACATTCTTTGGCATTGCCCTTTTTTGGGATTGGGACGTATACTGATCTTTTCCAGTCCTGTGGCCACTGTTTTGTTTTCCAAATCTGCTGGCATATTGAATGCAGTAATTTGACGCCATCATCTTTTAGCGCTTTGAAAAATTCAACTGGGATACCATCATCTCCACTAGCTCTGTTGTTTGCAGTGCTCTTTAGGGCCTTTATGACTTCACTCTCCAGGATGTCTGGCTCAAGTTCAATTTCTTCATCATTGTGATTATCAGGAGTGTTGAGGTCCTTTTTGTAAAGTTTCTCTGTGTACTCTTTCCATCTTTTCTTAATCTCTTCTGCATCAGCTAGCTCCTTTCCGTCTTTGTCCCTTATCATGGTCATTTTTGCTTTAAATGTTCCCTTAATTTCCCTGATTTTTTTGAAAAGATCTCTGGTTCTGCCTCTTTTGTTGTTTTCCTCCATTTCTCTGCACTGTTCTTTTAGGTAGTTTTCCTTATCTCTCCTTGCTTTTCTTTGAAATTCTGTGTTCAAATGATTGTAGTTTTTCCTTTCTCCTTTGACTTTTGCGTTCCTTCTTTCCTCTGCTATTTTAAGAGCCTCATCAGACAACCACTTTGCTTTCTTACTCTTCTTTTCTTTTGGTATGGTTTTCTTTGCTGCTTCCTGCATGATGTCCCTCATCTCTGTCCATAATTCTTCTGGCACTCTATCTATTGAGTCTAAGCCATTGAATCTGTTCATCACCTCCACCGCGTATTCTTTAGGGATGCTGTCTAGGTGATATCTTTCTGGTCTCCGTGTTTTCCTTATTTTCTTTAGTCTAAGCCTGAATTTTGCGATCAATAGGTTGTGATCTGAGCCACAGTCTGCTCCAGGTCTTGTTTTTGCTGACTGTATGGAGGTTCTCCATCTTTGGCTGCAGAGTATGTAGTCAATCTGGTTTCGGTGTTGGCAATCTGGTGATGTCCATGTGTAAAGTCGCCTCTTGTGTTGCTGGAAGAGAGTGTTTGCTATGACCAGTGCGTTCTCTTGGCAGAACTCTATCTATGCCTTAGTGGCCCCTTAAAGGAGGGCAGGATTGGGCCATAGGTGGGTGTCTTAATGGCCATGCAGCCGGATTTTAGGGTTGGCAGTTTTCTTTGCTGGTTTTTTCAGCCAGAGAGGCACCAAAACGAATGGCAAACACCTGGGGTGGGGTGGGGTCCTCCCTCCGTCCCACTGCCCCCCACTCCCCCCCCCCCCCCCCCAATATAGAAAGCAAAGCAGTAGCCATGAGACTTCTATACACCCCTCCTTCTCCATAGCACTTCATGCACTCTCTGGCGTTTCACAAGTTAATTTGCATTCCACCCCTAAAATGCTGGGTCCTCATTTAAGCAACCTTGGAAGGATGGAAGAGGCTGAAGTCAACCTTGATCCCAGGTCCAGGATTTTAACTCACAACCTTTGGGCTCAAGTGGTTAAGACACTGAACCCGCTGACTGGAAGGTCAGAGTTCGATTCCTGGGTGCTGCAGGATAGACTGAGCACCTGCCATCTGTCCCTGCCAACCGAGCAGTTCGAAAGCAAGACATTGCAAGGAGATAAATAGATGCTACTTTGGTGAGAAGGTAAACAGTGTTCTGTGCACTCCAGTGTCTTGTCATGCCTGCCACGTGTCCAGGGAAACTCCCGGCTCTTTGGCTGTAGGCAGAGAAGAGCACCAAACCCTAAAGTCGGATACGACTGGCTTTCTAGCAAGGGCGACCTTTACAGCCGTTTTAACCCCTGCGCCACCAGGGCTCATGACGGCGCCTGTATTTGAGTCTGATGCAACAGAAGTGCTCTTGCTCTTCAGCCATCTTAAAATTGAGATGAGAAAGGCCCACCTTTTCGGTCCCCCTACATTGAATGGATTTGTGAGGTTGCGGCATCCGGTCTTGGCCATGCCCTTTTGACACACACCCCCCCCTTGCAACCCACGAAACATGGCATCCGTCCCTCGTAGCATCTCTTTCCTACCTTGACATTTCCCTTTCTGCTGCGTGAGGTGTGCATAAAGGTGTGGAAATGCCGCTGGAACGACCGGGTGTGTGTGTTTTGCTCAGGAGGGCTTTGTGTTGTTGTTGGGGTGTTTTGTTTTGTTTTTGTTTTTTTTTGGGGGGGAGACAGAGATTGAAGGGGAAGCTTTATGCTTAGTGACATTTCCAGGGTGCCAAGTCTATCGTGCTGCTTTGGAGAGCGGGAAGGCCAGAGTGGGCCGGGAGGAGGTCGGTCCTGCTGCTGCTGCTGCTGCTGCTGTCGTTTCCAGCCTGGGTTTTGTGGTCCGGGGAAAGGACGGAAAGAACCCCCCCTTCCCCCCCTTCCTCCTCCTCTTCCTCCGGGCTGCAAAGGATGATGCACCCACACACCTGCAAATAGGCCAAAACAGAATTTAGGAGGGACCCTCTATCCTTTTATTTGGATAGAGCAGGAGTTCCCAACCTTGCAAAGCCATTGGGGGCCATTGGGTCATCACACTCCCTCAGATAGCTTTGGGGGCCGGACAGCCATTTCCCCCTTCCTCCACCACATAGGCACTTGCAGGTGTGGTGGAGGCAGTGGGGGGGGGGGGCACAAGAAATGGTGCTATAGGCCACATCCAGCTCATGGGTTGCAGGTTGAGAATCCCTGGGATAGAGAGAGACTGTGTTTGTTTGTGTCTGGATGGGCCTCCTCTGTCCCAGATGTGCTTAGACACGCAGGGAGATATTGTCTTCTGGGAAAATTTGGGAGAGCAAGGTGTGTGTGGTGGTGGTGGTGGTGGTGGGGAGTATGTTGTGGTGATGAAGGATTGTGGATGGGGTGGGAAGAGAGAGAGTTGGTCCTGCCAGCCAGGAAGCATTCCATCTAGGGGGGTTCCAGGGATCCATATCGGTGTTGTGACGGGCATGGGGCGGTATGGCGGGTACCGTGGGCCAGGCCGCACTCGGGGAATGCGGGTCCGATGTTTAAGTGCGGTCCCTCATTCCAGCCCTGCAGGTACATCTCTGGGCCCTGAGCGGCAGATCCGGAGTGACCCCGCCCTTAGGCTGCTGCTGGTGAATGCCAGATCGGTCTGTAATAAGGCCCCCCTGATCCAAGATGCCATCCAGGAAGGGCTGGCCGACCTGGCATGCATCACCGAAACCTGGCTGACACCTGAGGATGGAGTACCTCTTTCGGACATGTGTCCAGCTGGGTTCGGTATTTGGCACCAGCCTAGAGGTGAGGGGAGGGGCGGTGGTGTCGCCATTGTTGCCAGGGAGTCTTTGGGAATTGCTAGGGCCACTGCTCCACAAGTGTCTGGTTGTGAGGCCCTGCTTCTATGGTTGGGCCCTAAGGGTCAGTTGGGGATCTTACTCCTGTACCTGCCCCCTTGCAGGGTAAGGGATGCCCTGCCTGAGCTCCTCCAGGCCACCTCGGTGTTGGCGTTGGAGTTCCCGAGGCTTATGGTTCTGGGGGACTTCCATTCGCCATCATTGGGGTGGCAAGGGAGTTCATGGCTTCCACAGCAGCCATGGGCCTGACTCAGGTAGTTCGGGGTCCGACCAGGGGCATTGGACACACGCCAGACTTAGTTTTCTTGTCGGAGCAGTGGCAGAGTGATCTGAGCTTACAGGACTTAGTCATCTCACCTGTGCCATGGTCAGATCACTATCTGGTGACTCTTGACTTTCTGGGGGCGACGCTTCATCGTAGGGAGGCAGGGCCTATTAAAATGGATCCAGTTGGATTCCAGAGGGAACTGGGGGATGTTCCTCGGGATCGGCTACAGGATTCACCCGAGGCACTTGTCGACCTGTGGAACAGGACGGCAACAGCAGCCTTGGATGAAATCGCGCCACTGCGGCCCCTCCGCGCCCGTGGGGTTAGGTCATCCCCGTGGTTCACAGATGAACTGCGGGAACTCAAACGGGCAAAGAGACGCCTAGAGCGCCGCTGGGTGAAGACCCGGGATGACTCCGATTGGACACTAGCTAGAGCTGCTATTAGGGCCTACCTAGTGGCGATGGGGGTGGTGAGGCGGCAATACTTCACCACCCTTATTGCCTCCGCTGATAACCGCCCAGCCGCCCTGTTCCGGGTAACCAGGTCCCTCCTCGGTAGGGGGAGATCGGTGCCCGGTTGGCAGGGTTCGGCTGAGAACCCTCGGCTGGAGAAAATCGATCGGATTCGTTCAGGGCTGAATCCCGGCGTGGATGGGGAGGGTCGGGGGGGGGGCCGGAGCACAGTCTTGCTGTACGATCTGGGATCGGTTTGATCCTGTTGTCCCTGATGAAGTGGACAGGCTCCTTGCAGCTGTGCGTGCCACTACATGTCCTTTGGACCCCTGTCCCACCTGGTTGGTGAAAGCCTCCAAGGTGGTGACAGGTGGCTGGGTCGGGGCGATAATAAATGCATCATTACGGGAGGGGGTATTTCCTGCACCACTAAAACATGCTTTGGTGCGCCCCCTCCTGAAGAAAATATCCCTTGACCCAGCTGTCCTTAACAACTACAGGCCGGTTTCCAACCTTCCCTTTCTGGGTAAGGTTTTGGAGAAGCCGGTGGCACGCCAGCTGCAGAGAGTCCTGAAGGAAGCGGATTATCTAGACCCCTTTCAATCAGGATTCAGGCCCGGGTATGGTACGGAGACGGCATTGGTCGCACTGATGGATGATCTCTGGCGGGAGCGGGACGGGGGTTATCCATCCGTCCTTGCTCTTCTTGACCTCTCAGCGGCTTTCGATACCATCGACCACGGTATCCTTCTGGAACGGCTCAAAGGACTGGAGATCCAGGGCACCGTGTTGTCCTGGTTTTCCTCTTTTCTGGAGGGCCGTACCCAGTCGGTGTGGTTGGAGAGTGAGAGGTCCAGCCCTAGGCCCCTCAAGTATGGGGTGCCTCAGGGTTCGGTGCTCTCTCCTCTCCTATTTAACATCTACATGAAGCCACTGGGTGAGATCATTCGTTCCCACGGGGTGCGGTACCATGACACTCAGTTGTACATTTTGGCCCATGGGGACCCCAGTGATGCCGTTGAAATCCTATCCGGATGCCTGGAGGCCATTGGGGTCTGGATGGGGGCCAATGGGCTTCGGCTGTGGATAAGGGGCCCCGTGTTATCCAGGGAGTTACCATCTTTGGTACTAGATGGGGCTGTTTTGCCCCAGACAGACCCAGTGCGCAACTTGGGGGTCCTTCTGGACTCGCGGCTGCTGCTAGAAGAACAGGTAGTGGCTGTGGCCAGGAGGGCTTTTGCCCAACTTCGTGTGATTCGCCAGTTGCGCACGCTCCTGGACCGCTCCTTGCTTATGGTCACCCACGCTCTGGTCACTTCCCGACTAGATTATTGTAATGCGCTCTACATGGGGCTGTCCTTGACGACCATTCGGAGGCTGCAGCTGGTCCAGAATGCGGCAGCCCGGGTGGTGATGGGATGCGGACGGTATGCCCAGGCCTCACCGCTACTTCGGGAGCTGCACTGGTTACCAGTTTGTCTCCGGGTGCAATTCAAGGTGCTGGTTTTAAAACCCTATATGGCAGTGGGCCAGGATACCTTAGAGACCGCATCGTCCCAAGAGTATCTGCCCGTCCAACCAGAGTGGACCGGAGGGGCTCTCTAATGGTGCCATCAGCTAGGGGAGCACATCTATCCAGCACCCAAAGGAGGGCCTTCTCTGTGTCCGCACCAACTCTCTGGAACCTCCTGCCAACAGATCTAAGACTTGAAAGAGAATTGCTTCCCTTCAGGAAAGGATTGAAGACCTGGCTGGCAGGGCAGGTGTGGGGGGCCCCGAATGGGAACACGGTCCCCACCTGATGGCTTATGTAAACCATTAAGAACTCTCTCTTCTTCTTCTTTTTATAGTGGGTGGGATGTGGGTCTTTTAAAGTGTTTTTATGTGTTTTTAGAACTTGTTGTAATGCCGCCCTGAGTCGGGTTCTGCCTGAGTGGGCGGCATATATAAATATGACTATTAAATTAAAAAAATTAAATTTGCCCCTTCGGAGCCACTGGGCCAGGCCCTGCCCTGAAGGAGTAGCCCAAAAAGGCTAGCTGGCACCTGCCTTCTGCCTCACCTGCCCTAAGGTTCCTCTGTCCAGGTGAGACCATTGATCAAGAAGGAAGGCCCTTCCCTTCCCCGCCCCCCATGTACCAGTTTAGTGGCAACGCCTAAAGAGCTAGTGTCAAATTTGAATCACTTTATTACAGTCAATGACCAGCACAGCCAAAGGGGTTGAAGTGCATGAGATACACTTAAAATGCACTACTGCAAATGTACCTACCGTATATACCCGAGTATAAGCTGACCCGAATATAAACACCTAATTTTGACTTGAAAACCCAGGAAAACAGAGCATTTGCCGAGGGTGGTAATGAGTTTCAATAATCAAAATACATGAAAATATGGTAAAATTAATTAACTTGTCAGTGCATGTCAATCCGGCACAGTCTTGGGACCATCGTGGCCGTTGACCCAAGTATAAGCCTTTTGAGGGCTCATTTATGGGGCAAAAAAAACCCTCGGCTTATACTTGAGTATATACAGTACTTGAGTTAAAAGAAAATAGACTGAAATCAGTTCTTAAAATGGGTGCTACCCTTGGGCCCAGGTCATGGGGAATAGCACTCCTTTGTATCTGGTTTTTTAAAAATAAAACTGCACAGGTGAGCAGGGAGGGTTGAGAGAGGGCTAGGGCTAGGGGTGCTCAACATTAGGCCAGTGTGCAATACTTGAGCATCTCGTGAGCAGATACTCCTCCAACTCTACCACAACTTCGTATGCAGCTTTTGTAGTTTTAAAGGCTGCTTTTGCTCTATGGAGAGCATTAGGGACATCTTCTACTATGGACAGACAGACGCCTCCTGTTTGCTAATACAAGCTCTCTCCCTGATAAGGCCACTGTCAGGATGGTGTGCAGTGTGCAAGGCCACCTTTCATATCCTATTGAAACCCTGAGGGCGGGTGGTGGTGGTGGTGCTGGACAGGGTTTGCATGTTTGCACCCACCCTGTTCAGTCTTTACAGCCTTGGAAGTTTACAGGAAATGCTACCTGTCGGCTACTGAATAATAAGACACATTGGGAGTTGAGGGCCGGACATACTGGCCCCTCCGCCCCCCCAGCCCCCCCCACCTCACAAAGCCTCCCTCCAACCTCTCTTTCAAGGCCCTCAAAGGAGGAAAAAGAGAGAGACAACCCCCCCCCCACCTCCTTCTGCTTCCCAAAGACTCCCTCCTGATCTGGAGTCAAAAATCCCCTTTTCTGTGACTTCAAATCCGTGGCTTTTGGAGTCCCAGAGCGGCAGCTGAGAGAAGCCGCTTTCCCTGCTGATCCCCCGTGGCAGCCCTTCTGAGGTCTCAATCCGGAGCATCTCCCGAAAGGTTTGGCTTTCCAAAAGCCCCTTGATCTTCTGACCAGAGACGCTCCTGGCCTCATCTGGGATGGAGGTGGGGGTGTTATTCCCAGAACTGGATTGGGGGTGGGGGGTGGGGGTCCTCCCGCGAAGGGTCTGATCCATCCCTGGACACCTGGTCCCGTGTGAGCTATGGAGATACTCCGTTGCAGCCCCTTATCCTGGCAATGGGATTTCTCCGGAGCAGGGGTTCTCAACATTTTTCAGTACGCGCACCAAACCCATTCGTGTGGATTCACAGGGACTTGGGCTTCTGGGAATTGAAGCCCAAGAACACCTGGAGTCCCAGAGTTCGCCATCACGGGCCTAGGGGCTTCGAGGTGAAGAGGCCAAACTTGACACCTGGAGGTTCGAGACCTGAGGGCTGCACAATGGAGTAAGAGCTCCCGTCTCTGCCCCAGCTCATGCCAATCTAGCAGTTCGAAAGCAAGAAATGTGCAAGTAGATAAAACAGAACCGTCTGCATATGGCTCTTCGGCTATGAAACAGAGATGAACACTGAACCCTAGAGTTGGATACAACTGGCTTTTGAGCAAGGGCAACCTTGACCTTTGCCTAATAGGGAGAGTGCTTCATCATCATTACCATCATCATCATCCTATCCCCATAGCGGCATCCCAATGCCATGTCTGTGTCTTTCATGGCACTGCAGTAAAACCCCTGGGAGGACTTTGCCCACACCCCAGTGTATAGATATGAGAAAAGTGTCCTGCCTCTGTCCATGTGCGCATGTGCCTGTGTGCGCATGGCAGTCCCTGGCCGAGGATGAGACATCTCACGATTGGAAAAAGGCCCTCAGCTCTTGGCTGACCCGATGCTGTCAATCATCCTGGGCTCCTGCTAATTGCATTATTTACCAGCTGCAGGGGATGCAATGGGAACTGCACGTTGGCCCCCTCCCTCCCTCCCTGGTGTGGAGCGATGCATGCAGTTGCCTTGGCGCATGGGGAGGTTAATTAGGGCCACATGCCAGGCAGATGGAGGGGGGGACACGAGGGATGCAAAGCCTTAGCCAAAGCCGTTCCACTTCTATATCTGCCCCGTATAAGCGCTTAGAAGGGCCCTCTTTGAGCGGCTTACAAGTTAATTAGCATTTTTTTGCCTCATTAACATGCTGGGGACTCCAGCATCCTGGGAGAATGGAAGAAGCTGAGTCAACCTTGATCCCCATCAAGATCGAACTCGCAGCATTTTGGTTGAGGACAGCAGATTTAACCTCTATAGGGTTAACCTCTACAAGGACAGGTGAGGTGGCTTACCTGTCGCTGTGGCTCTTCTTCTTTGTGTTCCCCTGTGAATCCACACTGCGTAGTGCAGTAAACCCATTCATGTGGATTCACAGAGGACCAGGCAGAAGAACATGGTAAAGCATTGGGGCAGAAACAGACGTTATTGATAGCCCATAATTAGAACATTGCTCTGTTGTTAAACATGGAAATATCAATACCAATGATACTTCTATCCCACCCCATAGCACTTGGTGGACTCTCTGGGCAGTACATAAGCTAATTAGCATTTTTGTTCTCATTAACATGCTGGGGATTCATTTAACCCAAGGGATCCCAACCTTTTCGACCCGGGGGCCGGGTCACACTCACTCAGTCAGCTTTGAGGACCGGGTGGGCATTTTGCCCTGCCTGCATGATGGGGGTGACCATTTTGTCCCAACAGCTTCAAAGGGGGGTGGCCATTTTGTTTCTCAAATGCCCTTAGAGGGGTGGGTGGGCAGGCCACATGAAATGGTGATGTGGGCTGGATCCAGCTGCAGGCCTTAGGTTGGGAACCCCTGATTTAACCAACCTCAGAAGGCTGGAAGATGCTGAGTCAACCTTGATCCCTAGTCAGGATCGAACTCACAACCTTTTGTACAGCAGTTTAACCCCTGTGCCACCAGGGAACAGGACAGATGCCTTCCCGGCTGTAAAGCTCATGTGATGAGATGGGAATTGTTTTTCCAAAGAGACGGAGCCATGACAGAAAAAGTGCCTCTATTTATTCTCATTCTTTTGGCTTTCTAGAGCAGGAGTACCCAAACTACAGCCCGTGGGCCAGATCCAGCCCATGGCACCCATTCATCTGGCCCACGCTGCCCTCGTCGCTCCCGGAAGCAGAAGTAAAACACTTAGTATGAGGGTTTTCAAAAACACAGGCCATTTTACTTCCTCTTCTGGGAGCGGCGAGGGTAGCGTGGGGCAGATGAATTAGCATCAGGGGCTAGATCCGGCCCATGGTCTTTAGTGTGGGCACCCCTGGTTTAAGCTGAGAAAATGGCGCCCTAAACTCTATCTCATCCTGTTGCAAAACATATTGATTGCAAGGCGTGTTTTACTTCCACTTCCAGTGGGAGGAACCACGTGACCGGCCCATGGCCCAAAAAGTTTGGGCACCACCGTTCTAGAGTGAGACAAATTTTTCTCTATCTTTTCCCCCCTTGGCATGATAGGGAGAAGCTCTACCTTTAAAGGCTTTTCAGGGATCCTGGCAGGGTCTTCTTTTATAATAATCTCATGTCAGAAATTATTCTGGGTTGAAAGGATTATTGCGGGAGAAACTCCACTCAGGGAACACCCGAATGAGGCTCCTTTCATGTCCCCAAGAGCTGGGACAGAGACAGGCGCTCAATCCGTCATGCAGCACCCAAGTCTCGAACTGTTGACTTGCGGGCCTCCACCCCTGAGCCACCCCTGCAGCCCTCAGGGCCTTCTTTTGGGAAATCCCGTGTCCAGGGTCTCCCTACCCACCGACTCACCTTTTGCCGTGGCTGTGGCAGCTTCCTTCCTGCCTTCCCCCAAACGATGGGTCTCTGTGGGCACAGGGGTTAAAAACGGCTGTCCTGCAGCCACAACATTGTGAGTTCGATCCCGAGTGGAAACCAGGTCGACACAGCCTCTTCCATTCTTCTGTGGTCTATCAATTGAGGACCCAGCATGTTGTTTGGGGCAAAATGCAAATGAATTGTGAACCGCACTTCTAAGCACTTACTTGGGGCGATGTATAGAAGTGGGATTCCTATTGCCATATCCTTGTTAAATATTGCAATGGTCTAATGATGGACTATCTGTAATGTCTATTTTGGCCCCTACGGTCTGTCAAGTTCTTCTTCATGGTCCCCTGTGACTCCACGTGAATGGGTTTCCTGCACGTATGTGTAGGAAACCCATTCATGTGGATTCACAGGGGACCACGAAGAAGAACAACACTCACAGGTAAGCCACCTGTCCTTATAGAGCAGGGGTGCCCGAACTACAGGCCGTGGGCCAGATCAGGCCCCTGATGCCAATTCATTTGCCCCACGCTGCCCTCATCACTCCTGGAAGCGGAAGTAAAATGTGCCTGTGTTCTTTAAAACCTTCATATTAAGTGTTTTACTTCTGCTTCCAGGAGCGACGAGGGCTGCGTGGGCCGGATGAATTGGCGCCAGGGGTGGATCCGGCCCACGGGCTGTAGTTTGGGCACCCCTGCTATAGAGCCCTGGTGGTACAGTGGTTAAAACAGCTGGACTGCAAAAATTACTGTCGTGGCTCAAGTGGTTAAGACGCTAAACTCACTGACTGGAAGGTCAGCAGTTCAAGACCCGAGTGCTGCATGACAGAGTGAGCTCCCGTCGTCTGTCCCAGCTCCTGCTAACCTAGCAGTTCGAAAGCAAGACATTACAAGGAGATAAATAGGTGCTACTTTGGTGGGAAGGTAAACAGCGTTCTGTGCACTCCAGTGTCTTGTCATGCCTGCCAAGTGTCCAGGGAAACACCTGCAGAGGCAGACAGCGCTGGCTCTTTGGCTATAAACAGAGATGAGCACCAAACCCTAGAGTCAGATACAAGTGGCTTTGATCAAGGGCGACCATTTCCTTTACTACTGCACCCAGAACGTTAGAAGTGGAATTGCAATCTACACTCTCTGCCACCGGAGATCAGAAAGGAGACCTTAAAAAACCCGATAGGTAAAGGTAAAGGTTTCCCTTGCTCGAAAGCCAGTCATATCCAACTCTAGGGTGCAGTGCTCATCTCTGTTTCTAAGCCAAAGAGCCAGCGCTGTCTGCTTCTGCAGACGTTTCCGTGGTCATGTGGCAGGCATGACTAGACACCGGAGCGCACGGAACGCTGTTTACCTTCCCACCGAAGTGGTCCCTATTTATCTCCTTGCAATGTCTTGCTTTCGAACTGCTAGGTTGGCAGGAGCTGGGACAAAGACGGGAGCTCATTTCCGTCCTGCATACCATCCTCTTAATTATTCTGACTTCTATGCTGACTAATTAAATTTATCCAGAGCTGATGCAGGGAGAGACTTGGGCTTGCTTTTCTTGAATGGGCTCATCCCAGTTCATGCAAACAAGAACTGAAGAAGCCCTCTAAGTGCAAGAGGCACTTGGCATGGATCGCTGTGGCCTGGGGAGTGCCATCCGTGCCAGCCATCGGGCACGATCCCAAATCAGGGGGGACTCCTTGGGTGCAAGCCGGGGTAAGAGCCCCTGGCCTGCTTCTGTCTCACTCACAGCAGATCAAGGTGTTGTGTGTGTGTGTGTGGGGGGGGGGGGGGGGAGAGCCATATTCCCCCAGTCCTCCTCCAGTTTAACCATTTTAGGCCTATGCAATAGCCACTGCAGTGGCCTCAAGTGATAAAGACACTGAACGCGACAACTGGAAGGTCAGAATTCGATTGCCAGGTACTGCACGATGGAGTGAGCACCCGTCTCTGTCCCAGTTCCTGCCAACTTAGCAGTTTGAAAGTAAGACATTGCAAGTAGATAAACAGGGACCACTTCGGTGGGGGGAAAAAGATCTTGGGGACACGAAAGGAGCCTCATTTGGGCGTCCCCTGAGCGGAGTACCTCCAGCAAAAATCCTCTCGACCCAGAATAATTTCAGACACAAAATTATTATTTTTAATCCAGGCAATGAAGACGAGGGTCACCCTGGCCAGGTGTCAAGACTCCAGGAAAGAGGTGCCGTGGCTGGGCCAGTCTTAGCTCTGCAAAGGCCCTCCCTCGTGGCCACGTCCAGAGTCCAGCCGTCCAGGCTCAAAGTGGTCCCAGTGGGTGATTTCAGATGGGGGGGGGGGGGCCCTCCCTGTTTGGCCCAGACTGAACCTCTTGACCTTTGACCTGGCCTTCCGGCTGACCAGACCCGAGCCCTTCCGTCTGGTCTAGATTTAGCGGTCCCTGTGTGCCCCCTATTGCCAGGACCCCCCTCTGACCAAGGAGACCCCTGTGAGTTTGGGGGGGGGGTCTGCTTCCCCCTCCCCTCTTTCAACATCTGTCTCTCCCAGCCTCCATAACGTCCCACCTTCTCTCCCTTCTCCAAGTCCTTCGCCACAGGCTCATCCTGGGCCACAAAATGTGGGGCTTCCACAATCTTGCAGCTGCAGAGCAAACCTGCTCTTTCCTTCCTCTCTCCTTCGGTGCCTTCGAAAATGGAAATGACTTTGTCACGTCTGTGAAGTGGAGCAGGTTGTGCAGTAGAAACATGTGCCTAATTTAGTCTGGGCTATGGTCCGGGCTTTGTCATCAGTTTCCTTGAGTCACGCAGCGGTTGACGGAGACATTCCAATGGCAGGGTTGGCTCTCCTCTGAAATTCCTCCCGGTAGACACACACAGACACGCAACACCACACACACACACTTCCAGGCAGGCGCAATTTCCACAGCCTTAGGGAGGGAGGACAGACAGTGCTCCTGTTTTTGGGGGGGGGGGCGGCGGCGAGAAAAAGGATAAATCCAGATGTTTAGGAAATTAAATTCTGAACACGTCGTCCCGCAGTGCTCTGATTTAGGGTGGGGGGGTGTTGGTGTGTGTGTGTTGTCATTGTCTTCTTTAAACCTCCCCAGCGTGTACATTTTGGGATGGGATGGAGCTTTTTGGTCTACATTAAACTGGCACACTGCTTGATAGCGCAATCTCTTTAAAGCGGCTTGCCATGAACATGTCTGTCTAATGCAGCATAAAAAAGAGCAGAAAGAAATCCTAAGAAGGTTTTGAAATAAGAAATAATCTTACAGAGTAAAAGGGGGGCAGGATCGGGGGGAGGCCCCTCTCTCCTAATTTAGCTTCAACGGGTGGTGGTGGTGGGGGGAAGGAGCAGTCAAAACGAGGAGATGTGGGATGATGGGTTCCCATGCCGGAAAATCGTGGAGCAGGAGTCGATGAACAGTGTCTATCTGGCCTCCCACCGATGTGGCTGTGGGTGCATTTTGAACAACAACAACACACATACACACTGACCTTCTGAGGAGGAACACAAGGCTGGCCCAGACACACGCGCATGCACACACTCACAGAGTGAGAGAAAGAGAGACCTTTACAATTCAACGTTAATTCTGCGCTTTTGTGCAAAATCCCTGCAGTCAGCCAGGGAATGAAGGAAACAATACAGGAAGAGAGAGCCTAAGCCAGGGATTCTCAACCTGCGGCCCATGGCCCAGATGTGGCCCACTGTGCCATTTCATGTGGCCACACCTGAAAGTGCCATGTGGTGGAGGAAGGACAAAATGGCCCCCCGGCCCCCGAAGCTGGCTGAGGGAAGGAGCATGACCCAACGGCCCCTGCTTTAAAAGGTTGAGAACTCTTGGAGTAGACACTTTTCTTTTGGCTTTCTGCCAAAGCCTTCATCTCCTTCCTCTTCCTTCCTCTTCCTCTTCCTCTGCGTGGACTTTGCAAAGGTTCTTCCCCCCCCTTTGCCCCCTTGTGTCTTCCTCTCGTGTGGCTTGGCTCGACACATGTGGTGTGGTGGCCCTGCGTGGCCACCGGAGAGCTCCTCTCCATACAAAGGCGCTCCCAGGCGCCCGCTTTGGACGTCCGGTGATGGGACACGATCTGGCATACGCAGGGCCGGACCGAATGTGCCTTCCGGAGGGCCCTGTCGCCTCCCATTATGTCTCCGCACAAGACCCTACGGGCGCATCAATGGCAGCCACCGTGCCAGCCTCACCCGCTTGACTCTGTACCCCTCCTCCCCTTTCATGTGCTGCTGATGCGGCTGCCAGCCTTAGCCGGATCGCCCGTCCCCTCCAGGGCCTCCCACACACACACACACACACACACACACACACACACACACACACACACACACACACACACACACACACACACACACACACACACCCCACTGGTTGAGAAGGCTGAGAAGCAGCCTAGCAAGTGAACCGGAGTGGAACTGAGTCAGAAAGCCAATGGAAACCCACCCCGCATGGCCCCCGGCCTCCAGAAACAGGCGCCGGAAATGCATTTCCAGGCTGGCCGTGGAAGAAATCTTCCTCCCCAACCCATGGACTTGGGAAATGGAGTGGAGATGGAGCTCAGCCAAGAGGCTCCTCTATAGGGAAATGGCCCCGATTCGAGCCCTTTCCTCCATTGCAAGAGAAAGAGAGACCAGGCCACAGGTGTGCGTGTGCGTCCCCGTCCAAGCTACAAACTTGCAGGGAGAGAGCAATTAGCAATTACACTCCATGCAGGACTGCAGTGGCTCAAGGGGTTAAGACGCTGAACTCACTGACTGGAAGGTCAGAGTTCGATTCCTGGGTACTACATGACAGAATGAGCGCCCATCTCTGTCCCAGCTCCTGCCAACCTAGTAGTTTGAAACCAAGAAATTGCAAGTAGATCAATAGGGACCACTTTGGTGGGAAGGTAAGCAACGTTCCATGTGCTCCAGTGTCTAGTCATGCCTGCCACATGGCCATGGAAACATCTGCAGATGCAGACGGTGCTGGCTCTCTTTGGCTGTAAACAGAGATGAGCTCTGAACCCTAGAGTCAGATACTACTGGCTTTCAAAAAAGGGTGACCTTAACCTAATTACACTTATATACCCCCTCCCCCTATAAGCACATAGTGTACTCTATGGGCAATTCACAAATTAATTAGCATTTTGCCCCCCACCATGCTGGGGACTCATTTGAATGATCACATTGGAAGAGGCTGAATCAACATTCCATCAGGATCGAACTCACAACCTTTGGGTTGCAGGACAGCAGTTTAGCCCCTGTGTCATCAGGGCTCTATAATGACAGGTAGCTTACCTGTAACTCTGCTTCTTCTTCTTCGTGGTCCACTGTGAATCCACGCTGCGTATGCACACTAAACCCATTCATGTATATTCACAGAGACCACGAAGAAGAAGAACTGGATAGAAGTGGGCAGGGGCAGAAATAAGGCATTATAGACAGCCCATCATTAGAACATTGTTCTGTCTAACTAAGGATGTAGCAATAGCAATCCCGCTTCTATACCTCCTCTCCATAGTACTGGGCGATTCACACGTTATTTAGCATTTTTTCCCTTTTAACATGCTTGGGACTCATTTTACCCACCTTAGAAGGATGGAAGAGGCTGGGTCAATCTTGAGCCCTGGTTAGGATTGAACTCACAACCCTTTAGCTGCAGTTCAGCAGTTGAGTTGGGACTTCAGTGGCTTTGTGGTGAAGACGCTGAACTTGACGCCTGGAAGGCTGGGTTAACCTTGATCCCAGGCCAGGATTGAACTTGCACCCTTTTGGCTGCCATGCAGCAGTTTAACCCCTGCGCCCCCCAGGGCTCTTCCAATAAGACTGAGATGTGGGCCTGAACTGGGACTAGGTTGGACCCCCATCTTCCCTGTTCTGGTGTGGCCGACTGTGGCTGCAAAGCAAACCCAAGTGAGAAACAAGGCAGGTGCCAATGTTTGCAGGATCTTGACCCCCGCTTTCTCCCTCCTCTTCCGCCCCCAGGTCTTCCGGAGCGGAGAAGGCATGGGGATCCGCCTGGACAGCGCCTCGGCCTTCCAAGGGGCCGTCATCTCCCCCCACTATGACTCCCTCCTGGTCAAGGTCATTGCCCATGGCAAGGACCACACCACGGCCGCCTCCAAGATGAGCCGGGCTTTGGCCGAGTTCCGGATCCGGGGTGTCAAGGTAGGGAAGCCTCCGGAGTGGTTTTTACACTGGATGTGTGTCCAAATGGAGATGGGTGGGGTGGATCTTTGGAGATTGAGTTCACTGGAGAGAGGCAATGGCTTCGTCTTCCTACGGAACTGAAGGTGGCCGTGTTGAATTGTTAGTCTTCCTTGTCCAGTTCTTGACTCTCCATCTGTCCTGCTGCAGGGAAAGTTCCCGGAGGAAGAAGGTGCATCTTCTTCTTCTGTGTCCCGATCAAACCCTGGATGGCCAAAACGAAGCCACTTTTCTTGGCTTGGTCGTTGGCCAAACTCAAGTCCTCATCGGTGTATGTCTCTGGTTCTTCTTCTTCCATGTCCCGATCAAACCCTGGACTACCCAAAGGAAGCCAACTTTCTTGACTTTGCCATTGGCTAAACTCAAGTCCTCATGCATGTTTCATCAGTAATCGGCAGGCCAGTAAATGAGCCAATGGATTCTGTTCATCTCCACATCGACACCATGGGTTGTCGTCCGCCATCAGCCCTGACTTGAGCCTGTTGGACTTGCATTGAGGGACTGAGACCTTCAGCCTCTTCGGGGTCCTCCAAGTGACACAGGGGAGGTTGAGCTCCTCAACCATCTCCTCCTCCTTTAATGTTGTTCCTCACCCAGTGAGCTTCTTCCTCCATCTTTTAATCTGGTTTTGTTCTTGCCAAACACCCTCAACAATGTTTCTTCTTGCCATAAAGCTCTTCCTAGATCTGAGCTGGTGGACTTGAGGCTCATCTCCGTTCAAGAGGGTGTTGAGGGTCATTTTCTGGCTTAGTTCTGTCGGCGTCCACTGCTACTTGTCTCCTGATCTTAGGTTGAGCGATACCAACAAGAGGGTGTTTGTGTGTGTCTTTTGTGGGGTTTGTCGCTCTGAGCTTCTGTTGTGCTTTGGCCTCAGGTCTCCCCAGGCCACGTGGAGGTCGAAGGGTCTGGACTTTGGCTGGAGAGATTGTGGGTGGTGTCTGGAAAAGTCTCTAGAGACGTGATGGCCAAAATTGGTACTCCAGCTGTTCTTGGACTTCAATTCCCAGAAGCCCAAGTCCCTGTGAAGCCACACGAGTGGGTTTACTGCATATACGTATGGATTCACAGGGACTTGGGCTTCTGGGAATTGAAGTCCAAGAACAGCTGGAGCGCCAAGGTGTGCCATCACAGCTCTAGGGTCAAGCGCTGAGGGGTCATGACCCCAAGCAGGAAGAAAGTCTCTCTGGGGGCCCCTTTGTAATGTTCAACCCGGAATCAGAACTCAAAATCCAAACTCAGAATCCCCCAGCTGGGATTTGTAGTCCAAAAAACAACAGTCGCTTTATTCAGCACTGGAAAATCCTTTTGGGTTGGTTGAAAATAAGCCCTAAAATGAAGCCAGGAAAATGAACCAACAAGTGTCTACTAATATTTTATAACCCTGTGCCTCCCTTGGCGGCTCCTTGGAGCTAAAGGGTTGAATATTTAACTGGAAGAAGGATATAAATAATGGGAGTTGTGGAGATGGTGTGTGTGTGTGTGTGTGTGTGTGTGTGTGTGTGTGTGTGTGTGTGTGTGTGTGTGTGTGTGTGTGTGTGTGTGTGTGTGTGTTCATTTTTAGCAGCCACAGGGATTGAACCTCCATCTCGTTTGCAACAGAAGGAAAACGGGGTCCAGGGAGGACTCTTCACTTTTTGTCCACCCTGTTTCTTTCCTCTCTAGGAATACCGACCCTATGCAATTAACCCTTTGTGGTCACGTAAAGGAATCCTCTGTCCCAGTGTATGGTGGAGGTTTGGCTTCTTAGATATGGATATTTCTTGCTCCCTCCCGGCTTTCAAGGGAAAGGGCTGAGGAAGACTCCTTGTCTCCCAAACTTCAAGGTGAGCCAAGGGATTTTTGCAAAGAGTTATTTCATTGCCTCCATGCCTTTCTTTCAATCATCTCGTTTGCAAGTGTCTCCACTCTCTGATGGGCAGAGAGGCAGTGAATTAACCTTTTTGCAAAAATCCCTTGGTGAGAGGTGATAGTTAGGTTGCACTTACCAGTGATAACTTTCGTTCTTCAAGTATATAGTTTGTGAATACACACTATTGGGTTATGCATCTGCGCAGAACATCGATCGGAGGCTTTAAAGCTGATTGGTCAAAAGTTTTGGCGGTAAGACCACCCACCCTTAGGCGCCAGTTCGCCATTTTACCTCAGTTCCATACTTAAGCAAAGCACAGGATAAACCAATTGATCTCATCCCCTCTTGAGGGTGGGTAGTGTGTATTCACACACTATATACTCGAAGAATGAATGTTATCACTGGTAAGTGCAACCTAACTTTCTCCTTCGTATAGTTTGTGAATCCCCACTCATGGGAGATTAGCAAGCTCACACTTACTTGGTCGGTGGGCAGTCGGATGAGATGAATCCACGATGAAGTACGTCAGTCAGACAGGAAGGACCCTCAAGGGCGAGGCACCTGGAGCCCTCTGGCAAGGACGACATGACCAAGTCTGGCGTCCGCAGTGGCTCTGGTGTCCATCCTGTAGTGCTGGACAAACGTGGAAGGTGTGGACCAGGTGGCAGCCTTACAGATGTCCTCGAGCGGTGTGCCCTCCAAAAAGGCAGTGGAGGTAGCAACCGCTCTGGCGGAATGCGCCCTGACGTGTGGAGGAGGAGGCAAGGAGGCAGCCTTGTAGGCGAGATAAATGGTTGATGTAATCCATTTGGAGAACCTCTGAGAAGTGATGGGTTCACCTTTGGGTTTTCCCCCATATGCCACAAAAAGACGTTGTGACTTCCAGAACTCACGGGTTCTGCTGATGTAAAACAATAAAGCTCGTTTCACATCAAGCGTGTGCCAAGTCCTTTCTTGAGCATTGCTGGGGTTTTGAAAGAAAGTTAATAAAGATAAAGTCTGAGCCATGTGAAACTTGGAGACAACCTTTGGTAAGAAAATAATGTTGGCGTGGAGCACCAACGTAGAAATTGGTAAACGGGGCATCAGCCCGAAGAGCAACCAGCTCACCAGCTCGTCTAGCGGACGTGATAGCCACAAGAAACGCAGTCTTCCAGCTGAGGAGACGGGTGTCTGCAGTAGCCATTGGCTCGAAAGGAGCTTTAGTGAGGGCATTCAAGACAGTAGATAATGACCATTGCGCAGTTGGAGTCTTAATGGGAGGGAAAGCGTTGCACAGACCTTTGAGGAAACGCTTCACCGTTTGGTCGCGGAAGGCACCAGAGGCAGGTGATCCAGCTGGAGAGTGGGCTACTACTGCTGCCACATGGACCCTGATGGAAGCAAGGCTTAGACCTGACTCCGCTAAATGGAGGAGGTATGCCATGATGTCTTGCAGACCAGCTCTGAGTGGAGACACCTGTTGAGTATCCAGGAAGGCACGAAATCGCCTGTACTTGGAGGCATAGGACTTCCTCGTAGAGTGGTGTTGTGCTAGTTCCAAGATCCTGGATAATCTGGGATTATCCTCCACTCAATGAGGTCCGAGTGGTGAAGATGCCCCTGCTCCATTTGTAGGAGAGTCAGAGAGTCTGGCAACGTGAGAGACTGCGACGACAGTTGCAACAGAAGTGGATACCAGGGCTGATGCGGCCAGGCTGGAGCGATGAGAATCGCGTTCGCCCGTTGCTGGTAAATCCTCGTCAGAATCTTCTGAACCAGAGGAAATGGGGGATCCCACCGTTTCATGAAAGCGTCGCCCTTGGAGTTTCGTCCGATGCCCGCCCTGGAGCAGTACCTGGGACACTTGCGGTTGGACTCCGATGCAAAGAGGTCGATGCTTGAGATCCCCCACGACTTGCAAAGGGAGTGAAAGACAACGTTGCCCAGTTCCCACTCGTGAGTCATTGAGGTGAGTCGACTCAGACGGTCAGCTAGCACATTCAGTTTACCCTGGATGTGGACTTGGATTGGAAAGATGTGTCGTTCGAGACACCATTCCCAGAGTTGCACCGCGAGATAAAGCAATGTAGTGGATCTCGTCCCCCCTTGCTTGTTCAGATATGCAATCGCGGTGGTATTGTCCGAAGCGATCTGGATCGCCTTGCCCAACAGCATTGTCTCGAAGGACCACATGGCCTTCCATATGGCAAGCAACTCCAGGTAGTTGATGTGGTGTACTATCTCGTCCTGTGACCAGGTGTTGACCGTCAGAGTCCCGCAAGCAGCTCCCCATCCGAGGTTGCTCGCGTTGGTCAAAATTTGAAGAGACGGCTGCGGGGGATAGAAATTCTTGCCCGTAGTCATGTTGAGAGGTGTGGTCCACCACACGAGCTGGTCCACCAGTTCCAGAGATGGAAACAGCCGTTTGGACTGTCTCCATGAGAGGATCGAACTTGTGGAGAAGCCAAGACTGCAGAGACTGCAACTTCAGTTTGGCGTGTGGGATCACTGCCGTGGTGGATGCCATTAAGCTCAGCAGTCGTTGAGCCTTCTTCACTCGGACAAAGGGTTTTGTACGGAAGTCGCTTACTGCTTGTGCAATGTCCAGTAAGTGTTTTTGTGGGGCAAATGCCCTGACTGCAAGCAAGTCGAGAACCGCTTCAATGTAGTCCACTCGCTGTGAAGGATCCAACTTCGACTTGGTGAAGTTGATCCTGAAGCCAAGACTCACTCTCCATGAGATGAATGGTGTACTTCATGTCTCGAATGGCCGATGACCTGGTAGGGGAAACTATCAACCAGCGGTCGATGTACGGGAAGACCCTGATCCCCTTTTGGCGGAGGAAAGCAACAACCAGAGGCATGCACTTGGTGAAGACTCTTGGTGCTGTGGCCAGACCGAACGGCAGGCAATGGTACTGGTACACAGAGTCCCCTATCCTGAAGCGGAGAAACCGTCTGTGCTCCTTGAGGATGCTGACGTGGAAGTAAGCGTCCTTGAGGTCTATCGCCGTAAACAAGTTCTGTTTGTTGATGAGGGGAATGATGGTTTAAAATGTCACCATCCAGAACTTCCTGGTGTGGATGCCTTTGTTGAGGCGATGCAAGTCCAGAATCGGGCAGAGGCCTCCATCTTTCTTCTAGACAACGAAGTACCTTGAGTAGAAACCGTTGTTCCAATCGGTTGGTGGTACCAGCTCAATGGCCTCCTTGGAGAGAACGGTTGCAACTTCATCCTCCAGATGAAGAGACGGGGTGGTGAAACGGAGTTTTCCTACCCGAGGCATCCAGTCGAACTCGATGGCGTAGCCAGCGGACCAGATCTTCAAGACCCACCAGTCGGTCGTGACATCGGACCATGCCTTGAGGAAGTTCCGAAGGGGGCGGCACGGGAGATGGAGCAAAAGAGTCTTGGCCAGAGGGAAGTCAAACACGAGACTTTGACTTGCCCTCGTTGTCTTTACCTTTTCCGCCAAAAATTTTCACCAATCAGCTTTAAAGCCTCTGATCGATGTTCTGCGCAGGCGCATAACCCAATAGTGGGGATTCACAAACTATGAAGGAGAACTTGCTTCCTTTGTTCAAATTTAAAAATCTGGGACTTTTACATGTTTTTTCTTGAGCCGGACGGGACAACTTGAATCTAGGAAAATTCTGGGAAACTGGGACATATGGCAACCCTACCTGAAGGCAATATGAAAACGACTGCCATCTTAGATTTTGGATTTTCAGATTTTAGCTTTAAGGTTACGGATGTTTTGATAATGGGTTTTTAATTGGGTCCTTATTTTTTGTTTTTAGTGTAACAGTTTTTAATTATAGCGGACCATTTTATTGTGATTGTGGGTTATGAATTGTGAGCCTCCCAGAGTCACTTTGACAATAGGTGCGGCCATATGCATCTAAATAAATAGATAGATATGGATGGGAATGATGAAGAACAGGAGGGAGAAAAATGTCCAAGAAAGGATGGAAAGTGTTTTAAAGCAGAGGGCCAAAGTAGTATTCCCCCCAAAGCCAGAAAGCTTTCCTTGTGGCAAGGAATTCCACTGGCAGGGCATTCCCATTGAGAAGGCAGCCACCGCCTGAGCTGAGCTACCCAAGGACCAAGCGGCTCACCTTGCAGGGTCAGCGTCCAGAAGGCCATGTAGGGTCTGCCACAGGGCCTTCTTGCAAGGCGCTCGAAGGACGTTTGCTCCCAGGGGTTGCTTTGATGGATGTTTCCCCCAACTTCCTTTTCACTCCCCCCCTCCCCCTTGGGATGGAATAAATTGACCGCCTGGGTCTGTTGGTCAGCTCAGGACCCAAAGGTCAAGGACGGAGGGACAGCCCTGGGGGAGAGGACAAAAAAAGTCCAGATCAAACTTCCCAAGCCTACGAGAAACCCATAAACAGGGCACCAGTTCGGCCCCAACATCCTGTTTTGACCCAAAATGCACTCCCTTGGGTGGGTAGCAGCTGTTGGCATGATGCTGGGGATGATGGACGGAGCTTTCACATTGCGTAGGACCTATCAGCCACCTCCCTCCCGTTCCCCTGGGTAACTGAAAGGGGCATCCCAAGAGGAGGGTGAGTCTAGATGCCCTCACGGGGACCCTGTCTACCCAGTTATTCTGTGGTGGCCTAAAAGCAGGCTCCACCATTTCTCCCTGTGTGTGTGTTGTGTGTTGTGTGAGATGCCCAGCGGGGGCCCTGCCATCCCAGGGACCGGACACACACACACACACACACACACACACACACCTTTCCTTGGGTGCCAAATTCCTCTTGTGGCAACCAGGGCAGAACCAGGGATTGCCTGGCATGGATTTTGGCTTCTGTCTGCCCGCCATGGCTTTAGACAGGCTTTCTGGCTGCCGCCTCCTCCTCCTCCTCCTCCTCCTCCGCTCGACTCTGCCTTCCATGTTAATTATCCAAATTAAGCCCAATGGGATCAAGATGAGGAGCCTGGACACACACACACACACACACACACACACACAGACACACACACAGACACAATGTGGCTGGTTTCTGGTTGTGTAAGAAGCATTCATGATGGGTGGGGGTGGGGGGCAAGGAACCCGGTGCCCAGGTGGGTCTACATGGGAGGAGGAGGAAGGGGGTGGCATGGCTCAGTGGCCCTCCTTCCTCCTCGCCTGCCTCCTGCATCATCCTCATCATCCTCCCCTGCCTCTGAGGAGGAAGGGACTGTTCCTGCCTGCGCTTCCTTCCCTTTCCTGCCCTAATTCAATCCTCTTTCCCTTCCTACTTGGAGCTTAATTTCCAATTATGTCCGCCTGTTGTTGTCTCCAGGCAGGATGTGCCAATCGAGCGCATGAACTGTGTGTGTGTGTGTGTGTGTGTGAGAGAGAGAGAGAGAGAGAGAGAGAGATGGGGACGGAAGATGATGATTTGAAGGGGGGGGGGCAGGAAAAGAAGTGCCGGCCCAGAAGAGAGATGCCTCTTTGCTGCTTCATGCCAGGAAAACTCTCCTCTTCTTTGCCGACATAGAAATCACCCACCCACCCAAATCCTGTGCTGTGGTGGTGGTGGTGTTTCCAGTGGTTTGCGCCCCCCATTGCAAAAGAGCTCATGCTAAGAAGGCTTAAGAGGCTGGGGAGGGGGGGGGGGGTTTGTCCATTATTTGTGTTTTTCCTCCCCCCAACATGGTCCCTGCAAAAATGTATTTTTGGTGAGGGTTATTTTCAGTCTTTGGGTCTGGGTGCAATGCGGGGGGGGGACGGGGGACGAAGGGAAGATGGAAGGCAAGAGTTCCCCCCCCCCTCCACCTAAACATAGGAAAATACTGACACAAACACCCCATTGACCCTAGTTTCAACTTCTAGGCAGCCATTTGCCCCCCCCCCTCTTTTCCTCCCCGTCCCCCCCCCCCTGATTAAATGGAGATAATTGTGTCCTCTGCCCTCCAGAAGGCGTGGGCCATTGAACAACATGGCTTTTCCACCTGGTGACCTGATTCACACACACCTACGGTGTGTGTGTGTGTGCGTGCGCGCGTGTGCATGTGTGCGCGTCCCCCAGGCTTTGCACAGAGCAGATGCCAAAGCCTGACAACCCCCCCACCCCCCTTTTGACCACTCCCTGCCTGCCTGCCTGCCTTCCCAGCCCCACAGGCGGGTGGGTTTGAAGGCCAAGCCGAGCAGACAGCAGTCGCTAACCATTAGGCGGCATGGCAGAAAGCATCCGGGGGGGGGGAGCCACAGATTGTCACAGGAGGTTAAGGACAACCAGGGTTGTGTGTGTGTGTGTGTGTGGGGGGGGGGGGGGGCGGGTGACACACGTGTGACAACAAGTCCTGCATGAGAGAGAGCCCCCCTCCTTCTTTGCCTCCCTATCCCTGCCATGATGGGGAGGGGGCCTTTTCCAGGAGCAGAGAGTCTGCAGACCTCCCCCCAGGAGAGAAACTGATTCTTCTCCCCACCCAATGTATATATACACTCTCCCCCACTACTGTTTACATGCCTTTCCTCCCCATCTGAGAGATGTCAGGAAGGAAGGAGGGGCTAATAAGCCCCCCACAGCTGGATGTGGGGGGAGGCAGGAGGGTGGGGGCCCCACTCTCCCCCCCCTCCATAGCTTCCTCTAACAAGGGGGAACTGAGGACAGGAGCTATTTTTAAGGGGCTGACAGAGAGAACTTGGCCAGGCTCCATCATGGGAGGGGGATGCATTGGGGGGGGGGGGTGTCAAGGCAGGGGTCCTGGGTTTAGGAATTGGGGGGCAACAGGAGTCCATGATGGCAAACCTATGGCACTCCAGCTGTTCTTGGACTTCAATTAATGCAGGGGTGCCCAAACGATGGCCTGTGGGCCAGATCTGGCCCCTGACACCAATTCTATTCCTGGAAGCGGAAGTAAAACACTCCCCTATGTGCGTGTTTTACTTCCACTTCCCGGAGCGGCAAGGCAGCGCGGGGCCGGATGAATTGATGTCAGGGGCCAGATCCGATCCACAGGCCATAGTTTGGGCACCCCTGGTTTAATACATGGACTAAACCCATTCGTGTGGATTCACAGAGACTTGGGCTTCTGGGAATTGAAGTCCAAGAATAGCTGGAGTGCCAAAGTTGGCCTTGATTGACCTTAGGGACGAGAAGAGTGGGATTTCTCACCTTCCACCATTTCTGGTCCAGAGGTTGGATGCTTGGCCCATGACATGGGAGGCCTGAGTTCGAGGGGGGGGGGCATCCTTTGAGTAGCCACCTTCCTCCTCCTCCTCCTCCCAGGGTGAAATCAGGTGGGCTCGTAGTAGAGAAAACTAAAGGGATCCTTGAGAAACAAGAGCGCGGTTTCCCTCCCTCCCAAAACAAAACAAAGCCTTACCTGTTGGACTTCTGCAATCTGCCAGGGCTGCTGTCATGATTTTAATTGGGGTGGGGGCATACAGTCAAGTCTGCCCTTAATTGGGGGTGGGAGCAGGGGGGAGCCTGGTCTTATGGGGAGGAGGGCTTTTGCCAAAGAGGGGGACCCCCATTCCCATCTGTCCGTCCCCCAAATCCTTTCCCTCTGGACTGTGGCTCTGGTTTGTTCCGGAGGGTGCGTGTGCTCCTCAACGAGGAGTCCTGTGTAGTCCTGTAGGCTTTTGCAGCCAGAAGGCTTTTCCTTCCCATAGAAAACCCCACAAGAGTTGGTGCAGATCTTTGGGGTGGGGGATCCCCTGGACCAGGAGCTTTAGTCCAATGGCCACACTGGCAGCCATTGTGCGTGTGGGGGGGGGGGGGGGGCTGGGGGACTGGCCACCAGCCTTGGTTCTCCCCCTTTGCCCGGAAGGAAAGGCAGGCTGAGTGCAGGGAGGGAGGGAGGGAGGGAAGGAGAGGCTAATTGGGATTTTATTCGGCAGGAAGGGAAGATTCATTACTCACAATTAATTATAGAGAGGCCGCCTGGCTTTCACATCCTCCCCCCCCCCCCCCAATTTGCACACGCAGCTTAAAATAGATAGTGGTGGCATCCCAGTGAGACAGGGAAGGGTTCTGAGATTGGGGAGGGGGTAAATTAAAGGACCCCCCCCAGTGCCTCCCCCAGCCATCAGAGACCAAACACTCCTCCTTTTCCCAGATAATTGGGGGGGGGGGCAGTCCCATGGTGGTTAGGGGCTCACGAGGGGAAGCGAGGCAGTCATGGGTGGGGGTGTCCCTTGTTAGGGTCTCTCTCCCCTTTTTGCTCTGGACAGTCTTGATCAGGAATACTCAACCTGCAGCCCATGGCGCCATTTCATGTGCCCTGCCGCCTCAGCCTCCGCTGCCACCTCCACTACACCTGAAGTGCCATGGGGGTGGAGGAAAGGGCAAAATGGTCATCCGGCCCCTGAAGCTGTCTGGCCCCCTGGCTTAAAAAGGCTGCGAACGCCTGGTCTTGATCGACACCAGAACATCCCAGTTTAAATACAAATTGACGTTTGGGATGTTTTAGCCTCTCTGAAACGCCCCGGAAGGAGGGTCAGGAATATCCCACCTCCCCAAATCCAGAGGTTCAGTTTCCCACCTGAAATTTGCAAAAGTCCAGATTTGAAAAGTGGGCACAAATAGAGAAAGGGGGGCCTTGGCCAAGGCAACCGGGCAAGACTCCCTGGCACCAGAAGAGGAGTTGGCATCCCGTGCCATGCAAGGCAGAATTGGGGAGGGGGGCTGGGCAAGAGGAGAGAAGGGTGGGGGGTCTGCCACGAGGCTGGTGTGTAGGTGTGTGTTCAATTTCCAGGATTTGGGATGCCATGGCATAGGCCCGTGATGGCCAACCTTGGCCCTCCAGCTGTTCTTGGACTTTAATTCCCAGAAGCCGATGCACAGTCAGCCCATCCGTGTGGATTCACAGAGCCTTGGGCTCCTGGGAATTGAAGCCCGAGAACAGCTGGCGGGCCAAGGTTGGCCATCCCTTGCATTGGTTGCCTGTCGGTCGCTCTCCATGGTCCTGAAAACCTGCCCGCTTTCCTAGTAGTTTTCCCCTTCTTTGGGGCATCCGCTGTTCCTCAATGGAAACAGTGGGCTTTCTTTTGAGGAGGGGTCTCTCTCTCTCTCTGTCAAATGCCCCCACCCAGGAGAAGGCAGCCCCTCCCCCTTTGCCTTCCTCCAAGTCCAGCCGTTCAGCTGAGCTTGGGAGGTCTCAAAATGAAGACCACCTTGCCCACGGGTTGGAGGTGTTTTTGCTGCCGTGGGTTCCCTGCCCCCCCCCCAGTGGGTTGGACTGGATGACCTCTGGAGAGCCCCTTTGGGAAGCCGAGAAGGCTGTGGTGACCCATTGAGCAGGGAGGTGACACGAGGGTAGGTGGGAAGGGCAGAAGGCAAGGGGGAAGGCTGCCTGCCACTGCATTGTGTAGTCAGCCACAGCCAGGCGGGGGCCGAATCCTGCCTCCTGGCCGAGGAGGAAGAGGAGGAGGCCTTCCTCCTCCTCTTACGTTATTCCCTCCCTCCCTTTCCCAGATGTTGGAAGTTGGCATCTCTTTCCCCCATTAAGCCCAAGGCTTTTCCCCTAGCTGTGACCCTTTGGGGGTGGGGGGGGGCAGCTCCCTCTCCAGAGGATGATGAGGATGATGCCGCCTCTGGCTAGACAGCAGGGAGAGATCAGGAACAGCTGCCAGGCCTCTCCTTTCTGGTTCACCGGCTGGTTTGCCTGGAGGGGAAAGGAACGTCCTTGGGGAAGGAGCCAGGAAACCACTACCACTACCACGTTGACGTTGTGGTGGTGGTTAGGAAACCAGGAGCCAAGAGAGCGAGCCCGTGGCAGTCTGGAGGAAGGGAAGGGTCCGAGCCAGCCTCAGGGTGGGCCGGGCAGTGGCTGGTTTGGAAAATGGCACCCTCTGAGCATTGGTGTGGGGCAGAACAGAGCCCAAGGTTGGCCAGATTCAATGGGGGAGGGGGGGGGAGATGGAGCCCTTTGGAGGGTTTAGACCACGAGTTCTCCACCTTTTTAAACTGTGGGCCATTGAGTCACGTTCCCTCAGACAGCTTTGGGGGCCGGATGGCCATTTTGCCCTTCCTCCACCACATGGGCACTTCCTGGTGTGATGGAGGCGGTGGGGGAAGCCACATGAAATGGTGCCGTGGGCCGCATCTGGCCCATGGGCCGCAGGTTGAGAATCCTTGCTTTTTTAGACCTTTTGATGGCACCCAAAGCTGAAGTAATTCTGGAACCAAAGAAAGGGGAGTGATTTCTGCCTCCCTCCTTTGGCCTTGAAAGAAGTCTCCCCATTGTTTGGGGGGGGGGGATAGATTTTCCCTTCTGCATTGGAGTCTTGTGTGTGTGTGTGTGGGGGGGGGGGGAAGCAGAGCAACTGCATCGTTCATGGTTCTCACACACACACCCCCCCCCAAGGGTTAGAGAATTACTTTAGCAATTCAGCACTTCCTCTGAGCTGGAGGCGGAAAAAGAACATCACACACCCCCCCCCCCCCCGTTCAAAACCTCCCCCAAAGGCAGAGTTTTAGCCTTATCTCTCCTCCTCCCACCCCCAAAACCAGGCGTGCAAAATCCTCTCCTGCTCTGGAAAGAGAAGCACCAGGGGACACACACACACACACACACCATGGCCTTGCAATGTTGGGGGGGGGGGCATCACTTTCAGGGCCAAGAAAGCACAGATTCCTGTCCTGACAAAGGCCAGACATTTCCTCCAACCCCCCCCCCCCTTTCCAAACGCCCCCCAACCCCCCCCTTTGAATTCATTGCATTGTGATCCTGCCTCTTTCCTTCCTTCCTTCCTTCCTTCCTTCCTTCCTTCCTCATTTTAATTGAGTCTGAAATCTCCAAAGACGGAAGGGCCCCCCTCTCCCCCCCCCAATTAAACCACTTAACAACAGCAGCAAAATGTACGCAGAAACCAAACCTGATGTACACAAAACGTCCGTTGTTGTTTTTTATACAGTTGACAAAATCCCAGCTTCCGCTGGTAGAAAAACTGGGGTTTTTGACCTTGACGTGGCATCTCACCTTCCCCTTTTGGGGGGGGGGGGCTCCAACCCCCAAACCCAAACCTTTCCCTCCCCCCAATGAAGTCCTAAATGCAGCTCAGAGGCCCATCCTGTGCCTCATTTTGGTTTGGGACAGACGGACATTTGGAGATGGGGGGGGGGGGGAAGGTTGGTGTTCTTTGAATGGAAGGGATTTTCCCCCTTTTAGTTTTGGAAAATCCTTTTGCAAAGAAAAAGAGGAGCCCCCCCCCCAAAAAAAACCCCACCAATTTCTTAGGGGTCCAGGTGCCCCCCCCCCAGCATTGTGCATGAGAGAGAGAGAGATTGACCACAGCTGGACACTCCAAACCCAGCTGGCCTTCCTCCTCTTCCTCCTCCTCCTCCTTCCCAGGGAGCATCCTGGAATTTGGGCCACGTTTTGGGGAGAGGGGGGGGAGCCGTGTCTGGGGAAAATGCTCTGTGTGTGTGTGTGTTTGGGGAGGGTGCACACACACGTGTGTGTGCACCACAACTGTGGGTCCTTCCACAGACTTTGTGTCTCGGCGTCCAGAGTTGGTCCAGTTCCCAAGCCAGGCCAGAGTCCCCCCTGTGGCCCGCATGGCCCATTTGCACAGGAAGGGGCCTCCCGGGTTTCCTGCTGCCTGAGCCCTGCCGTGGCCCCGATCCATATTCCCAGATCCAGGGAGGGGGAGAGCGTGGTTCAGATCCTCCCCTACTCTCAGGGGAGGGCAACTGCCGGCTATACCACACTCTCCTCCAGTTCATCCGCGTTGAGGAAGGGCCCGATCCTCTGGGCCGCTGCCGCCACAGCATTGTCCTCCATGCTCCCCGCGCCCCCCTGGGCCAGCATCCCATGCACGGACTGACTGCGCTTGGTCCAGAGGAAGCTCAGCCGCTTGGCGTAGCCATAGCAGGCATGGGGGGAGGCCTCGGCCATGTCCAGGGAGTTGCTCCGCTTGGCCTTGGCCGGGGGTGGGCACCAGGCCGCGGCCCCTGCCTTGGCCCTGCGCTCCGGCCGCCGCACCCTGGAGGGGCCACCACGCTCCTTGGGAGGCGTCCGCTGGAGCAGGAGGAGCCTTTGGCTGCCATTGGGGTGGCCCCCATTGGTCTGGGAGTGGACATGGGTGACCTTGCGCAAAGGGTGGGCTCCTCCGCCTCCACCACAGGCACTGCCACACACCTTGTGCTTGACCATCATGACCACGGTGAAGACCAACAGCGAGGCCACCAGAACCCCCCCGACAATGACCGTCAGGGTCCCGCCCAGGAAGTGGGCCTGGAGGGCCCGGCAGTCCGGGTAGGCCTCCCGGGTGGCAAAGTGGGCACAGCCCAGCAGGTGAGTGGCTGCCAACGAGGTGGCCGCATCGTCAAAGATGGCCAGCAGGCACAGGGCGTAGTCCGCACCGGGCACCAGGTGCTTCAGGCGGAAGTGATGGAGGGTGGCCGGGATGATCCTACATCAGAGAGAGAAAGAGAGAGAAATTGGGGGGAATGTGGGAGACATGTTTCGTGATTGGGAAATCATCCCCCCCCCCCACCAGAGGAGGAGGAGGAAGGCCATAGATTCATTTCCCCCATCACCACAACCAACCGTCTTGGCTTAACCCCACACGGACGCACAGTAAACCCATTTGTGTGGATTCACAGAGACTTGGGCTTCTGGGAACTGAAGTCCAAGAACAGCTGGGCTGCCAAAGTATATTTATACCCTCCACGCACAGGATGAATTAAGGCAGGGATTCTCAACCTGTGGCCCACAGGCCGGATGCAGTCCATGTGGCCCACCATCACCTCCCCCACACCAGGTGGAGTAAGGGCAAAATTATATATAATCATTTGCTTAATATGAGGCTTCTCTCAGGTCGTGGTTTGGCTCTTAAATCATACTTGTCATCCACACCTTTGGATCTCTCAAACCCCTTTCTGGACACTCATTTAGCCCCTGCGTGCCAGGGAGCAGAGGCACGCAGAGACATGGCAGTCCCCACAGCAGAGGAGCCAGAGGGTGACTTTCAGTTGGCACCTTACTCCTGCCCTCTGTGTCAACTCAGTCTACCCACTTCAAGGGAGGTTGCCACGTCTCGGAGAGCCTCTGCCCACAGCCAAGGAGGAGGAAAGGTGTCAGGACATTGGCAACTCTTTCTCTGTAGAGGTGGGGAAAGGCCATCTGTAATGCATCCCCACTCTAGAGCAGGGGTGGCCAAATGGCCTGTGGGCCAGATCCAGCCCCCAATACCAATTCATCCGGCCTGTACCGCCCTTGTAGCTCCCAGAAGTGGAAGTAAAACTTTTCACGCCGTGGTCTGGTCACGTGGTTTAGGGGGCCGGTCACGTGGTTCCTCTCACCGGAAGCAGAAGTTAAACACACCTCGCAGTCTGTTTTGCAACAGGACGAGATGGATTTTTAGGCTGCCATTTTCTCTGCTTAAACCAGGGGTGCCTAAATTATGGCCTGTGGGCCAGATCCGGGCCCTGATGCCAATTCATCTGGCCCACATTGTCCTCTTCGCTCCTGGAAGCAAAACGTGCCCATTTTACTTCCGCTTCCAGGAGCGACGAGAGCGGCATGGGCTGGATGAATTGGTGTCAGGGACCAGTTCCAGCCCATGGGCCATAGTTGCGCACCCCTGCTCCACATAGTGCTGTTTGATCCCCTTTAAACTGACCGGGCTCCACCTGGTAGAATCCAGGGTTTGGGTTTGCACTGCTAGATAGACTTGGCATTCCCCCCCCCCCCACACACACACACACACAAAACAAACAAACCACCCTTGGGAGAACAGATGGGGTTTCCTCGTGAGTAGAATCTCTCCAATTCAGGAGAGGGATGGAGGGGGGAGGGAGGGTCCTCACCTGTAAACAAGGGTCTCGTCGGCAGTGCAGTTATACTGGATCTGGTACATCCAGGCGGCAAAGGCCAGCCGCTCGGGCCCCCAGTGCACCAGGGCCGAGGTGGCCGTCACCTCGCTGACCTCCACGCCCCCTTCCTCGCTGGCCTTGCCCTCTTCGCTGGCGTTGGCGGCAGCCGCGTTGGCGGTCGCCTTGGCCGAGGTGGCGATGTCTGAGGATCCTGGGTCAGCTTGGGCAGCAGTGGCATTGCTGTGGCCTCCCCCGCGGTGGGGCAGGGGGATGATCTTGAGCCCCACGGGGGCCGTGGCCTCCCCGGCCGCGTTGATGGCGATGCAGGTGTAACCCCCACCGTCCCGCAGGGTGGTGACCAGCAAGTCAAGGGTGCCGTTGCGGAAGGAGGCTGTCCGGGAGGAGTTGCCCACGATCTTGTCCTCGGGGGAGACCCAGTGGACGGTGGGTTCGGGGTCCCCGATGGCCCGGCACCGCAGAATGGCCCGCTGGCCCTCCAGGACCCACAGGGTGTGGGTGTGGCGGGTGATGAGGGGTGGCTCGCAGGTGAACTCCTCCTCCGGCACCGACCAGAAGTAGCGCCCGGCCACAGCAGCTGGAGAGGCGCAGGTCTCCAGGTCGTCTGGCCGGGCCAGCCGGCGGAGCCATAGGAGCTCACAGTTGCAGTGCAAAGGGTTCCCGCCGAAGCTGAGCGAGAGGGCCGGGGCCCAGGGGGTGGTGTGGGGCCCTGGAACCCCCACCTGGGCCCGGGCAAAGAGCGGGTCGGGGGGCAAGGTGTGGAGGCGGTTGGAGGTCATGTCCAGGCGGGATAGCTGCTCCAGCTGGCCCAGGGCTCCCTCGGCTACCGCCTCAATCAGGTTGTGGTCCAGGTTGAGGGTGTGGAGGCAGAGCATGGCCCCGATCCCGGCCCAGGGCACCTGGCGCAGGTTGTTGTAGGCCAGGTCCAGGTCCTCCAAGGTGAGCAGAAAGTCGTCGAAGGCCTCGGCCGCGATCTCCTCCAGCTGGTTGTTGTTGAGGATGAGGTGCTGGAGGTTAAGGAGGCCGCGCAGGGCCTCGGGCGGGATCCGGGCCAGCCGGTTGCCGTCCAAATGGAGGGAGCGCAGGCTCTCCAGGTCCCCAAAGGCCAGTGGCCCCAGCGTGGCCAAGGCATTGCGCGAGAGGGTCAGCTCCACCAGGCCCGACATGTTGAGGAAGTCGGCAGACTCCACCACCCCAATGAAGTTGTCGGCCAGGCGCAGCTCCACCGTCCGGCGGTCGATATGGGGCGGGATGGAGAGCAGACCTTTGTGCGTGCACAGAGTGCTCAGCGAGTCCGAGAGGTTCTGGCAGACGCAGTGGAAGGGACATGACTCCGCCTGCGACAGTGCACGGCCCGCCAGGAACAGCAGCACCAGCTGGGCCACCCCCAGTAGACCCAGTGCAAACCTCTCCATGGTGGATTGCCCTGGGAGACTGGGAGAAAATTGGGAGAGAGAGAGAGAAGAGTGGGTTTACGGCTTAAGGAGGGTCTGGTACAGAGTTCCCCCCCCCCCACCTGCCTAGACTGCCGTGAAGCTCGGCACCCCCCCCCCCTTGAAGACTGTCTGTAACCCCCCCCCCTCAATTAATGGAAGGGTCCATGTCCACCTTTTTGTGTCCATCCCTTCCTTATCCTCTGCGCACACACCTGTGGGAGATGCCTGTCTGGTTTCGAGACCAGGGGTGCCCAAACTTTTCAGGCCACAAGCCGGTATGGGAACGTTTTACTTCAGCTTCTGGGAGCGGTCAGGGCTGGTTGAACTGGTGTCAGGGGCCAGATCCGGCCCACAGGCCATAATTTGGACAACCCTGCTCTAGACCCTCACTGTCCCCCACCTGTCCATGAGCACTTGGTTCCCGAGGAGGCTAAGGGGCAAATGTCCTTTCCCACCTGCTCCTCCCTGGCGTTTATAGGTCTTTTATCGCTCTTTTCCTCTTGTGTTTGTGTATCTCGCCACTGATCTTTTATTGCATTTATAGGGAGATGATTAACTTGATGGATGCCTTTGCCCAGGGGTTGTGGCTACCACCGAGGATGGCGGCAAAGAACCATCGCTAACTATTTGGGAAAGACACCTGTCAGAATGAGCCCC
The DNA here is from genome assembly GCA_035047345.1 of Bradypodion ventrale. Lineage (NCBI taxonomy): Eukaryota > Metazoa > Chordata > Lepidosauria > Squamata > Chamaeleonidae > Bradypodion > Bradypodion ventrale. The sequence goes on from JAWDJE010000012.1 coordinate 27,281,244, forward strand.
CCCCCCCCTACCAATATGCTCCAGAACCCCAAACACACGCACAAGCATGCACTTTCATTCAAGGGGAGGGGGAGGGTCTCCCTGGGAGGAAGGATCTGTTCACCCCCACCCCACCCCAGGGCTGAATCCAGAGAGTAATGGATGGTGGGGGGAAATCAGAGCAGGGGGTCCTTTCTGTGTGAATATGGAAAAGCCATTGTTCCTATCTTAGAAAGGCTTGGGACTAAGGAGGGGAAGGGGGGGGGGGGGTTCCAGACTGCCATCTGAGTCTCCCCCCCATCCTGGGGGGGGGGGGGTCCAGCCTGAACTCCGTCTAGGAGGGGGAAATTATTAAACTCGGGCACTCAAGGGGCTCTCTCGGAATTAGAAAAGCTAAGAGGCAACAGGAAAAGAGGAGGCCCTTAAGTGAGACAGACTGACTGGGCTAAAGAAACCACAACCTTTAAGTTTGCAAAACCCCAGGCAGGGCATGACTGGGCTTGGGTGGGTGTGTGTAAATGGTGGCCCTGCCTTTCTGCGAATGATGATGAGGGGGTTGTAACTCTTCGCTAGCTCTTTGCAAACTCCATTCCCGTTTCTTTTGCACCCATTTTACAGGCGGGAAGCTCAGAGAATGGCTGGAGAAACTCCTCCGCTCAGGGGACGCCCCGAGTGAGGCTCCTTTCATGTCTCCTCAAGATCTTTTCCCACCAAAATGGCCCCTATTTATCTACTTGCAATTTTTTGCTTTCGAACTGCTAGGTTGGCAGGAGCTTGGGACGGTGACAGGCGCTCAATCCATCATACGGTACCCGGGTCTTGACCTGCCATCCTTCCAGTTAACAAGGCGAGCTTCTTAACCCCTGAGCCATCACGCTGCCTCACCCCACACTCGTGACCTATGGCCGGACACAGACTGTCCAGTCCAGAGCCCTCTTGACCCAAGCCAACCTAAGTGGGCCACTATGGCTGCCTCCAGTGGCCAGGAGTTCCACCATCTCACTTCCTTTTGGCCCTAACGGTCGGGGGGGGGGGAGCTCTGGAGGGCAAGCGATAGTGGGAGGGGGTCCATTAGGCTGAGACCACTTCCACCCCTGGAAAGCAAGGCCTGCCTTTCTTAGGGGACTCCTCTGAGCTACCACAGACAGCGAGAACACTTGGGTGGCGGTGACGGCAATGACAAAGAGCTCCGTGTGGCACGGAAACTGGTGCTCTCCTCCTCCTTCTTCCCACGCCAGTATTCTGGGCAGCCAGACTCCACAGGGCCTATTTATACCAGGCATGCTCCTGCCACTGCGCATGGGGGGGGGCGGGGGCAATGCTTTCCCACCTCTGGTTCACAGGGGAGGAATCACATGATCCAAGGCTGGATTGGGAAAGGCAAGTGGCAGGCGTGGGCAGCAGCCTCGGGAGGGGCAACACGGACAGACTCTTTCTTGGGAGGGGGGGGGGGGGGCAGGCAGGCGTGCCTACCACCACCACCACCACGACTGGCCAGCCATCAGGAGAGGTCATGCATGGGCCATGCACGTGCTTACTTCGGGTGGTGTGACCTCTTGTGACCCCATGCAAAAGGTCACTTTCTCCCGTGATGATGATGATTATTGTTATTATTTATTAAATTTATATCCCGCTCTTCTAGAGCAAGCGCCACCCAGAGTGATGGATCTCTGTGGCCTTTTCACGTGTGTCTAAAGGGGGAGGGGGAGTTGTGTTGAGACTCTTGGAGGGAGGGGCTGTTTAGCCAAAGTGTGTGTGTGTGTGTGTGTGTCCTATGCCAACCCACACTTTCACCCTTGGATGTCTGGTGGCAAACATTGACTGTCCCCCTCTGAAACCCGTGCCCTCCTGCAGTTGGCATCTTTCCTGTTCTGTGGGGAGGGGGCAACGCACTGGTGGTCCCCCAATGTTTGTTTCCAGCCTGCAGGGGGGGGGGTGGAGGCTGAGGTCTGGGGGCCCTCCCCAGAAGAGGAGCCTCCATGGCTGAAGGCAGTCTACCTCTAAAGGCCACGGGGCAAGAAGGATGTGCCACGGCCCTCCTGCCTTGCCTCTGGTCCAGGGTGGGTATAGAGGATGGGGGTGGGGGCAGAGGTGGCCCCCTTCTGCCGCCCCCCCCCCCTCAGATCCAAGGCTGGGAGAGAGAAGGGCAGAGTGAAGGTGAAAGTGTGTGTTGTGGGGGGGGGGGGTCCCCTGGGACAGGCCTTGCATCCCAGTGCTAGAGGGTGGGTGGGTGGGTGGCACTGAAGGCAGGCAAGCAGGAGACCCCCACCCTGCAATGGTCTATCTCTCTTCCCCCCCCCCCCAACAAAGTGGGGAGAGGAGGTTTGGGGGCAGACTTGGGGGAGGGGTCTTAAGAGGGAAGAATGAGCAAAAGAGAGAGGGGGGGGCTGTCTGGAGAGCCTCTAGGGAGACCCCCACCCCCACTTAGAGCCCCAAGAGACCCTGGGGAAAAACCCCAGACACATATTCACAGCCCCCCCCCACACACACACACAGAGACCCCCTTCTTGTCTACGGTCTTGTCTGGAGGGGAGGGAGACCCGACCCTCCCCCGCTTACCTTGGCCCGGGCGGCATCTCAGGAGCCCGGAGGTCGGCCTCCCCCCGCCGCCGCCCCCCAGCCGCCCTCCTGATGCTGCTGCTGCCTCCGGGGGTCCCGGCAGGGGCGCCAGAGGCCGAGGGGGGGCGCAGGAGGGGCGGCGGCGTGGGTGGCCATGGGGGGGGGAGGGGGCCCGGCACCCCACTTCGCCTCCTCCTCCTCTGGCACTGCGGCAGCGGCGGCGCTCAGCCTTTCCGGGGGGGGGGGGGACGAGGACGGGACACCCCCCCCCCTTCGCCTTCCTCCTGCTCTTCAGGGGGCGGGGGGGTCCTTTCACCCCAGGGGCCTCGGGGGCTCCATCGCCGACCGGACCCCCAAGTCGCGCCCTGCCCACCCCACCCCAGGAGGAGGGGCGCTCACATCCCTCCCTCGGGTGGGGGTGGGGGCTCGAGAGGGAGGGGAGGGGGCGCCTCTTCTTCTTGGGTCTTGGCTGCTGAGTCCGGCGGCCCCGGGTGGGTCTCGATCCTGCCTGCCCGCCTTCCTTCCAGTGGGGCGGAGGTGGGGGGGTGGGGGGTGGGGTGTCTTCCCCCTCCTCCTCCCCCTCCTCCTCCTCCTCCTCCGCTGCTGCTGCTGCTGGACGGCGCTGGCGATCCGGAGGGCCGATCCGACTAGCCCCCCCCCCCCCCTTTTTCTTTTCCTCCCCTCCTCCGCTTGGCTTGGGGGGGGGGGGGGCGGAGAGCGACGGCGCATTGGGCCAATGGCCGCCTGGAGGGGTGGGGCTTGTCCGGGAAGGGGGGGGCTCTGAGCCCGGGGGGGGGGGGGGCTCTTCCCGGGACCCAGTTGGGTTCCCCCCCCCCCCCTTCATTCCGCCACGTCGCCCTGGGAAACCCGTTGCTAGGAGAACGGATCCCCCCTCCCTCCGCTTTCTGGTGTCATTGGGGGGGGGGGTTTCCTTTCGGAGACCCCCCCCCCTGCAGCTTAATTGGGAAGGGGGGGATCAGGCGCCCCCCTTCAACACAGAGACTCTTGACAAGGCTTTGCGCTTCCCTTGCAAGCGGCAGGACGGAGGGAAAGGAGGGGGGGACCTCCGAGCAGGGCACCCCCCACCCACCCACTCACCCACCGTTCAGTCCTCCAGAGAGAGGCATCCTCATCATCCTCTTATGGACAGGCCTCTGGGAAGAAGCCTCGTCTTCAGAGGCAGCCAGGAATGGGGGCTCCATCTCCTCTCCCCCCCCCCCCCAAAAAAAAGGTTTTAGCAAACAACGCAGGTCCATCTGTAAAGTCTCTTCCCCCCCCCCCGTGATGCGTGGGGGGGCACAGAAATCCTCCCCCCCCCCCCAATTGCACCGTCCATTGGCCCCTTTCTCAAAGATATATGCTGATGTGCTCTTTGCATGCCAGCAGGCTTGGGTCTTCTCAGGACACCGGAGTCCTCCTCGTGAGGAAACTGCAGTGCCTTGTACCTGGATGGAGAGCCCTCCCAGGAAAGGCGAACCCCCTCCCTGGGGGGTGGATTCAGGGACTTCTTACTCCAGAAGAAGGGAGGCTTCCGGGCTCTGGCAGGTCCACCTGGGGTGGGTGGGGGGGTGGGTGTCCGTTCGTTCTTCATGCGCCGCCTTCCTTGGCAGCTGCTGAGCAGATGTGTCCAAGCCCACGAAGGGGCTCTTGTCGTGCCCGCTAGGCCATCCATTGAGGGCAGAACAGGATTTGGGGGCCCCTCAAGGGCAGAACTGGGTCAGGAGGAGCTTATGATGTCTGCTGGCAGATCAACACCACCGCCACCCCGTCTGTCTCTGGGATTCTCAACCTGCGGCCCATTGGCTGGATGCAGCCCACAGCACCATTTTATGTGGGGCCACCACCACCTCCACCACACCCAGAAGTTCCATGGGGTGGAGGAAGGGCAAAAGGACCATCCGGCCCCCAAAGCTGACTGAGGGAGCGTGGCCCAATGGCCCCGGCTTAAAAAGGTTGAGAACCCCGGTCTATCCCTTGAGCCTTTGTTTACGGAGATTGCAACCCTTGTTTACCTGGGGCAGGTAGACAGGTGTGTGTCTCCTTGGGCAGTGGGGGGGATTTGAATCCAGGGCCATGAAGGAGGGAGAAGGTGTACGTGGGGATCCAACCAGGTGCCGTTCTTGCAGACAGACTGGCAAAGTGTTGTGCTTCTATTCTGTGCCGTAAATGGGGAACTGGAGAGGAAAATCCAGGTGTGGCTTGTGAACCTTGAGTTAACAAAGCCCAGAAGAAGAATGGGGGTCAAATTCCCCACTTCTGGCTCCTTGGGGGCGGGTCTGGGGAAAGAGATGATGGAGGAGGAGGAGGGAGAGGTTTCCCCCCACCAGGGTCTGCTCTTCCATTCCAGTCAACCACTTTCCACCACCCCAAGCCAAAGCAGGAACCTCTTTGCCTGCCAGCCTCGGGCGCCCCAGTTGTGCGTCAGGAAGGGCAAAGGGGTGACCTGGTTCCTTTCTGGGGTTGTGTGTGTTGGTTTGAAAGCGTGTCACACAACAAGGGGAAAGGTCTTGGGTTAAATGCAACACACCCTTGTGGCATTTGTTGTCATGATAATCCAGTGGTGCCCCAACTATGGCCCATGGGCCGGATCTTGCCCCCAACACCATTTCATCCAGCCCACGCCACCCTCATTGCTCCTGAAAGTGGAAGTAAAATGTGCCATATGGACGCATTTTACTTCCACTTCCAGGAGCGATGAGGGTGGCACAGGCAAGATGAAATAGTGTTAGGGGCAAGATCCGGCCCATGAGCCATAGTTGGGGCACTCCTGGTTTAAGCAGAGAAAATGCTAGCCTACAAAAATCAAGAAAACCAAGTGAATGGCCACAGGCCCTCTCAGTCCCTGGAGAATAGGTGGGGAAGAAGTGTGGTAGAAGCAGTGACAGACTTTACTTTCTTAGGCTCCAAGATCACTGCAGATGGCGACTGCAGCCATGAAATAAAAAGGCGACTGATGCTTGGGAGACAAGCTATGGGAAACCTGGGGAACATAGTGAAAAGCAGAGACATCACATTGCAAACAAAAATTCACAGAGTCAAAGCACCTGTGGTAATGTAGGGTTGTGAGAGCTGGACCATTAGGAAAGCTGAGCGCAGAAAATAGGCGCCTTTGAAATGTGGCGTTGGAGGAGAGTTTTGAGAGTCCCCTGGACAGCGAGGAGAACAAACAGGTTGATCTTAGAAGAAATCAACCCCGACTGCTCCTTAGAAGGTCAAATAGTAAAGATGAAGATGAAGTACTTTGGACATCAAATGAGAAGAGAGGACTCACTTGAGAAAGTGAATCATCACCAGTTATTGCTCTGCCCAGCCTAAATCACCATTTTTCATAAGCTTTTTTTTTTAAATAAAACTTTTGATTTCCCTCCTCCCCGATCTGCAACTTACCAAATTTCTTGTTCTTCTCTTCTAAAGAAGTGATTGGATCAGTAGCCGAGTTCTTTTGTTCTGTGGGTTCTTATTGCTGAAAAAGTAACGCAAATCAATAATATTTTTATTTTAAGAATCCTTTCCAAATGGCCATTCCCCCCCCCCCAGGTGTAAATGACAAGTTTAAAAAAATAATTATTATTGTTTTTTGCAAACACATATTTCCTTTTGAGCTTCTTAGAAAAAGGATCCTTGCTGGGATTTGAGCTTCTCTTAGCAATTACACTGGGCTGGGTATGAATTGACTAACGGGCTGAAAGCCAGATCGTTAGCCATCTAAATACTGTTTATCCAGTGGATAAGGAAAATCTGTTGATGCATGGTGTGGAGAGGAAGAGAGCTCCAGATGTGTGTTTTGTGCATCTGTCTATCTGCGTTCCAAGACTGCTAGAGTGGAGACGGGTGCTGCCCCCTGGTGGAGAAGGATTCCCCTGCCACACAATGGCTTTCTTGGGTGGGGGACCCCAAACTGTCCAACATGGGGTGCCATCTGGATATTTGAGAAAGCTTTGCTGTTGCAATAGCAGACTAGCCATGGGTTGTGGGGAGAGGTTGGCGTTGCCTCTTTGCAAGAGTGAATTCCCCAGCTAAATGGTTTCCATCGTGATTTGTTAGCTGTGTTTCTATCCCGCTCTCTCACTTGCTCTTCCTTCCTTCCTTCCAGACCAACATCCCGTTCCTTCAGAATGTCTTGGGCAACGACCAGTTCCTCCGCGGCACGGTGGACACTCAGTTCATCGATGAGAATCCAGATCTCTTCAATTTGCGGCCCGGCCAGAACCGGGCCCAGAAACTTCTTTACTACCTGGGTGGGTGAGCCATGGGAGGTTATGCCACTCAGACCGGACCCTGCCCAGCAGGGCACGATCCAGGTGGACTATTGCATCATGCATCATTGCATGACAGGAGCAGCCACAGGGATGTTGTAGGATAATGTTGCACAAGCCTCACTTTTTCCCCTCCTCCTTCTTTTCCCCAGGCCACGTCATGGTCAACGGCCCCACCACTCCACTGCCCGTCAACGCCCGGCCATCCTCCGTTGACCCCGTGGTCCCTTCTGTCCCTTTGGGTGAGTCTGGGGGGGGGGTGTCTGGGGGAGGAAGGTGGGACGTACTGGGCTTTACTGGTTGAATGGTGGCCAAGAACCTTTGGTAGTCCAGCTGTTCTTGGACTTCAATTCCCAGAAGCCGAAGTCCCTGTGAGTCCACAAGGATGGGTTTACTGTGCATGAAGTCCAAGAACAGCTGGAGTGCCAAAGGTTCACCATCATGGGACTAGTGGGACGGCATGCCTGAAATCTTTGCCCCCTGGTGACCTTTGACCTTGGCCCTCAAAGGAGGCCCCAATGGCCATGATCGGGAGCAGAATTCAGTTTTGGCCAAGCCAAAGGGCGAGGGAAGCTGGGCGTGATTCCTCCCCCTCCCCTCCCTCCACGCCACCCTCGTTAACACCTGCTGAATAATTCCAGGCTCTCAATAAGCAGTCATCAATGTCTTCCGCTGGCAGGGCTGGTGTGCGTGCCTATGCGTGTCTGTGCGTGGGCAGACGGGTCTAATAGCCGCCTGATTTGCAGCCCGCCTGATTTGTATGATTGATATGTGAGCCTCAGCTTAATTATATTGGATTCCAGACCTTGTATCATTATTACGACAGTTTATTTTCCTTTGTCAACCTCTAATCCCCAACCTAAGCCAAGCATTAAGAGAATGAAAATAAGGATGTTTAAATCTTATTAAATTTCCCCCGAGCCCGCGGTTAAACACACACACACACACACACACACACACACACACACACACACACACACACACACACACACACACACACACACACACACACACCGCTTTGCCCAGCTGGCTCCGGGTTAAAGGTGTCCCTACTCCCCCAGTGACCCCGGAAGAGCAGGCACGAGCGAAGGGGCTTCAGACAGAACCTCACCACCACCCCCTTGAGAAGCCCTCCATCTATCCCATCTTTCTCTTTCTCTCTCTTCTGGCTACGCAGGTCAGCCTCCGGCCGGCTTCCGGGACATCCTTCTCCGCGAAGGTCCGGCTGGCTTTGCCAAGGCCATCCGTCAGCACCAAGGCCTCCTCCTGATGGACACCACTTTCCGCGATGCCCACCAGTCGCTGCTGGCCACCCGGGTCCGGACCCATGACCTGAAGAAGATTGCCCCCTTTGTGGCCCACAACTTCAGCCCCCTCTTCAGTATAGAGAACTGGGGAGGTGAGCAATCAGCCCTTGGGTGGGCGGGCGGGCAGGCAAGCAGGCTGGGCCTGGATTCGAGACCTTCCCAGGGAAGCAAAGAAGGAGCGTGGGTGAGAGGAGGGAGAAGGAAGACCCCACCCCACCCCGTATTACAGGGATTCTCAACCTGTGGTCCATGGCACCATTTCATGTACTCCCCTTACTGCCATGTGGTGGAGGAAAGGCAAAATGGACATCCGGCCCCTGAAGCTGTGACCCAATGCCCCCCTCCCCCAAATGGCTTAAAAAGGTTGAGGACTCCTCCCCTATTTCGTGCTTATATTTTGTTTTATTGGGAGTTTTATTGTATGTAATTTTTACCTTTTGATCATTATATGACTGGTTTTATGATGTTATCCGCCCTGAGTGGGGATGATTTTTTGGAAAGGGGGAAACCATCTTTCTGGATCTGCTGCTGCTAAAGTCATCTTGCAAAAAAAATGACTGCACAAAAACAGATGTTAATGCCCAATTCTTGTGCCTAGGAAGAGGTTTACATTTTTAAAAATTAATTAACAGTTCAAAAGCAAGAATAAATTGCAAGTAGATAAATAGGTACCACTTTGGTGGGAAAGTTAACAGCGTTCTCTGCTCGCAGGTGTCTTGTCATACCTGCCACATGACTTTCATTTAATTTTGATTTGATTTCCAATTTGTATAGCTGCCCAACTCAGAACAACTCTGGGCGGCTTACAACATTAAAATCAGTCCTACAGTCCAATATCTGGAAACCTTTGCAGAGGCAGACAGCGTTGGCTCTTAGGGAGATGAGCACTGAACCCTAGAGTCGGCTATGACTAGCTTTGGAGCAAGGGAAACCCTGTCATGTTTATGCTTCCTTCCTGGTAGTGTAGAGAGAGAGAGAGAGAGAGACCCAAGGCAGCATGCAGATTAAACAAGCATCGGCGCCCACAGATGCAATAAGTTACCCTCATTAAAAAGCCCCTTAGCCACGTGACAATAGGATTAAAAGATTGGTAATTAAAACCTCTCCATTAAAACAGTAATGCCCAATTTAATTGCTGGAAGGGGAGAGAGAAAGAGGGGAGGCAGGAGGCAAAGGTTAGCCAGCACCTGTGGCATCTAGAGAAACAACCTCTGTGGAGGTTCCCAAACCGTGTTGGTCCCTCTTGAGCGAAGGGCTCAGCCATTGGGGCCCTCTCCCATTCCCTGGAGGGAGACCTTGGGGGACCCCCCCCCAACACCCCCCCCCCGGGTCCAGACTTCTGGGTGGGTGGGTGGGTGGGTGGGGGCTTTAATGTCCGGGGGGGGGGGAATGGAAAGACCCACTACCACCACCACCCAGATAGCACCAGGGCGAGATTTCATCCTGTCAATGAATTTTTACTGATGCTCTATCTTTCTTTCTCTCTTTTTCCTTCCTTCCTTCCTCTTCTCCCTTCCTTCCTTCCTCTATTCCTTCCTCTTTCTTTCTTTCTCTCTTCCTTTCTCTTTCTTTCTTCTTCCTTCCTTCTTTCCTTTCTCTCTCTCTTCCTTCCTTCTTCCTTCTTCTTTCTTTCCTTTCACTCTTTCTTCCTTCCTTTCTCTCTCCCTCTTCCTTCCTTTCTCTCTCCCTCTTCCTTCCTTGCTTGCTTGCTTTCTCTCTTCCTTCCTTTCTCTCTTTCTCTCTTCTTCCTTTTTATCTCTCTCTCTTCCTTCCTTTCTCTCTTTTCTCTCTTCCTTCCTTCCTTTCTCTCTCTCTCTTAATTCCTTCCTTCCTTCCACTCTTCCTTCCTCCCTCCCTTTCTTCTTCTCTTTCTCTCTTCTTCCTTCCTTCCTCTTCTTCCTTCCTTCCTTCCTTTCTTTCTCCCTTCCTTCCTTCCTCTATTCCTTCCTCTTTCTTTCTTTCTTTCTTTCTTTCTCTCTTCCTTCCTTCCTCTCTTCCTTCCTCTCTTTCTTTCTTCTTCCTTCTTTCCTTTCTCTCTCTTCCTTCCTTCTTCTTTCTTTCCTTTCTCTCTTTCTCTCTTCCTTCCTTTCTCTCTCCCTCTTCCTTCCTTGCTTGCTTACTTGCTTTCTCTCTTCCTTCCTTTCTTTTTTTATCTCTCTCTCTTCCTTCCTTTCTTTTCTCTCTTCCTTCCTTCCTTGCTTTCTCTCTCTCTCTTAATTCCTTCCTTCCACTCTTCCTCCCTCCCTCCCTTTCTTCCTCTCTTTCCCTCTTCTTCTTTCCTTTTTCCTTCCTTGCTTTCTTTCTCCCTCCTTCTCTCTTTCTTTCTTTCTTCCTTCCTCTTCCTTTCTCTCTCTTTCTCTCTTCTTCCTTCCTTTTTCCTTCCTTGCTTTCTTTCTCCCTCCCTCCCTCCCTCCCTTAATTTCTTTCTCTTTCTCCCTTCCTTCCTCTAGGGGCCACTTTTGATGTAGCCATGCGCTTCCTCCACGAGTGTCCCTGGCAGCGCCTTGAGGAGCTGCGCCAACTCATCCCGAACATCCCCTTCCAGATGCTCCTGCGCGGGGCCAACGCCGTCGGCTACACCAACTACCCCGACAACTCGGTCTTCAAGTAAGCCTCCGACTGACTGGCTGCCTGGGAGGAAGGAGGAGGGACGTTGTCCACCTGTCCATCTGTCTGTGGCTCTATTGGGGGGGGGGGGACGACACTGTGACCCATAGGGTCCTCATGGAAGGGGCCTGAATGGCCAGGAGTGATGAAGCAAAGTGCTTTCTTGCATCCAGAAAACTCTGGGAGGGCCATTTGGGCTGCTCAAGGATGTTGTCCAGGCATTGCAAAATAACCCGAAACCAAACAAAATCAGATTAACAGAATTCCAGGGCTGGGAAGTGAATTATTTTTCGGGGGGGGGGGGGGCTTAGAGAGTCTCAAGGGCAGAAAAGTGGCCCCCGACTCCCTAGATCCATGATGGAGAATCTTGGGCACTCCAGGTGTTCTTGGACTTCAATTCGCAGAAGCCCAAATTCCTGTGAATCCACACAAATGGGTTGACTGTGGAGCCACAGAGACTTGGGCTTCTGGGAATTGAAGTTCAAGAACACCTGGAGTGCCAAGGTTGGCCATGACTGTCTTAGAATGGATTGGGGAGGAGCTTTGCAAATTAACCTGCCCAAGGGGCTAGTCCTCAAGAGGGAGGAAGGGGGGAGAATTAGCAGCCTGCAAAACCTTTGTCCAAGGGCCATAGGCTGTCTTAGGAGTTCCTGGCTCTTATCCATCCTTCCTTGCCTCCCTCCCTCCCTCCCTCGTTTTCCATTCTCTTCTTCCTTCCTTCCTTCCTCCTCCCCCGCTCCCTTCCTGCCCCAATGGCAGGTTCTGTGAAGTGGCCAAGGAGAATGGGATGGACATCTTCCGTGTCTTTGACTCCCTCAACTACCTGCCCAACATGCTGCTGGGGATGGAGGCAGCCGGGCAGGCTGGAGGGGTGGTTGAGGCCGCCATCTCCTACACGGGGGACGTGGCTGACCCACAGCGCACCAAGTACACCCTCGACTACTACATCCAGCTGGCCGAGGAGCTGGTCAAGGCCGGGACCCACATCTTGGCCATCAAGGTATAACCAGGGGGTGGGGGACCCCCACCCTAGACGAGGGAGAGGGGAGCCTTTGTGTGTGTGCGTGTACACTGTGTGTTTGTGTACACTGTGTGTCTACACCAGGAGTTCCCAACCTTTCCAAGCCGAGGGCCGGGTCACGCTGTCTATGTCGGCTCCGAAGGCTGGATGGCCATTTTGCCCAGCCTGCACAATGGGGACGGCCATTTTGTCCCAACAGCTTCAAAGGGGGTGGTCATTTTGTTTCTCAAATGCTTTGGAGGGGTGGAGGGGGCCACATGAATTGGTGCCATGGGCCGGATCTGGCCCACGGGCCTTAGGAACCCCTGACCTACACTGTGGGTGTGGCTGTTTGTGACTGCACTGGAAGTGTGTCTATACAGTGTGCATGTGTGTGCAGTGTGTGTGTGTTCCTCGTAAGCCAGACCTCTGCCTCAGTTTACAGCTTGTTTGGGGGCAGGAAAAACCCACCCACCTGCTCTTTCTGCCTGGCCTACCTCCCAGGGGTGTTTGTGGGGATGCCGTGAAGAGAAGCCTTCTAGGCCCACCATCAGAAGCGAGTTAATTAAGCCACCAAGATTAACCCAGAGGTGCTAATTAACCACAGAGGTGCGGATCCTGTTTAACCGAGGGCCCTGATCCCTCCCGCGCCTCCCTCCAGTGATTCCTCTCTTTCTCTCTATGGTTCCTCCCCATCTTCATCGCTTTCAGCACCCTAGCTTTGGCTACCCCACCTGAGCCACCCACCCACCCACCCACCTACCAACCTGCCCACCCCATTCCTTCCCCCCTCCCTGACTCCTGGGCCTCTCCCCTCTCTTTCTCTCCCCTCACAGGACATGGCCGGGGTGCTGAAGCCACGGGCATCAACCATGCTGGTGACAGCGCTGCGGGAGCGCTTCCCCAACATCCCGCTCCACATCCACACCCACGACACCTCCGGGGCCGGTGTGGCCTCCATGCTGGCCTGCGCTGATGCCGGGGCCAACATCGTGGACGTGGCCATCGACTCCATGTCAGGCATGACCTCCCAGCCCAGCATGGGAGCCCTGGTGGCTTGCACACGGGGCACCGAGCACGACACAGGTGAGTGGGCGGGCCAGGAAGGAAGGAAGTGGGCCAGGCAGGAGGGCAGGATCAGACCACGAACATTGGGCAGGATGGGCCCTCAGATGGCCATTCTAGTGGGTTTCCTTTAGCTCAAGCAGTGGGGAGGGGAGGGTGAGGAGGAGGAGGAAGATGAGGGAGCGGAACTCCAGGGCCAAGTTCTGAGGAGACCCAAGAGGCGGAAAAGAGGGATTATTTATCTGGACTCATTTTGTCCATGTGGTTTCATCATCTATGGCAGAGGGTTCCCAGCCTAAGGCCCCTGGGCCAGATCTGGCCTGTGTTAGCATTTCATGTGCCCCACCTCACCCCTCCAAGGGCGTTTGAGAAACAAGATGGCCACCCCCTTTAAAGCTGTTGGGACAAAATGGCTGCCCCATCGTGTGTTCAGGGCAAAATGACCATCTGGCCCTCTAAGCTGACTGAGAGGTGTTTTTAAAAGGTTGGGGACCCCTGATCTATGGGCTCCCTTTCTCCACATAGGAGGGACAGCAATTAAAACTGTACAAGGTAGAGCTGTGGTGGCTCACGTGGTTGAGGCACTGAACTTGACGACCGGAAGGTTGGCAGGTCAGCAGTTCGAGACCCAAGTGATACATGATGGAGCGAGCGCCCATCGTCTGTCCCGGTTCCTGCCAACCTTCCAGTTTGAAAGCAAGAAATTGAAATCTAAATAAATAGGTACCACTTCAGTGGAAAAGGTTGCAGCGTTCTGTGCACTCTGGTGTATAGTCATGCCTGCCACATGTCCACGGAATCGTCTGCAGATCCAGACAGCGCTGACTCTTGGGCTGTAAACAGATGATCACTGAACCGTAGAGTCAGATATGACTGGCTTTACCTAGAACAATGAAGGTGAACATTGGCACCCATTCATGTGGATTTACAGAGACTTGGGCTTCTGGGAACTGAAGTACAAGAAGAAGTGCAGTAAACCCACTCATGTGGATTCACAGAGACTTGGGCTTCTGGGAATGAAAGTCCAAGAACACCTGGAGTGCCAAGGATCATGGGACTAGAACACCCAACAAAACTATATCTTAAAAAAGCAATTAAATGCACTGTTGGTCAAGATTAAAAAAAACCTATCCTTAGAACTTTATTTTTAAATAATGTAAACGATTGAAACTTAGTAGGGTGTCGTGCAAATCTTTTCAAGCACACAACCTAGGCTCAGTCCCAGGCCCTTCATCAGAGTGTTTTGTTAGTCAGGGTAGCTGTGGGTTTGGACCCTGGGAGAATCCTGGCTGTCTCTCCCACTTGCACTGCATGCCCAGATCCTAACATCTCGCAAGACCCTCAGATTTTAAGGGACTGACTAAGTAGAACGACAGACTGCACGGTGGGCGCGGAGCCAGCTTCAGCGCAGGGGGTCGGTGGCAGAGTCCCCCAGGTGTAAGGAGCAGGGCATGGGCTATGAGCTGTGGACCTGGGCCCATCTGCCCGGAGGGCCAGTGGCAGTGGCCTGACCGGTGTTGACGTTGGTCTATGGGCTGCAGAGCTGTCCCCACTCCCCAGCCACCAGAGGACCGGTGGAAGAGGCCTAAATGAGGGACAGTCAATGCCAGTGATGGGACACTTGCCATGGGGAGAAGGCCATGACACCTGGAGTCACTCACCTTGGTGGCCCCAAAAGCCCCCTCTCTGCTGCTGCTGTTGCAGCAGCAGCATCACTGCCCAAATCCGGGGCGGGGAGAAGAAAGACCAGCGGCACCTAGGGTCGCTTCAGGGGCCCCAAAATCCGGCATCCCCACCGCAGCAGAAGTATCGCCGCCTGGACCCGGGGCGAGGAGGAGGAAGATTGGCAGCACCTGGGGTCACCTCGGGGGCCCAAAGGCTGCCCCCTACCTTCCGCAGCAGCAGCAACACCGCCTGGACCCGGGGCAAGGAGGAGGAAGACTGGTGGCACTTGGGGTCGCTTGGCCATCAAGACCCTTGCTGCCGCCTCCTTTAGTAGGCTACTGGTTCTTGGGAGACAAGTTATGAAAAACCTGGGGAACAGAGTGAAAAGTAGAGACATCTCCCTGCAAACAAAGGTCCGCATAGTCAAAGCAATGGTATTTCCGGTGGTAACGTATGGCTGTGAGAGCTGGACCATTAGAAAGAAAATAGATGCCTTTGAGATGTGGTGCTGGAGGAGAGTTTTGAGAGTCCCCTGGACAGCGAGGAGAACAAATAGGTCAATATGAGAAGAGATTAGCCCTGAGTGCTCCTTAGAAGGACAAATAACAAAGATGAAGTATTTTGGACATCAAATGAGAAGAGAGGATTCACTTGAGAAGGCCTTGATGCTGGGGAATTGACTGTGCGACTGAACAACCCGTGCCATGGTCGGATCACTATCTGGTAACTCTAGACTTTCTGGGGGCGATGCTTCACCAAAGGGAGGCAGGGTCTATTAAA
This sequence comes from Bradypodion ventrale, assembly GCA_035047345.1. NCBI lineage: Eukaryota > Metazoa > Chordata > Lepidosauria > Squamata > Chamaeleonidae > Bradypodion > Bradypodion ventrale. Next base: position 27,296,462 of record JAWDJE010000012.1, read on the forward strand.
TTGCCCCCCCCCCCCCCCGGCGGCGACTAATGGATCCAGATGAATTCCAGAGGGAACTGGGGGATTTTCCTCTGGATCGGTGACACGATTTGCCCGAGGCGCTTGTTGACCTGTGGTACAGGATGACGACAGCAACCTTGGATGAAATAGCGCCACTACAGCCTCTCAGAGCCTGTGGAACTACGTCATCCCCTGTGGTTCACGGAAGAACTGTGGGAGCTCAAACGGGCAAAGAGACGCTGAGAGCGCTGTTGGGGGAAGACTCGGACTGAGTCTGATTAGACACTGGCTAGAGCCACTATTCGGGCCTACCTAGTGGCGATGGGGGTGGTGAGGCGGCAATACTTCACCCTTATTGCCTCCACTGATAATCGCCCAGCCACCCTGTTCTGGGTAACCAGGTCTCTCCTGGGTAGGGTGGTGGTGGTGGCGGTGCCTGGTTGGCAGGATTCGGCTGAGGACTGTGCTGACCATCTGGTGGAGAAAATCGATCGGGGCTCAATCCTGGCATGGTTGGGGAGGGAGCTGGAGCACAGTCTTGCCGTGTCACCTGGGATCGGTTCTATCCTGTTGCCCCTAAGGAAGTGGACAGGCTCCTTGCAGCTGTCTGTGCTACCACATGCCCATTGGACCCCTGTCCTGCCTGGTTGGTGAGAGCCTCCAAGGCGATGACAGGTGGCTGGGTCGGGGCTATAATTAATGCATCTTTTCGGGAGGGGGTGTTTCCTGCACCTTTAAAACATGCCTTGGTGCGCCCCCTCCTGAAGAAGCCATCCCTCGACCTAGCAGTTTTCACCAATTATAGGCCTGTCTCCAACCCCTCCTTTTAAGGGAAGGTGTTGGAGAAGGCGGTGGCGCGTCGGCTGCAGGGGGTTCTGGATGAAGCGGATTATCTGGACCCCTTCCAGTCAGCATTCAGGCCCAGATATGGTACAGAGACAGCATTGGTCGCGCTGATGGATGATCTCTGGCGGGAGCGGGATGGTGGTCGTCCGTCCGTTCTTTCTCTTCTTGACCTCTCAGCGGCCTTTGATACTGTTGACCACAGTATCCTTCTGGGCTCCGAGGATTGGGGATCCAGGGCTCTGTGTGATCCTGGTTTGCCTCATTCCTGAAGGGCCGGACCCAGTTGGTGTGGCTGGAGAGTGAGGTCCAGCCCTAGGCCCCTCCAATATGGGGTGGCTCAGGGCTCTCTCCTCTCCTATTAAACATCTACATGAAGCCATTGGGTGAGATCATCTGTTCCCACAGGGTGAAGTATCATAAATGTGCTGATGATACTCAGCTGTACATCTCAGCCTGTGGTGATCCAAGCAATGCACTCAGAGACCTGTCCAGGTGCTTGGAGGCTGTTGGGGTCTGGATGGGGGACAACGGGCTACAACTGAATCCCAGCAAGACTGAGTGGCTACGGATAAGGGGCCCTGCGCTATCCCGGGAGCTACCATCGTCTGGATGGTTTTTTTTTTACCCTAGACAGATCCGGTGCACAACTTGGGGGTCCTTCCTGGACTCACGGCTGCTGCTAGAAGAACAGGTGGTGGCTGTGGCCAGGAGGGCTTTCACCCAGCTTTGGGTGATTCACCAGTTATGCCCGCTCCTGGACCGGGACTCCTTGCTCATGGTCACTCACGCTCTGGTGACCTCCAGACTAGGTTGCAATGCGCAATCTACATGGGGCTGCCCTTGACGACCATCTGGAGGCTGCAGCTGGTCCAGAACGTGGCAGCCCGGGTGGTGATGGGATGCGGGCATTATGCCCATGCCTCACCACTGCTTCGGGAGCTGCACTCGTTACCAGTTTGCCTCCGGGTGCAATTCAAGGTGCTGGTTTTGACCTTTTAAAGCCCTATATGGTAGTGGGCCAGGATGCCTAAGAGACCGCATCGCCCTAAGGACGTCTGTCCGTCCAACCAGAGCAGACCGGAGGGGCTCCCTAGTTGTTCCATCAGCCAGAGGGGCTCGCCTCTCTGGCACAAGGAGGAGAGCCTTCTCCGTGTCCGCACCGGCCCTTTGGAACCTCCTGCCGACAGAATTAATAGGCACGTAGAAGAGAAGGCGCTGCTAAAGGAGAGCCAACATGGCTTTTGCAAGGGCAAATCATGCCTCACTAATCTGTTGGAATTTTTTGAGAGTGTCAACAAGCATGTGGATAAGGGGGATCCAGTTGACATTGTTTATCTGGACTTTCAGAAGGCTTTTGACAAGGTCCCACACCAAAGGCTCTTGAATAAACTTACCAGTCATGGAATAAAGGGACAGGTCTTGTCCTGGATCAGCAACTGGCTAAGGGACAGGAAACAGAGGGTAGCACTAAATGGACACTTCTCCAAGTGGAGGGAAGTAAAGAGTGGGGTCCCCCAAGGTTCAGTACTGGGACCCCTGCTTTTCAACCTCTTCATAAATGATCTAGAGGTAGGAGTAAAAAGCAAGGTAGCCAAATTTGCTGACGACACTAAATTATACAGGGTAGTGAAAACTGTGAGAGATTGTGAAGAGCTCCAGAGGGATCTCTTGACACTGGGGGAGTGGGCAAAACAGTGGCAAATGAGCTTCAACATCAGTAAGTGCAGAGTGATGCATGTTGGGGCAAAAAACCCCAATTACATTTATAAACTGATGGGGTCTGAACTCTCTGCGACAAACCAGGAAAGGGACCTTGGTGTCCTGGTGGACAGCTCAATGAAGGTGTCAACCCAGTGTGCCTCAGCAGTGAAAAAAGCAAACTCAATGTTAGGGATCATTAGGAAGGGTATAGAAAATAAGTCAGCAAGTGTCATTTTGCCTCTTTATAAATCTATGGTGAGGCCCCATCTGGAATATTGTGTACAGTTCTGGTCGCCATACCTCCAGAAGGATATTATGGAGTTGGAGAAAGTACAGAGGAGGGCAACCAGAATGATTAGGGGACTGGAACACCTTCCTTACCATCTGAGGCTGCAACGGTTGGGCCTTTTCACTCTTGAACGACGGCGTCTAAGAGGTGACCTGATTGAAGTTTATAAAATCATGCACGGTGTGGACAAAGTAGATAAGGAAAAACTGTTTTCCCTATCGCACAACACTAGAACTAGGGGACACTCCATGAAACTTTTGGGTACTAGTTCTCAAACAAATAAGAGAAAGTACTTTTTCACCCAGAGGATTACTGGTCTATGGAACTCCCTGCCAGAAGAAGTGGTGACAGCTGTCAGTCTTGACAGCTTTAAGAAAGGATTAGACAAGTTCATGGAGGACAAGGGTATCAATGGCTATAATTATGGCTACCTAAGGACAACCTCCGGGTTGGAGAGATAGGCAGGATATCTCTCAATGCCATTTCCAGGGAATCCTAAGCAGGTGAAGGCATCTGCTTGGGAATACCCTGAAGGAAATGGTGAGCCACTGTGTGAGACAGAATGCTGGACTGGATGGGCTGTGGCCTGTTCCAGCAAGGCTGTTCTTATGTTCTTATGTTCTTATGTTCTTATGTCTCCATACAGAACTGCTGCCCTTCAGAAAAGAACTCAAAACCTGGCTGGAGGTGCAAGTGTGGGGTGCAGGTGGAAGGGTGACCTCCATTGGGTGGTTGGTATAGAGGATAATTCCTTCCCCCATGGTCCCTTTGGTCCCTGCACCCTTTTTAGGGGGTGGGTAGTTTTAATTAATTTTATATGTGATTGTGAACTGCCCTGAGTCGGCCTAGGCCGAGTGGGTGGTGTGGAAATCGAACAATTAAATTAAAACCTGCTCTGGACCACCCAAGGGTCTCTCGCTTCTCCTCTGGGTGTTTTAGCACCGTCAGCAGAAATTAAAAATGGATGGGAGTTTGATTAGGAATTCCCGAGGGGGGAGGAGGAGGAGGAGGAGGCACTGCTTCTCAATCAGAGGTATTTGTGGATGGCGAGAGAGAGGCCCGAGCCCAGCAGGTTTCTTCATTGACAAATTAAGGAGCTTGAGCTGTTCTTGGACAGAGCGGAGCAGACTATGCTGAACAAAGAAGAGACAGGGCACAGTTCTGAGGGAGAAGGCCCTTCACTAACTCAGGAGGGAGATGTCTGGAGGAATGTGACTCAAAGGAGGAGAAGAGTAGGGGATCACTCTGAGAGTCTGAAATTACAGAATAAATTTGAGGCTCTTTCCCTCATCACACCTGATGGGGAACACACAGAGGAACAACTGGTTCCACCTGATGATCTCTCCTTCATCACACTTGATGAGATCCAGGAAGATAAACAACAGGAACAAACTGAGTTTCTCTCCCTTAATATGGTTGATGAGGTGCATGTAGATGAACAGATTGCAAGAGAGAGGCTCCTTGTACTAGGCGATTCAATAATTAGAAATACAGAGAAATGGATTTGTGATGCACATGATAACCGTGTGGTGACTTGCCTGCCAGGTGCAAAAGTTGCAGACATCACAAGAAATCTAGATAGATTGTTAGAGAGAACTGGGAACGAGCCAGTTGTCATGGTACACGTTGGTACCAATGATGTTGGGAAGGCCAAGCGGTCTGTCCTGGAAGCCAAATTTAGGTTGTTAGGAAGAAGATTGAAGTCCCGGACTTCCAAGGTAGCATTTTCAGAAGTGCTGCCTGTCCCTCGCGCAGGACCTACCAGGCAGGCAGTGCTCAGAAGCCTCAATGCATGGATGAGGCGGTCGTGTCGAGAGGAGGGCTTCAGATTTGTCAGGAACTGGAGAACATTTTGGGACAAGCCAAATCTGTTCAGGAGGGATGGGTTGCATTTAAACCATGATTGGACCAGATTGCTGGCACTCAACATCAAAAAGGCTGCAGAGCAGCTTTTAAACTGATAACTGGGGGAAAGCCGACAGGAGCTGGGCAGCATCCGGTTCGGGAAAGTGTGTACTTGAGTAGTGAGGAGAATGCAAAAATTACTGAGCAGAGCAAGGAGCTAGTCACCAGCACTCTAGCAGAAGGATGCAAGAGGCAGTCTAACAATGCAACTGGACTCAAAAGACTGTGTCAGAAAAGCATATATAAATGCTTGTATACAAATGCCAGAAGCCTCCGGAACAAAATAGGGGAGCTGGAATACTTAGCAATAGATAAGAATATTGATATTATTGGTACCACTGAAACCTGGTGGACGGATGATAACCAATGGGATACAGTTATCCCAGGCTACAAACTGTACAGGAAGGATAGGAAGGGGCAAACGGGAGGTGGTGTAGCCTTGTATGTCAAAGAAGTGATAAAATCGTATGAATTGGAATATCTAGGTGATTTGGAGTCACCATTAGAAGCTCTGTGGGTAAGAAGAGTACCAGGCCACAAGGATGGTCTAACAGTAGGCATATACTATCAGCCTCCGACCCAAACTCTTGAGGGAGACTGGCAGTTGGAGAATGTTGTAAAGGAGGCATCCAAGAAGGGAAGCCTGGTTATAATGGGAGGCTTCAATTACCCTCACATAGACTGGGTGAACTGTCTATGTTCTTTTTTGTTGTTGTTGTTCAGTCGCACAGTCGGTTCCGACCCTTTGCGACCCTATGGACCATTGTTCTCCAGGCGCCTCTGTCCTCCACCATCCCCCTCAGCCCTCCCAGCTTTGTGCCCATTGTGTCTACAATGCCATCTAGCCATCTCATCCTTGGCCTCCCCCTTCTTCTTTTGCCCTCCACCTTTCCCAACATCAATGCCTTCTCAAGTGAATCCTCCCTTCTCATTTGATGTCCAAAGTATTTTAGCTTCATCTTTACTATTTGACCTTCCAGTGAGCATTCAGGGTTAATTTCTTCTAAGATTGACCTATTTGTTCTCCTCGCTGTCCAGGGTACTCTCAAAACCCTCCTCCAACACCACATTTCAAAGGCATCTATTCTTCTGCATTCAGCCTTCCTAATTGTCCAGCTCTCACATCCGTACATTACTACTGGGAAGACCATTGCTTTGACTATTCTAATTTTTGTTTTCAGTGTGATGTCTCTGCTTTTCACTATGTTCCCCAGGTTTCTCATTGCTTGTCTCCCAAGAATCAGTCGCCTTTTTATTTCATGGCTACAATCCCCATCTGCAGTGATCTTTGATCCCAGAAAAATAAAATCTGTCACTGCTTCTACTTCTTCCCCATCTATTTTCCAGGAACTGATTGGGCCTGTTGCCATTATCTTGGTTTTCTTGATATTGAGTCTCAAGCCAGCTTTTGCACTCTCCTCCTTCAGCCCAATCAAGAGATTCTTTAGGTCTTCCTCACTTTCTGCCATTAGGGTGGTATCGACTGCATATCTCAGATTATTGATGTTTCTCCCAGCAATTTTAATCCCATATTGTGATTCCTCCATCCCTGCACTGCGCATTATGTGCTCTGTGTATAGGTTGAATAAGCATGGTGACAAAATGCAGCCTTGTCTTACTCCTTTTCCTATTCCAAACCACTCTGTCATTCCGTGTTCTGTCCTAACTGTTGCTTCTTGGTTCATGTACAGATTTCTCAGGAGACATGTGAGGTGCTCTGGTATTCCCATCTCTTTAATTACTTGCCACATCTTGTTGTGGTCCACACAGTCAAATGCCTTAGTGTAGTCAATAAAACAGAAATAAACTTGTTTCTGGTATTCCTTTGTTTTCTCCATGATCCAGCGTATGTTGGCAATGTGGTCTCTAGTCCCCCTGCCTCTTCTGAAACCTGCCTGCACCTCTGGTAATTCTGTTTCCACATGCTGCTGAAGTCTATCCTGTATTATCTTGAGCATCACCTTACTGGCGTGTGGGATGAGCGCGATTGTTCGATAATTTGAACATTCTTTGGCATTGCCCTTTTTTGGGATTGGGATGTATACTGATCTTTTCCAATCCTGTGGCCATTGTTTTGTTTTCCAAATCTGTTGGCATATTGAATGCAGTAATTTGACGCCGTCATCTTTTAGCGCTTTAAAGAATTCAACTGGGATACCATCATCTCCACTAGCTTTGTTGTTTGCAGTGCTTTTTAGGGCCTTTATGACTTCGCTCTCCAGGATGTCTGGCTCAGGTTCTACTTCTTCATCATTGTGATTGTCAGGAGTGTTGAGGTCCTTTTTGTAGAGTTCCTCTGTGTACTCTTTCCATCTTTTCTTAATCTCTTCTGCATCAGCTAGCTCCTTTCCTTCTTTGTCCCTTATCATGGTCATTTTTGCTTTAAATGTTCCCTTAATTTCCCCGATTTTTTTGAAAAGATCTCTGGTTCTGCCTCTTTTGTTGTTTTCCTCCATTTCTCTGCACTGTTCTTTTAGGTAGTTTTCCTTATCTCTCCTTGCTTTTCTTTGAAATTCTGTGTTCAAATGATTGTAGTTTTTCCTTTCTCCTTTGACTTTTGCGTTCCTTCTTTCCTCTGCTATTTTAAGAGCCTCATCAGACAACCACTTTGCTTTCTTACTCTTCTTTTCTTTTGGTATGGTTTTCTTTGCTGCTTCCTGCATGATGTCCCTCATCTCTGTCCATAATTCTTCTGGCACTCTATCTATTGAGTCTAAGCCATTGAATCTGTTCATCACCTCCACCGCGTATTCTTTAGGGATGCTGTCTAGGTGATATCTTTCTGGTCTCCGTGTTTTCCTTATTTTCTTTAGTCTAAGCCTGAATTTTGCGATCAATAGGTTGTGATCTGAGCCACAGTCTGCTCCAGGTCTTGTTTTTGCTGACTGTATGGAGGTTCTCCATCTTTGGCTGCAGAGTATGTAGTCAATCTGGTTTCGGTGTTGGCCATCTGGTGATGTCCATGTGTAAAGTCGCCTCTTGTGTTGCTGGAAGAGAATGTTTGCTATGACCTTGGCAGAACTCTATCAATCTTTGCCCTGCTTCATTCTGTACTCCAAGACCAAATTTGCCTGTTATTCCCTCCACTTTTTGATTTCCTACTTTGGCATTCCAGTCTCCTAATATAATTTGGACATCATTTCTTGGTGTCTGTTCTAAGAGGTGTTGTAAGTCCTCATAGAACTGGTCCATTGTGGCTTCATCTGCACCAGTGGTTGGTGCGTATATTTCGATCACAGTGACATTGAAAGGTTTGCCTTGAATTCTGACTGACATCATTCTGTCATTTTTGAGATTGTATCCCATTACTGCTTTTCTCACTCTTTTGTTGACAATTATGGCTACTCCATTTCTTCTAAGGTTTTCTTGCCCGCAGTAGTAGATATGATGGTTTCCAGAGCTGAATTCACCCATCCCTGTCCATTTTAGCTCACTGATGCCCAAGATGTCAATGCTTATTCTTTCCATCTCACTTTTTACCACTTCCAGTTTTCCTTGGTTCATTGATCTCACATTCCATGTCCCTATGCAGTATTGCTCCTTACAACATTGCATTTCCCCTCCCCCCTTCCTGTCCCTCCCCTTCCTCCCCTCTGTGGTGTTAAGCATCCTGTATCACCTAGCCTGCCCTTTTGTTTTGCCTTTTGTTTTGGTCAATAGGGTTCTCTTGGCAAGATTTATGGCGTGGTTGCCGGTGTCTGCGCCATTTTTCTCTCCTCATACATTTTATCACAGTTTTTAAAATTTAACACATTCTATGTTCAGCACATGATAAAGAGATAAAGTTCCTAGATATGCTAAATGATTGTTCCCTGGGACAGATGGTTGAAGACCCAACTAGAGGTACAAGAATCCTTGACTTGATCCTGAGTAATACTCAGGATCTGGTGCAAGATGTTAATGTGACTGATCCAATAGGGAACAGTGACCACAACTCAATTATGTTTAACTTGATCATAGACTGCAAGTCACTGATAAAATCTAACACAGAGACCTTAAATTTTCAAAAAGGAAATTTCCCAAAGATGAGGAAACTAGTAAAAAAGAAGCTGAAAGGGAAAATTGAGAGAGTCCAAACACTCCAAGAGGCATGGAGGCTGTTTACAAAAACAATAACAGAGGCTCAATTGGAATGCATACCCAAAAGGAAAAAGGGCACTGCCAGGTCCAAAAGGACTCCGATGTGGCTTACAGGAGCTGTTCGGGAAGTGATCAAGAACAAGAAAAGCTCATTTAGAAGATGGAAGGCTTGTCCAAATGAGGACAGCAGGCAGAAACATAAATTCTGGCAGAACAAATGCAAGGCAACAATCAGGAAAGCAAAGCAAGACTTTGAGGAGTGTATAGCTAAAAATACTCAGAGAAATAACAAAGACTTCTTTAAGTACATTAGAAGTAAGAACCCAACTAGGAAGGCCATTGGACCATTAGATGACAATGGAAGGCAAGGGGTTATTAAAGAGGAAACAGAGATTGCAGAGAGACTCAATGAATTCTTTGCTTCAGTATTCACTGAAGAAGACAGAGACCACATGCCCAACACAGAGCCTATCTTCGTAGGGAGGGAAAGCGAAGAATTAAGCCAGATAGAAATAACCAGGGAGGAGGTCCTTGCATGTCTTGTTAAGCTAAACACTAACAAATCACCAGGACCAGATGGCATCCATCCACGAGTTCTCAGGGAACTTAAAGATGAAATTGCTGATCTCCTAGCCAAAATATATAATCTTTCCCTCAAATCAGGCTTTGTGCCTGATGACTGGAAGGTAGCGAATGTAACACCAATTTTCAAAAAAGGATCCAGGGGTGATCCAGGAAATTACCGACCTGTCAGTTTGACATGTGTCCCAGGTAAAGTGATGGAAACCATCCTAAAAGATAGAATTAATAGGCACATAGAAGAGAAGGTGCTGCTAAAGGAGAACCAACATGGCTTTTACAAGGGCAAATCATGCCTCACTAATCTGTTGGAATTTTTTGAGAGTGTCAACAAGCATGTGGATAAGGGGGATCCAGTTGACATTGTTTATCTGGACTTTCAGAAGGCTTTTGACAAGGTCCCACACCAAAGGATCTTGAATAAACTTACCAGTCATGGAATAAAGGGACAGGTCATGTCCTGGATCAGCAACTGGCTAAGGGACAGGAAACAGAGGGTAGCACTAAATGGACACTTCTCCAAGTGGAGGGAAGTAAAGAGTGGGGTCCCCCAAGGTTCAGTACTGGGACCCCTGCTTTTCAACCTCTTCATAAATGATCTAGAGGTAGGAGTAAAAAGCAAGGTAGCCAAATTTGCTGACGACATTAAATTATACAGGGTAGTGAAAACTGTGAGAGATTGTGAGGAGCTCCAGAGGGATCTCTTGACACTGGGGGAGTGGGCAAAACAGTGGCAAATGAGTTTCAACATTAGTAAGTGCAGAGTGATGCATGTTGGGGCAAAGAACCCCAATTACATTTATAAACTGATGGGGTCTGAACTCTCTGCGACAAACCAGGAAAGGGACCTTGGTGTCCTGGTGGACAACTCAATGAAGGTGTCAACCCAGTGTGCCTCAGCAGTGAAAAAAGCAAACTCAATGCTAGGGATCATTAGGAAGGGTATAGAAAATAAGTCAGCAAGTGTCATTTTGCCTCTTTATAAATCTATGGTGAGGCCCCATCTGGAATACTGTGTACAGTTCTGGTCGCCATACCTCTGGAGCTGGAAAAAGTGCAGAGGAGGGCAACCAGAATGATTAGGGGACTGGAACACCTTCCTTACCATCTGAGGCTGCAACGGTTGGGCCTCTTCACTCTTGAACGACAACGTCTAAGAAGAGGTGACCTGATTGAAGTTTATAAAATCATGCACGGTGTGGACAAAGTAGATAAGGAAAAACTGTTTTCCCTATCGAGTAACACTAGAACTAGGGGACACTCCATGAAACTTTTGGGTACTAGTTCTCAAACAAAGAAGAGAAAGTCCTTTTTCACCCAGAGAGAGGATCCCTGGTCTATGGAACTCCCTGCCAGAAGAAGTGGTGACAGCTGTCAGTCTTGACAGCTTTAAGAAAGGATTAGACAAGTTCATGGAGGACAAGGGTATCAATGGCTATAATTATGGATACTTAAGGACAACCTCCGGGTTGGAGAGATAGGCAGGATATCTCTTAATGCCATTTCCAGGGAATCCTAAGCAGGTGAAGGCATCTGCTTGGGAATACCCTGAAGGAAATGGTGAGCCACTGTGTGAGACAGAATGCTGGACTGGATGGGCTGTGGCCTGTTCCAGCAAGGCTGTTCTTACGTTCTTATGACACCGACTCAGAGAAGACGGCCCTGACGGGGAAAGGGTCTCACCAGCAGCAAGCCAGGTGGGGAAGGCAGCAGCGACCAACCCCGGGGGGGGGGGGGGACAAATCACGGGCCTTGAAAGCGTGGACGTAAGTCATAATAACTCCATCGTTCTTCCTATTAATGAACGTCCTCTGTGTGATTACAGGCAACCGTCAGTTTTGTCAGGTGACAAGGTTGTTTGAAGAGCCCCCACACCATACCTGTCAAGTTTTGGGTTTGGAAATAAGGGAAATTTCCTGGGAAATACGGGATACTTGACAGCTCTGCTTATCCTGTGCTGCCCTCCAATGGCGGCAATAGGGCATTGCAGTCTAATTAATAAGGGATTACGGCGGGAAAGAGGGTAAAATAAGGGGTTTTCCCGGCCAATAAGGGATACTTGACAGCTATGCTTATCTTGTGCTGCCCTCCAATGGCGGCAATAGGGCATTGCAGTCTAATTAATAAGGGATGACGGCAGGAAAGAGGGTAAAATAAGGGGTTTTCCCGGCCAAAAAGAGATACTTGACAGCTATGCCCCACACACCAAAAAAAATTGGGGGGGGGGGTGTTTTTGTAAGCAAGTTCAGAAAGCCAGAAGATGCCAGAATTAGAGCACGTTATTTATATATTAGATTTCTTTTTTAAAACTAATACAACACTATAAGAGCTGCAAGACCAAGCAAGGCTGGTAGCATTTTTTCTGTGGTCCCATCAGCTTCTTGAGCTCCCCAGCATCAAAGAGAACTTGAACACGGTTTCTTCTGCAGTACAAATACATAAATACAATACATAAAAATATATAACAATATACAGAAATGGACATAATCACAAGAACAGAAAAAAGTAATATACCGCCCCATCTGAGATATTTTCCCACTCTGGGTGGCTTGCAATAAAGGTCACCCTTATTCGGACGCCAGTCGTATCCAACTCTAGGGTCCAGTGCTCATCTCTGTTCGTAGCCAAAGAGCCAGCACTGTCTGCGTTTTGCAGATGTTTCCGTCGCCATGTGGCAGACATGACTATATACATGGAACACTTGTTACCTTTCCACCCAATGTGGTCCTTGTTTATCTACTTGCAGCTTCTTGCTGCAGCACTGTGGCACAGCCGGTCAGAGGAGTGGGAGCAACAGCTGTGCTGCAGTGCCGTGGCTATAAAACCGCCATCTCTGCCGCCGTGGACACCACACCAGACTCCTCCCCTTGGCCCGTCTGGTCAGAGGGTAGTGGGAGCAGTTGTGGGCAGCGCCGCAGCCATGAGAACTTTCACCGTGGATGACAACGCTGTCAGGGACATGTCAGTGCTCCGTTGGCAGCATTGAGCCCGGGCTCCATTGGTGATGTTGAGCCTTGGGCATTGCTGGTGTTGTTGAGCCTGGGCTCCGTTTGGGGATCCCAACTTTTTGTTCTGGGTGTCAAGTTGTGTCTTGGGCATGGACTGTGTCTTTCTGCTCATGTGTTGTATGTGCGGATCATATTTTTTGCTATAATGTGTTTTGTATAACTTTATATATTGTATTTTGTACTCTGATATGTAATTTTGTGATCTGTAACTAGTAATTTTGTAAGGTGGAAAAATGAATTTTTACGTACCGTAACTTGCAGCAACCCCATAGGAAAAATAAATTTTCATATAACTCAAAGCAAACCCATAATAATAATAATAATAATAATAATAATAATAATAATAATAATAATAATAATAATAATAATAATAATAATAATAATAATAATAATAATAATAATAATAATAATAATTTCAAACTGCTAGGTTGGCAGGAGCTGGGACAGACGACAGGAGCTCACTCCGTCATGCAGCACTCAGGTCTCGAACTGCTGACCCGCCAACCATCAAGTTCAGCATTTTAACCACTTGAGCCACCGCAATCCCCCTAGTTTACAATAGCTAATAACAACTGATGGCCTCTCAGGGTGGCCTCATCCAATTCTACACTTATTTATCTTAACCTATAAAATCGAGGGTTAACCATTGGAACGTTGCATAGGCTCCTTAGCCAGGCCCTACTAGCCTGCACTCACCATTCGTGCACACGCCCGAACGGGTATGCAGGAAAACGCAAGATTGAGAAATGCGCCAGTGGGGCAAGAGCCCCACAAACGCGAAAAAAGGGAAACAACTTCATTTCCCAACGTTCTTTGCACCACGCCGCGCCACAGCCAATCAGGCTGAGAGGCACGACCACAAAAAACATTGAGAAATGCGCCGGGGCCAATCAAAATCGAGCCGCAGGGGAAAAAAATGCACCACAACCACAAATCACAAACCCATAACTTCAATCCCCAGAATCCTGCGCGCCATGAGCGCGCAGAACGCTGAGGAAGCCAGCGCCCGATTTTTTTTAAAAAAAAAAACAACTCACCACCTCACAGCCACGCAAACACCAACCGCCTTTCTTTCCCTTACCCACGGTGCCTGAAGGTCCCGACTGGAGTTTCCCCTTTAATATCAGTAGGTGGGGGTGGCGATCCCCCTCTCCGCTGGCTCCCCTAGGGTTGGGAGGTTTGTGGGGACAAAAGGGATCTGTCCCCCCAACCCTTCTGGACCCAGTAGACCAGGGAGAGGGGATCGAATACACCACCACCACCCCAAAAAAACTCCGTCTTTAAAGAGAAGAAACCAAGTAGTTTCTTCTCTTTAAAAACGGAGGTTTTTTTATTTGGAGGGGGGTGGAATCGATCCCCTCTCTCTGGTCTCCTGGGTCCAGAAGGGTTGGGGGGGGACATACCCCTTTTGTCCCCCCAAACCTCCCAACCCCAGGGGAGCCAGCGGAAAGAGGGGTCGCAACCCCCCACCCACTGATATTAAAGGGGAAACCCCGATCTACTTTCACGACTCCACACAATCAAAGCACCATAATACAATAAAGCCCCCCACCCCCCCACCTAGCCCACCCTTCCTAACCCCCACCGACCACGCCCCCTCCACACCACCTAGCCCACCCTTCCTAACCCCCACCGACCAGACCCCCTCCCCACCACCTAGCCCATCCTTCCTAACCCCCAATGACCACGCCCCCCTCCCCACCACCTAGCCCACCCTTCCTAACCCCCAACGACCACGTCACCCTCCCCACCACCAAATAAATAAATAATTTTTTAAAATTACTAAAAACACAGTCAAAAACATCCAAAAATAAACAAAAACAAACAAAAACAACACCAAAAAACAATACAAAGTAAACAAAAACACAATCAAAAACAAAACAAACAGACAAAAAATACAAATTCCAACCCACCCACCACATAGACACACACACACACACACACACACACACAAAAGAAAGAAAACAAGCAAACTTACCAAAAGATGTCGTACCTCCACGAGGCCCGGAAAAGAAATGAATAAAGAAAGAGACTACTTACCAGAAGAAGCTCTACCCAGAGGCCAGGAGAAAAAAAACAGTCAAAATACAATAACCCCTACCAGCACCACCTGCTGGCCACAATAGTAAAAACAATTCAAAAACACACAACAGCCCCAAACAAAAGGCCACAAGAGTAAAAACAAATCAAAAACATAACACAAATTCACAATTTTACACAAAAGGTCACACCAATAAAAACAAGTCAAAAAATTACACTAAAATTACACTTTAACACAAATCACAAACATATGTCAATAAAATACAATAGAAACTTTTAAAAATCCTGTGCTGAGTTTTAACTCAAATTAAAACCCAAAACATCTAAACACATTTTAAAAACATTGAATGTAAAAAACATTTACTTTTACATTATTAAAATTACCTACGGTACAACTAATTTAAAAAATTCAAAAAACTAAAATATTCGCTTACATAAAACAATTTGAAAAAATTATATCATACTTTGTTCTTTTATTAATCCTAAAAAAAAAACCAAAAAAGCAGATCACAGTTAATAACAGCCAAGCCAAAAAATTTTACATAAATAAACATTTAAAACATTAAAATTACAGACCAAGCAATTTTTAAAAAACATTAACACAATGTAACCTTCCAGCACAATTTAAAACAGCCCGGCAACGCCGGGCAACCTCTGCTAGTTGGCTATATAGGGAGAAAATGTCCTTATAATGAGTTACGCCAGGGCTGACCCTCAGTCCAGTCCAGTCCCACAAGAACCCTGTGACCCACACAATACCTGTGATAGCTGAGTAAGCCTGGGTGTGGGTTTTTTTTGTTTTGTTTTGTTGTGTTTTTTTTTGGGGGGGCTTCCTTCCCAGTGGTGGGACAGACAGAGAGATGCCGTGCCTCAATTTGAAGCCGTCCCTTTAGTGACCCAAAGTGGTTTCTTGCAAGGAAAGGTTGGAGAAGCCTTGATCATCGTGTGTGGTAACTTGGCCTTCTGGGAATTGAAGTCCAGAAACAGCTGGAGTGCCAAGGTTAGACACCACTGTTCTAGGGCAGTGAACCTTGGCCCTCCAGCTGTTCTTGGACTTCAGTTCCCAGAAGGCCAAGTCTCTGAATCTACACAAATGTATTTATTTATTTATTTATATTTGTTTCTGTGCAGTCAAACCATGTGGAATTGAAGTCCAAGAGCACACACAGGCAACCCATTCGTGTGGATTCACAGGGACTTGGCCTTCTGGGAATTGAAGTCCAAGAACAGCTGGAGTGCCAAAGCTCTAGGCATTTCCGTCCGGTCTTTCTTCTGTCCTGACTCTGATGCTTTCCATTGAAAGATAGGATTGAGTAATGCCTAATGGTGGTGGTGGTGGGTCAGGGACACTTCTGCCCGGAGGGGCCTGGAGCCCATAGAAAGCAATCTCTGGGGACACACACACAACACCTGCTTCTGTCTTCTTCAGGCATCCAGATGGAGAAAGTCTTTGACTATAGCGAGTATTGGGAGATGGCCCGCGGTCTCTACGCCCCCTTTGACTGCACGGCCACCATGAAGTCGGGCAATGCGGACGTCTACGAGAACGAGATCCCGGGGGGCCAGTACACCAACCTCCACTTCCAGGCCCACAGTATGGGGCTGGGGAACCGGTTCAAGCAGGTCAAGGAGGCCTACGTGGAAGCCAACCAGCTCCTTGGAGACCTCATCAAGGTGAGCCGGTCAAAGGACTTCCTTCCCATTGAGACCCTCCTCTTCCTCCACCCTCGCTTTCTCCATCACACAGTGACCTCTGACTTCTTCTCCCTTCCTCCTCAGGTGACCCCCTCCTCGAAGATTGTGGGAGACCTGGCCCAGTTCATGGTCCAGAACAACCTGACGCGGGAGGAGGTGGAAGCCCGGGCAGATGAGCTCTCCTTCCCGCTCTCGGTGGTGGAGTTCCTGCAAGGGTATATCGGCATCCCCTACGGGGGCTTCCCGGAGCCCTTACGCTCCAAGGTGGGCTTCCGGGAGGGAGGAAGGGGCTCTTGGTCCACCTTGGGAAAGTTGGAGTGGTGGAATAAGACAAATCAGGGTGAATCTCAATAGATCTGCATATGTAATGTATTGATTTCCTAATGCATTGAGAGAGTTGAACCGAATTTCACAAAAAGAGATGAGTTTCGTTGATCTCCTGGTGGTTTTTCACAATCCCTCCCCCCCTAAATAACTTGGTTGAGGGTTCATCTTCAGCTGAGCCAGAGAAATCTTGTTTTATCAGGTGTTTGTCTTTTGGAGTAGGGACTCCAAACCCCAGGCTCCACAGCCAGAGAGATGCCTTAGCACCTGAACTCCCCAGACAGCTTCTCTTGGGCTTAAAGTTCTCATGATCCCCATGATCCTGGTATGGGAGTAGAATAGACCCTATTGCCAGGGACTCAAGACTGATCATCAGGCGGTGAATGTAACACTGGGGGTAGGGGGACCAGCCCTGGGGGAGGGGTATTTGAGGGGAGTCCTCCATCATCCCAAGCAGAGTACTACCTCCGTCTGATACTTCCCTCCGTCCCAGAGGAGACCCGGTCATTTCTGAGCCCCCCCCCCCCCTGACCTGCCTCGTCCTCCTCCCCACAATTTCCAGGTGCTGAAGGACCTGCCTCGGGTGGAGGGTCGCCCAGGGGCCTCTTTGCCCCCCCTGGACTTTGAGCAGCTGGAGAAGGACCTGCGTGAGAAGCATGAGGAGATCACCCCCGAGGACGTCCTGTCGGCTGCCATATACCCTAAAGTCTTCCAGGAGTTCAAGGACTTCACGGCCACCTTCGGGCCCGTCGAGTGCCTCAACACCCGCCTCTTCCTGGATGGCCCGAAGATTGCCGAGGAATTTGAGGTGACCAGCTGAGGGAAGGGAAGGGGGTCTAAAGTCCATGGGGGGGGGCTCTAGCGGGACCTCCTTTCCCCACTGATGGGAGGGAGGGAGGGAAGGAAATCAGTAGACTGATGGATGGAAGGAAATAAATGAGTAGACTGATGGATGGAAGAAAATAAATGGATGGATGCATGGAAGGAAGGAAATCAGTAGATGGAAGGAAGGAAGGAAGGAAATCAGTAGACTGATGATGGATGGAAGAAAGAAAATAAATCAATGGATAGAAGGAAGGAAATAAATCAGTAGACTGATGGATGGATGGAAGAAAGAAAAAAATCAATGGATGGAAGGAAGGAACGAAGGAAATAGTAGGCTGATGGATGGTGGAAGAAAGGAATGAAATCAGTAGATGGATGGAAGGAAGGACGGACAGACAGACAAGATATCTGAAGCCATCTGGCCCTGGCTCAGCCCTGGAGACCTTGGATGTCTGACCGTAATGCTCAGGGATTCCCCTCTGGGGTGGGGGTGGAGGGTTCTTAAGGTTGGTCCTTAAGGTAGGGCCTTGAGCTCTTCCTCCCTGACCTCCGCAGGTGGAGCTAGAACGCGGGAAGACCCTCCACATCAAGGCCTTGGCGCTGGGGGACATCAACAAGGCCGGCCAGAGGGAAGTCTTCTTTGAACTCAATGGACAGCTCCGGTCCATCCTGGTCAAAGACACCAAAGCCATGAAGGTGAGACTCACAAGCAGCCCCCCCCCCCCCTCAGGAAAGCAGAATAAGGAGGGCTGGTGGGGTGGGTAACCTTCTCAACTCCATCCTTTTGGACGTCTGGAAATTCAGGCTTGACTTGCTCTAGTCGAAGAGGACACCATTGTTTCTCTTCACATGAAACTGTTTCAGTGTGTCTGTCTTTTAATGTAATTTCCAAATTAGGAACCATCTTAATAACCATCCATTCCAAAGTAGCCAGGCTTATCCAGGCCGACGGGTTTCCCTCCCTCTCTTAAGCCTGACTTACTCAGAGCCCTCTTGTAGCGAATAGTCAGAGTCCATATCCCAGTGATGGCAAACCTTGAGTACTCCAGGTGTTCTTGGGCTTCAATTCCCAGAAGCCTCCCAAGTCCCCGTGAATCCACACTAATGGGTTTCCTGCGCAGTCAACCCATCCAGAGGCCAGATCATCATCATCATTTTAATTTATATACCGCTCTATCTCAGCCCAACGAGCGACTCAAAGCAGTTCCCAACATGCAAAATACAATAAAGTAAAAATATAAAAAATACAATCAATCTATACCTATAAAATGGTGCGTTAACCGTTGGAATGTGACAAAGGATGTTGCACCAGGCCCCACTAGCCCCGTCCGAGCCTCCGTTCACTCCCCCGAACGGGGTTCGCAGGTAACTGTCGGGTTGAAATTTTCGACCCGGGGGCAGTAGCCCCAGTCGCAAACAAAAAAAGGGAACTTCAATCCCCAACGTTCCTTTCGCCGCGCCGCACCAGAGCCAATCAAGCTGAGCAGCGCAAGCAAATGGAACGTTCGAAAATGCGGCGCAGCCAATCAAAATGAAGCTGCAGGGAAAAAACCGCCGCACAAACCGAAAACACAAATGACAAACTACAATCCCCAGCGTCCTGTGCGCCATGAGCGTGCAGAATGCTGAAGAAGCCGGCGCGCGAAAAATAAAAACAAACCCAAACCATGAGCGCAAGTCCGCCACAGGCGGACGCAGCGCCCAGAAAACACGCAAACCCCGAAATCACTATACCATGCAAACCCGCCGGCCATCTTGCGCGGAGCAACGGGGAAGAGAGGGACACTCTCCCCCACTCTGCCCCACCAAAGACACGGCGAGCCCAGCGAGACAAACTCGCTGGAAAAAAATCCAAGCACCCCCCCCAACCGCTGCAAAAATCGCCGTGGCGGCAGCAACCAAAAACAAAACAAAAAAAGGCCAGCAAGCAAACCCCCACCCCCCAAACACACAAACCCCAACCCAGCCCGGGCCACGGCAATACCCTCCCCCAAAAGCCGCATGAAGCGGCGAGGCAAACACCCACCCAACAAACACACACCGCAACCCAGCCCGGGCCACGGCAATACCCCCCCCCCCAAACGCCGCATGAAGCGGCGATGGTATTTCCGCGGGCCAGCCATCAAGACTGGCCCACGAAAATACCCAAAACAGAAATCAAAAACAGACATGTAAAAATGCAAAAACATTCAAAAACACACACACACAGAAAACCCCACCTCAAACCCTAAAAACCAAAAACATTCAAAAAGACACACAAAGAAACCCCCACCCAAAACTCTAAAAACCAAAAACATTCAAAAAGACACACACAGAAACCCCCACCCAAAACCCTAAACACACACACAACGCCCCCCAACCCAAAACACTCCCCCCCTAAAAGAACAACAGAGAGAGCTTACCATTAGACCTCTTGCCTCAATGAAAACCGGAACTGAAATGAAGAGAAGAAGAGACTCACCGGAAGAAGCAATACAAAAAAATTGCTCAACACCACCACCCAGTGGCCAAAGGAGAAAAAACATCCAAAATATTTCCAAAAATTCAATAAATCCCAAAAATTAGGGTAATCAATTCCAAAAGCATTAAAAAATATTCAAAAAAATCAAAAATAATTCACAGATAAATAAATAAATTTTCAATAAAAAATAAAAAACACTGTAAAATACTTTCAATTTAATAAAACATATATTTACACATTTTTAAAATTATTATCCAAAGTAAAACTATTTACAAAAATTCACAAAGTAACACATTCTTTTTTAAAATACAATAATTAAAAAACAACAACAACCTGTCCTCTTTTTAAAATCCAAAAAACAACAACATAACAACACAGTTTAAAACAGTCCGTGTGTATAAATAAACATTTTCACAAACACAAATAACAGACTAACCTCATTTCCATAAACAAAAAACAAAAACCTTAAACAGCCCGGCACTGAGGAAGCGGCACGCAAAAAAAAAAAAGAAGCCAAAAAACCCCACTGGGAGCGCAAGTCCGCCGCAGGCAGACGCAGCGCCTCGAAGCCAAAAAATCACAAAACCTTACAACACCATTTAAGACAGCCCAGCACCATAGGTTCAAGGGAAAAAAATGAAACCCTTTACTATCTAACACAATTTTTAAAAGCCCGGCACCGTCGGGCAAAATATGCTAGTATACAATATAAAGAGTCCATAAAGACAACATCAATCATCAAAATACAAGCTAAATATACAGTAATACAAAAGTGTACATAAGCAATTCAATCAAGCATAAGAAATACAATACAGTATCCAGGTTGGGAACCCCTAAACTATTTTGTTTGTTTGCTTGTTTGGTTTGTTTGTTTGCTTGCTTGCTTGCTTGCTTGTTCAAATTTCTATTGCCGCCCAACTCAGCAACGACTCTAGATGGCTAAAAACAATTTAAACCAACATCAAACTTATTAAAAAGCCTTTAAAAATCCCATTAAAAATTCTAAATAATTTACCCACTCACCCGATCCATTAAAAGAGAGAGAGAAACTTAATTAAATGAACCAGCAGGCGGGTCACCCCTCCGTCAGTGCCCCACACCTGCCCTGCCTGCCAGGTTTTCAGTCCTTTCCTAAAGAGCAACTAGAGGGTTTATTTTCTCAACTGTTTTTTCTCAGGAGATGCATTTCCACCCGAAGGCCCTGAAGGACGTGAGGGGCCAGGTGGGGGCCCCGATGCCCGGCAAGGTGATTGACATCAAGGTGAAGGAAGGGTCGCCCATCGAGAAAGGGCAGCCCCTCTGCGTCCTGAGCGCCATGAAGATGGAGATGGTGGTCAACTCCCCGCTGAGCGGGATGGTCAAGAAGATCCACGTCAAGCCAGACATGAGCCTGGAGGGGGACGACCTGATCCTTGAAATTGAATAGAAATGGGGACCCCTGCCTCAGAACACCCCCCCCCTCCAAAAACAACAACAACACCCCACCACCACCCTGGACATAACAAAGCGCAACAACCTCTCCTCTTCATGGCGCCCCCCACCCCACCCCTGTCTTTCCTCCTCTTCCTCCCCCTCCCCCATAACTGCCATCCCCTCCTCTCAATGGACCTCACACCCCATCCTCCCCCCTCTAGAGATGCGAAGGGGAGGGTCTTGTGTCTTAAGGCAGGGAGGGGGCCCCAGACCCCCCCACACACACCAGCCAAGGAAGGAAGAAGCCATTTCCATCTCCCTTTGTGCCCCGAGTGCAAAAGGGTGGAGAAAAGAGGATGGAGGGGGGAATGGACTGCCATGGTTTATGAGACCCCCCTCCCTAACATTACATCCTCTCCCCCCTCCCTCTGTGGACCAATTGGGGCAAAGAAGGGCAGAAAAAGGAGCAAGGCCTGCTGGGACTGCATTTTCCATCCTGCCTCCCCCCCACATCCTCCTCAGCACTATCCTTCCCTCCTGCCCCATTCCAGGCCTGGTTTATGGATCTCAGTTCATCTCCAGCATTGGCTTGGTTTTGCTGAAAAGGGGGGGGGAGGGCTTAGCCTTCTGTCACCCCCTTCCATTGCCAAATCCCCCTTTTTTTTGGGGGGGGGGTCTGCCCCAGATTGAGCCCAAAGAGTTAAACCGTCCCTTTGTTGGAGGGACTGAAGGACCGCACTTGGAGGGTGTCTTGTTTGTTTACAGGGTGGGTCACCAAGGCTTGGTGTGTGTGTGTGTGTGTGGGGGGCTGTATGTGTCAAATGGGGCGTGGGGCGTGGCTGCCTCTCCTTCCACCCACCCCCTCCCCTGGTGAGGGATCAAAATGCCCCCCCCCCCCCCAATGAATAAGCCCCAGAGGTTCTCCTTCACCACTGGCCAGCTGGACCAGAACCCGGAAGGAAAAGGACTGGAGGGTCAAACCCGGGATCCACGAAGGACAGAGGAATGAATGAAGCGATAATGTGGAAACTCCCCTCCGTCTCTGCCTCTCTTTGTCTTGCCTGCCCCCTTTTTATTGTGGGTTTGGCCTAGAGGGAAACCCCTGCATTGGGCCCTTTCTGAGCATCTCCTGTATCGAAATTCCCATTTCATTTTGTTAATGGGAAGGTTTTCCCGGTAACACACCTACCGTAGGTCACCACCGTCAGGGCAGCCCTGTAGCTCCTCAAGAGCCTTCTTTCTTTGCCCCCTCCCTCCCTGGTATCCCATAATATTTCCCTGGCAGTCTCCCTTGCTCAAAAGCCAGCCGTGTCTGATGTAGTGATGCACGCACACATGCCAGGATGTGGGTGCAAGGAGGCAGAACAACCAACAGAGGAAGCCTGCACATATTTGTTCCTAAAACCCCATGTACCTAATGCAGTCACGTGATTTTCACTAACTACAGGCCATGCAATACGGTCAATCTTCTAGGGAATCAATAGGTGAAAGCATAAGACTTTATTATCTGGCGACAGATTGTCTGGGCTCGCTTGACCTAATCTTTCGCACACACAACATGTCACCCAGGCTTGTACTGGATTTTACTGGAGCCTGGTTCACAGGCTTTTTCCAGAAAGCAGGAGCCAGGACATACGTGTGGCAACCGGGTCTTGAACTGCTGACCTGCCAACCATCCGGTTGTCAAATTCAGTGTCTTAACTGCTCAGCCACTGCCAGACCAAAATTTCCCTTCCTAGGAAAGATCAAAGAGATGGTTTTGTGCTCCAGGCCCAGAAAAAGATGATCTACATCTACAGTGATGGCGAACCTTGGCATTCCCAGTGGTTCTTTGACTTCAATTCCCAGAAATCCAAGTCCCTGTGAATCCACATGAATGGGTTTACTGCACAGACCTTTAGGTCAGTGATGGCAAACCTTGCCACTCCAGCTGTAATGGATTCACAGGGACTTGGGGCTCCTGGGAATTGAAGTCCAAGAGCAGCTGGGAGTGCCAAGGTTGTCCGTCACTGCTGTAGAGTCTGCTGCCCCTTGGAGTGAATGTTGTTGAAGAGATTGGGTGGCCACCCCACCCAAGCCAATAGGTCCAAAAGGAGAAATTGATTACGGAATTCCAACATGCTCCCGTTTTGCAATTAACATGTTTTGGTGAAGGAGAATTGGGAGGGAGGGAGCGGGAAGAACCCATCCCAGCTTGAACGGTTATTTGCCAGGGATGCCCAGTGGTAAGTTCAGGAAGGGAAGCCCTCAGGCGTCTAGAAGGACTCCTGAGCCAAGGCCCTGCACAAAGCCAGCCAGTAGACTCACAACAACCCTAAAGAGGGCTTTGGAGGCATGCAGGGGTTTGTGGAGGGGTCCTGCTACTGCAGTGGCTCAAGTGGCTAAGATGTTGACTGGAAGGCAGTTCGATTCCCGAGTACTGCAGGACAGAATGAGCGCCTGTCTCTGTCCCAGCTCCTGCCAATCTAGCCGTTTGAAAGCAAGAAATTGCAAGTAGATCAATAGGGACCACTTGGGTGGGAAGGGAAACAGCGTTCCCTGTGCTCCGGTGTCTAGTCATGCCTGCCACATGACCAGAGAAACGTCTGCAGAAGTGGACAGTGCTGGCTCTTCGGCTTTGAAACAAAGATGAGCACTTAACCCTAGAGTCGGATACGACTGGCTTTTGAGCAAGGGAAACCTTTACCCGCTACAGCCATGGCGGTGTTTACCAACCTGTAGACACAAAGCGCCATTACACGCCCTCTGGTCTTCCGGAATAACGGAATTTTCCCAGGGCTTCCTGACTGTCCATATGGAATGACAGAAAGAGGGATTTATTTATTTTATTAATTATTATTATTTGGGGGGGGGCGTTGTTTGCCTGGTTTGGAATAGAATTTTCCAGTGCCCCCCAACTATGGGCGCATTTTACTTCTGCTTCCGGGAGCGATGAGGGCAGCATGAGCGGGATGAATTGGCACCAGGGGCCAGATCTGGCCCACGGGCTGGAATTTGGGCACTCCGCCCGGGCGTAGTTGGTGCTGGGAAATTTCTCCTGCTCTCCGATATGCTGCGTTTTAAGGTTAAATTGGGTGGACCCAAGTCCACTTCGTCAGACCTAGGGACGAAATGGGACGAAATGGAAGAGAGTCACGCCCTGCCTGGAGAAGCGCTCGGGGCGGGCGAGGAGGAGGAGGAGAGCCAGCGAAACAAAATTTAGTGTATGAGAACCAAGACACAGGAAAACAGCCAAGGGCTGGTTTAACACAGGTTTATTGCATAGTGGTCAGAGGGAACATGAGGTAATGGCGGATGTATAGCTCTATATATACAGTAGTAAAACATTTGAACGTGGCCCCACGATAGCCCATTGGCTACTGTCCGCGTGACGTCATTGCTGGTCACGCCCTTCTTGTCCAGGTGTAGGTAGTGGCGGGAAACTTCCCGCGCTGTGGCACTTTGATGAGTTTGGACCAAGAGAGCTTGGACGCTCGCTGCTGCCCGCTGGTGGTCATTAGCTCGCGTCCTATTACAGAGTTTATAGTGATACAGCTGAAGGCTATATTGTTACCCGTAGGAAAGGTTACATTGGTTAACATACATTGTTATCACATGTAAAAGGTTACACTATTAGAACACAACACTCCTCCCCCCTAGGATGAGACGAAGTCTCTCAGCCAAGATGGCTTATTTCGAACACGCTGGGGTCTCGGTGCGGGCTGCCCTGCCCCGGTTTTGCTCCCTCCTCTTTGTTCCCCGACTTCCTGTCCTGTAATTGGAGAGGATGACTCGTTAGTGACTCGCCGCGGACTTGCAGCTTTGGGATGGGCAGGAGAGGGGAGAGGACAGGTTTCTGATGTGGATGTGGGCAAACCGGGGGCACTAGGGGCTAACGAAAAACCCCGCTTTTCGCTTGGACGGGTGGGGGAACACTCCCAAAAACCCCCCCGGTTCGGTAACACAAAATCTAATTCGGGGGCAACAGTTGCAAACTCATTTCCCTCTTCCGAGGGACTGGGTGAAACTGCAGGGGCAAACTCGTCTCTCTCTTTCAAGGGATTGGATAGACCCGGCGTATGAAAAGGATATGAGTTTGGACCTCTGCTTCCCCCCCTTGTTTGGGACTGTTGCCCTTCGATGTCTCCTCCTTGGGATAAACGGGTGGAGGAGAACCCTAACGCTGAATCCTGTTGCTGAGCCCCACTGTCCGGCCCCCCAATCACTCGGTGCCTAAGTTGGTCAGCGTGCCTCCTCCAGAGGAGACCGGTGTTAGTTTCCACCCGGTACGACACTGGCCCCGTCTGCTCTACAACCGTCCCTGGCACCCAGGCTGGACCTGCGTTGGCGTAGTTCCTGCAGTGCACAGGATCGCCGACGGCGAAACCTTTCGAGACCGCTAACCCTATGTTCTTCCCTTTGTCCTCAACCCTCGTTGGGTCTAGCCTGGTCAGGATCGTGGTCAGCTTCCTCCGCATCAGCAGCTCTGCCGGCGAGTACCCTGACGCTAAAGGGGTTACTCTATATCCCAATAAAAATTGACACACTTGGTGATTCAGGTCCCCTGGGCCCATGCGTCTCAGCGCATCCTTTGTTGTACGCACAAGGCGCTCCACTTGGCCGTTCGTGGCCGGGTGGAACGGCGCGGCGGTAACGTGCCGAATGGCATTTATGTCTGTGAACGCCCTGAACTCCGCGGACGTGAAACAACTAGCGTTATCGCTAATTAGAGTGTCGGGTAAACAGAACGTAGAAAAAATCCTCCGTAAGTGTTTAATTGTAGTGGCGGAGGACGTGCTCGTGACCGGAATCACCTCCAGCCACTTGGAGTACGCATCCACTACCAGGAGAAAAAGGGTCCCTCGGAACGGGCCAGCAAAATCTATGTGCACTCGGGACCACGGCCCCCTCGCCGCGTCCCATTCCCTATGCGGGAGGCGAGCCTCCTCCGGCCGGGAGCCCTGACAAGCCTCGCAAGTGCCGACCATGTGCTCTATGTCTGCGTCTAACTGGGGCCACCAGAAATAGCTCCGAGCCAGTGGCTTGGAGCGGACAATCCCCGGGTGGCTGACGTGCAGCAATTTAAGCACCCTCGGTCTCAGGGACGTGGGGACCACCACCCGTTGGCCCCACAGAAGGCACCCCCTCTCTAGGGACAACTCTAGTTTTTTCCGAAAAAATGAGTCGAATTCCGCAGCCGGGGAGGACGCTGGCCACCCCTTTTGCACCCATGAGCTGACTTTCTCCAGCGTCCTATCCTTTCCTGTCGCTTTGGCGATGTCGGCAGGTACTATCGGGGGCGAATCTAAAACCTCTATCAACAACACCTGATGGTCTTTTTCTACTCCTCCCTTGTGGCCGCCCGCCAAAGGCAGGGGGGACCGCGATAGTGCGTCCGCATGGCTAATTTCCTTGCCGGGTCGGTACTCCAACTCATGCTGGTATGCGTTGAGAAAAATAGCCCACCTCAGCATCCTCGGGGACAGGATCTGTGGCGTGGGCTTATTCGCAGTAAATATTCCCAACAGGGGCTTGTGGTCAGTCACTATGGTGAAAGGGTGACCATACAGAAAATCGTGAAACTTCTTGGTCCCCGCTACTATCGCTAGTGCCTCCCTGTCGGTCTGTGCATAATTCCTCTCTGCTTGGGACAGGGACCTAGAGTAAAACGCTACTGGCGCCTCCCTTCCGTTTTCCAACACGTGGCAAAGCACCGCCCCCACCCCCACTGGGGATGCATCACAAACCAGGACCACCGGCCGTTTGGGATCGAAATGGGTCAGAATTGCATCAGAGGTCAGGAGTTGCTTCAGCTCCTTAAAAGCCCTCTCCTGTTCGTCGCCCCACGTCCATACCTCTTCCTTTTTAAGCAACCTATGGAGCGGTTCGGCCACAGCCGCTTTCCGTGGAAGGAAGGTATGATAAAAATTTAGGAGTCCCAGGAACGACTGCAGTTCGGTTTTAGATGTGGGGCGAGGAGCTTTCTTTATGGCGGTTACTTTGGATTGGGACGGCTTAATTCCCTCGGGTGTAACCCGGAATCCTAAGAACTCAACCTCCGTTGCAAAGAAAACGCACTTGTCTTTCCGCAGTCGCAACCCCGCTCTCTCAAACACCGTCAGTACATTGTCCAACCTTTTGGCTAATTCGGTCTCACTCCCCCCTGTTATCAATACGTCATCAAAATAAGGCAAAACCCCCTCCAAACCTTTCAGGAGACGTTCCACGAGCGACTGAAAAAGGCCGGGTGCCGAGTTCACGCCGAACTGTAAACGCGACACCTGGAACGCCCCTTTATGAGTGACTATGGTTTGTGCCGCTGCCGTGGCAGGGGTCACTGGAAGTTGCTGGTAGGCTTGCGCTAGGTCGAGCTTAGCGAAACACTTTCCCCCATTCAGCCTGGCCAGAAGGTGGCTGACCACCGGCACCGGATATGCGTTAGGGCGGATAGCCTTGTTAATTGTACACTTATAATCAGCGCAAATGCGCACCTCCCCGTTTGCCTTTAGTGCTGTTACAATTGGAGTTTCCCACTCCGCGTAATCAACAGGAATAAGAATCCCCTGGCCCACCAGTTTGTCCAGTTCCGCCTCTATTTTGTCCTTGAGTGCGAACGGCACTCTGCGTGGTTTAAGTCTTATCGGGCGGACCTCCGGGTCCAGGTCGAAAGCTACAGGGGGTCCCTTGAACTTTCCCAGTCCTTTTTTAAAAACGGCGGGGTGCGCGTCACACACCGCTTGTATTGGATCTGCTCCCACGGCATGCACCCCCCCCTATGAACAAACCCAAAGGTTGAAACCACTGAGTTCCGAGGAGGCTGCAATTTCCCCCCTTGAGAACGACTAGGGGGAGTTCTGCAGAATGTCTCTTAAATTTCACTTGGAATTTTCCGACCCCCAAAACTGGAATGCTGTTCCCTTGAACATCTCGTAGTGTGGACCTCAACGCTTTAAGTTTGGGTCGCACGAGGGGGTCAATTTTCAAGAACTCCCTCTGGGAAATGATAGAATAGGAGGACCCCGAGTCAACTTCCATCCTAATAGGGGCCCCTTGTACTAGTACCTCAACGAAATAACGGGGTTGTCCCGCGGACACGCTGAACACGGGGGCGTCGTCCTCGCTGTCGTCTGAGACGCGGCCCACGCCGTCCTGCTTCCTCGTGGCTCGGGCGCCATCTTTGGACCTCGTCGGACGGTCCGGTCTGGACGAACGGTCTGGTGAATGCTTCCGGGCCTCTTGCCGTTTTCTGCACACTTTAGCGATGTGCCCTCGGCGGCCGCAGTTGTGGCACTCGGCTTTCCGGAACGGGCACTTAGCGCGGTCATGGGCCGCCCCACAACCATCACAGCGGCGCCCCCCTTTTCGGACTTTCCGGACATCCTCGTCGTCGCTGCCTTCCACAGACGATTTCGAGGTTCGCCGAGTCGCGTGCACCGAATTCCCCGGTTTGCTGTGCACCGAATTTTCTGCCCTGCCAGCCTTCGGACGCCATTCGTGCAGCTCTTGCACCCCTGCATTCGTAGTTTCCGCGGATTCCGCGGCCTCCACGACCTCTTGTAACGTGGGGGGTGGCTCCTTATTCATCAGGATGCGCTGCACCTCCCTGTCCTTCAGGCCGCACAGCACGCCATCCCTGAGGGCTAGCTCTAAGTTCTCCCACTTGCAGGGGCTGGCAGCTAACCTCATGGCTGCTACGAAGGCTTCAACCGACTCGTCCGGCGCTTGGACTCGCCTCCAAAACGCGCTCCGAGCGGGAAACATTGCCTTCGAGGGCCGAAACCGCTCATGCAGCAGCTTCATGATGTCATCGGCTTTGAAATCGCGCACCTTCTTCGGTGCAATGATGCTCACCAGCGTTCGCTTGGTTTCTTGCCCAAGCATTCGGGTGAGGATGGCCCTCTTCTTTGCCTCGTCCTTTACGTCGAGTTCTACCAGTGCTCCCTGGAAGTCCATCTCGAAGAGCTCCCAGTCTTGCGGTTTGTTAATGTTGAAACCGCTCTGTGTCCTGGCTCCTTGGGGATCCATATCCCACCTTCGTCGCCAATTTAGTGTATGAGAACCAAGACACAGGAAAACAGCCAAGGGCTGGTTTAACACAGGTTTATTGCATAGTGGTCAGAGGGAACATGAGGTAATGGCGGATGTATAGCTCTATATATACAGTAGTAAAACATTTGAACGTGGCCCCACGATAGCCCATTGGCTACTGTCCGCGTGACGTCATTGCTGGTCACGCCCTTCTTGTCCAGGTGTAGGTAGTGGCGGGAAACTTCCCGCGCTGTGGCACTTTGATGAGTTTGGACCAAGAGAGCTTGGACGCTCGCTGCTGCCAGCTGGTGGTCATTAGCTCGCGTCCTATTACAGAGTTTATAGTGATACAGCTGAAGGCTATATTGTTACCCGTAGGAAAGGTTACATTGGTTAACATACATTGTTATCACATGTAAAAGGTTACACTATTAGAACACAACACAAAAGGAAGGACAAAAAGAAACCACAACCCCCCCCTGTGCTGAATGAATCCCACCCCGGCGGCCACTAAGCCGCAGGCAAGGCAGGCAGGGCTACGTTGGGCAATGGGGGTCATTTCCTCAGCTGCTCCGAGTCTGCTGCCGACCAACCACAGAGCGGGCCAGGCAGGAGGAGGAGGAGGAGGAGGAAGAGCGAGGCCTCCCTCACCGACCAATCAGAGAGTGGATTTGGCGGCGGCGGCGGTGGTGGTGGCTGAGTGACTCCACACGACACGGCAGACGACCTGAGTAGTGTCAGAGAGTTTTCAACCAGCCAGCCCTCCTCCTCCTCCTCCTCCTCCTTTATATAAATGGAAAAGGAAGGGCAAACCAGAGACTCCCCGGTCCGGTTTGCTGGGTGGAAAGGGGCCTTGATAAACTCATAGGGTGGCCGCCGGTTGAAAGCAAAGGTCGGACCCGAGTGAAAACTCCACCGGTCAGGCCTGGCCCTCCCACCTGCCCGCAGTTTCGGACCTGAGTGAAGACTGAGCTTCACCGCTCCGGCCCCCGCCCCGTCCTACCCGCCCGGGCCGCAGTCTGATTGGTCAGCCGTGGAGCCGTTTCACATGGAAGAGTCTCCCCCCCTGTGGCCAGAAAGCGCCACTACGACGAGGGCAGCGAAAGGAGCCCCGGCCGGACGTCCACTTGCTCACAAAGGGACCTTAACTCTGGGCACCCTGTTTTGCCGCTTGAAGCCAAGGGGTGCGGCGGGGGGGGGGGGTTATGTTGTGTATTGAATGTAATTGTTACCCACAAGTACAGAACTTGAGCGGCTCTTCAGTAGGTCTACTGAGTCTCAGACGCCTGAGGCAGGCGGCCATCGCGGAGAGGAAGAAGAAGAAGAAATCACGCAAAGCGCAGCAGAGATGTCATAAAACGCTCAGGCGGACTTCATTCTCTGAAAGCAAAGTTTTGGCCCGGGACCAAAAGGGGAGAGGGAGGGGGGACGCCGGGGGAGGTGAAGAAGCCCAATGGCACAGCTGGTCATCCTGCCTAGTAGCCCCCCACATCTGGAAGAACACACACACAAAGCACAAGCGGAGCCCTGAAGCACAACTTAGGGTGACCTACACCCGTCTTGTTTCCCTCATTGGGGGGGGGGGGGGGGTTTGTCTCTCCTCTGGAGGAGCGCCAGGTCGGAGGGCAGCGGGGGAAGGTCCCCCCGCCTAGGAGGAATCCCAACCCAAGGGTCCCAACAACACGTCGGTACCGCGACACACGAGTCCCGCCACGCAGCGGCCAAAGCGAGTCTCTCTAGGTGCGCAAGTTGCAGCAGCAGGCAAAGCGGCGAGAAGATCCACCCAACAGCCCTGCCAGGTAGGACAGAGGGAGGACGGGGCGGCGGCAGACCCAAGACCTCCCGAGAAGGAGGAGGGTCTTCCCCATGTCCTTTTCGACCCTCTGAGCCCCCCCCCCCCCCCGCCTCCTGGGATGCTCCGTGTGTGTGTGTGAGCGAGAGAGATCTGGTCTGGGCGAATCCAGCCTTCCCTCCGGAGCCCCTGCGGATGATGGGCGTTGGAGTCCCGAGGTGGCGGCGGCGGCGAGTGGAGTGCAGCTGCTTTTCCCTGCCCAGCTGTGCCGGAGGGGAGTGGGGTCACGTGACCTCCTCCAGTTGTTGCCACTGGCGTGGGAACCCAGCCCAGCTCAGCCCAGCCCAGCATGGAGCAGCAGCAGCAGCCCCCTACCACCACCACCACCCCCCTCTGGCCGGCGGACCCGGCGGGGTTTTTCTTACAGCCCCCCGTTTTCCACCCGGTGAGAAAGAGAGAAGGAGGGGCTGGAGATCTTGGGGAGGGGGGGGGCCTTCTTCTCCCCCTTGCAAAGAAGAAGGACCCCCGGGTGGGTGGGGGGCAGGACGGCCAAATCCCTCCCCCAGAAAAATAAAGCTCCCGGGGGGAGCGGCGGAAAGGAGAAAGTAACTTCTCTTCTAAGGACTCCTCCGTTGCCTCCCTTCGACCCCTGGCAAACTTGGGACCAGCTGGATTAGGGGCGAAACAAGGGTGTGGGTGTGGGTGTGTGTGGGGTGGGGAACGGATTTTGGACTCCGTTCCTAGTCCTGGGCGTTTTCCTCATGGGGATCCTCGGAGCGTCTGGCTTAATAAGGGGGGGGGGGGGGAGAAACGGGGTGTTCGCCTTTCGCCAAGACTTCTGACGCACAAAACCAGGTTGTTGGGTTTGTTTGTTTTTTTGCTTTCTCTCACACAAGCAGACACACTCTGTGTGTGTGTGTGTGTGTGTTGCAAGTTGCAACCCGTGGGATTTGTGAGGCCGAGTAACTCACGAGGATGAGGGTCACAAGTCACTGTTAAAGACGCAGGAGCAACAGCTGGGGAAGATATTTGGCAACCCTTCACCCCACCCACCCCCATTTGTGCTCTCTCCCCTGATTTGTTTTGTCCTCCCCTCCAACCTCTTTTGCAGGTCCTTCCCTATTTCACCACTATCTTTGATGGTCTGGCCCCGGGGAGGATGATTTCGATGCAAGGCGTGATCTCAGTGGAAGCAGAAAGGTAAAGTTTATCTTCTGAAGACTTTGCTAAATCCATTTCCTGTGAGGTCTCAAGTTTATCTCCTGATCTTGGTGCCCCCCCCCCGACCCCCAACCTCTGTCGTCCCCCCATAGGGCAGTGATGGCGAACCAGCTGTGCTTGAACTTTGATTCCCAGAAGCCCTGATCAGCAGGAGTCTTGTCTTGGGCTTCTGGGAATTGAAGTCTAAGAATACCTGGACTTAGGGCAGTTATGGCGAACCTTGGCATTCCAGGTGTTCTTCAACTTCAATTCCCAGAAGCCCAAAGTCCCTGTGAATCCACATGGATAGGTTTACTAAATCCATCCATGTGGATTCACAGGGACTTGGGCTTCTGGGAACTGAAGTCCAAGAACACCTGGAGTGCCAAGGTTGGCCATCACTGCCTTAGGGTCACCCCAGCCCTTTTCTTACCTAAGCAGCAAGAGCTTCAGAGTGACGTGACTTCAGAGGAGACCCACTGGAGGCTCCTGCAGAGGTGGCTCTTCCTTTCCAATGTGGAAGAGGCTCTGTTGGTCCCTGAAACCCTAAACCCAACAGGTGTGGGCAGGGCCGCCATCAGGACAGTACTACCAGTACTGCCATATAGGGCCCAGAGCTGACAGGGGCCCTGCCGCCACTGGCCATAATATTACTGCATTGGGGGGGCCCAATAGGATGGGGCCCAGAAATTTCTTTTTTTTAAATAGATTTTTTAATTAAGATTTTTCAGATATACATAGGAAAAAACACATCAAAAAAGAAAAGAGTAAAACATGACATATAAATGATTTGAGATACAAAGAAACACAAAAAAATATAAGAAAAAGAGATAGATTACTTGTAACATTAACATATCTAAGTTAAATCACGATTAAAAAATAACTTCAGATTATCAACCCACTTATATTAAGCTCTTAAACATCACATTTAAATTGATTCCAACTCACCCTACCCTAGGATGTCTTTCTCAACTTAAAACATGGAAAATCTAACAATAATAATCACCCAGTGTTATAATACATTGCCAAAGAGGGATGCGGCCTGCCTCATCAAAAATCAATATTTCCAAAAATTCATTTGTTCCGAGTGGCTGTGGATGGGGGGTCCTGTGCTATCCCGGGAGCTACCATCTTTGGTTTTGGATGGGGCTATTTTGCCCCAGACCGACCCGGTGCACAACTTGGAGGTCCTGCTGGATTCGCGGCTGCTGCTAGAAGAACAGGTGGTGGCTGTGGCCAGGAGGGCCTTCGCCCAACTTCCAGTTGCGCACGCTCCTGGACCGGGACTCTTTGCTCATGGTCACTCATGCTCTGGTCACCTCCAGACTAGATTATTGTAATGCGCTCTACATGGGGCTGCCCTTGATGACCATTCGGAGGCTGCAGCTGGTCCAGAATGCCGCGGCCCGGGTGGTGATGGGGTGTGGATGTTATGCCCATGCCTCATCACTGCTGCGGGAGCTGCACTGGTTACCCGTTTGCCTCCGGGTGCAATTCAAGGTGCTGGTTTTGACCTTTAAAGCCCTATATGGTAGTGGGCCAGGTTACCTTAGAGACCGCATTGCCCTAAGGACGTCTGTCTGTCCAACCAGAGCGGACCGGAGGGGCTCTCTAATAGTGTCATCGGCCAGAGGGGCTTGCTTCTCTGGCACAAGGAGGGCCTTCTCTGGGTCCGCACCGGCCCTTTGGAACCTCCTGCCTGTGGAACTGCGTCTCCAGACAGAGTTGTGCCCTTTAGAAAAGAACTAAAAATCTGGTTGGCGGGCCAAGTTTGGGGTGCAGGTGGAGGGGTGGCTTCCGTCGGGTGGTTAATATAGGGGAGGATGCCTGCCCCACGGTTTCTTCAGTTCCTGCACCCCTCTCTTTTTAGGGGTGGGTTCTTATTGCTGGTTTTTATCTGTTTTATTTGTTTTTATGTTTTACCCACTGTTGTGAACCGCCCAGAGTCGGCTTTGGCTGAGTGGGCGGTATAAAAATTTAACAATAAATAAATTTAAAAAATTTAAAAATGAATATTCCACATATCGTTTCCAAATTTTCCAAATTTTCTTTTCTTTAACTATTCCTTTGTTTTCATTTAATACCCACGTTAATTTGTCATTCAAGGCTAGCTGCCAATTTTCCTTAAACCAGTCTTGTAAATTCGGTTTCATCAGGTCCTTCCATTTTCTTGCTATACACTGTCTTCCTGTAGACATAAAAATCGCAAACAATTCTTGTTCCTCCTTATCTAATTTTAAACCTTCAAATCTGTAAGCATGGCAGCACCTATTTCAACCCTTATCCTATTTCCCAACATACCAACTATTTCTTTCTCAATCTCTTTCCAGAAATCTCTAATCTCTTTACAATTCCACCACATGATTATAAATTCCAACACTTTTATTACATCTCCAACACATTTTATTTTTTTTTATTTTTAAAAAAGTCATATTTATATACCGCCCACTCAGGTAGAACCCGACTCAGGGCGGCAATATTATTATAACACATATTATTTTTTGTCTTGTCAATCTGGTTCAATCTCACCAGGGTCAAATACCATCTCCATAACATTTTGTAGTTATGTTCCTTAACTCTAGTAGACAATATCCTCATTAT
The DNA here is from genome assembly GCA_035047345.1 of Bradypodion ventrale. Taxonomy (NCBI): domain Eukaryota; kingdom Metazoa; phylum Chordata; class Lepidosauria; order Squamata; family Chamaeleonidae; genus Bradypodion; species Bradypodion ventrale. Next base: position 27,331,228 of record JAWDJE010000012.1, read on the forward strand.
CCTTCGTTTCCAGAGAGTTCGCCATTTTAATTCTGATATTTTTATATTTAAACTCTCTTCCCAAATTTTTTCATTATCTTTCATTGGTTGTAGTCTTTATTTAGAATCTTATAAATTTTTGCCACTAACCCCTTTAACCTTGTCTTATTTTAAATAATAATTCTTTAAAATAATAATTCTTATTAATAATTCTTTAACCATTTAGTCTCATTTGTTCGTATAATATTTTTCCCCCTCATCATTACATATTCGAATCCAATGACTCAACAGGCACACATCATTTTCTGCCAGCACTGATCTCAACTTCTCATTTATTTTTATCGGAAAACTTCTATTCTTCAATTTCTATTAATGGAGATATTCCAGGAGCTAATTTCTCCTTCATTTTCTTCCATACCCCCCACATTGACTTTAACATTCTATTTTTAATGTTAGGTCTACCTATTTCTTTATCTAAAAAGGCTGCTTTACCAATTTGCTCAAAATCTTCCATCTCCAAATCCTCCCAGATCACTTTTCCCTTCTTCAAAATCTTAACAATATTTCTAATTTGAAATGCCATATAATAATTTTTAAGATTGGGAATTCCGAGTCCCCCTTCTTTTTGAGATATGTACCACTCCCTTTTAGTAATTCTAGCTTTTTCCCCCACCATTACAAAACCTATTTAACAAATCTTGAAATTCCTTTATCTCTCTAGCCTTAAGATAAATTGCTAAAGCTTCAAACAAAAAATTAATTTTGGGTAACAACATCATTTAACAGAGAGCCACTCTACCAAACCATGACAAATTCAATTTATTAAATTGTATAATCTGATCTTTAATTACCTTAAATTGTCTGTCATGATTTAATTTTTTAAGATTTTCCAATTTATTTGTTATAATAATTCCCAAGTACTTTAAATTATCTTTAATCTGTATTTTATATTTCCAAGTATCTTTAAAACCTCGAGATAACATCCATTTATCTAATGACTGTATCTTTGTCGTAGGGGCCCAGAAATTTCTGATGGCGGCCCTGGGTGCGGGGCCATCAGCCACTCCTTCTTCCCAAAATGCGCTTGTCACCACAGGACTCTTTGCTATCTAGGATGCGTCTCTAACATTCAGGCTTGCTTCCATTCTGTGAGAGGAGGCAGCGCTTGGGGTGGGCTGGTGACAGAGAGCAGAGAAGCAGGCAGACGCCTGGCAGGTATAGCGTTTCGCCTGGACCTCTCCCTCGCACGCACGCTCGCTCTCTCTCACACACACACACACCTTGTGGACTGCTTACCTGCCACTTCCCCCAGAAGGACTTTCCTGGCTGCTCCTTTGTGAGATCTCACCTTCTTTCTGCTCTGTCAGGCAGGGCTGAATTGTTGGGTTTTCCCACCCTGGCCAAAGTGCACTTTCTAGGGATGACCCTGGCAAGGCGGATGCTGTGAGTGACCCATCCAGGGTTAGACTTATGAGAAGTGCCTGGATCCAATCTCACCAAGGGTTGCCTTGCTGGAGTCTCCCGGAAGCTCCGTTTCTACTCTTATTGATTAAAAATAAATCTGGGTTTCCTTCTGCCCTTGCAATCTCCCCAAACACGGAGGAGCTTGTAATACTGGGCAGCCACCAGTTTCCTAGGATGAGTGACAAGAATTGGTTCACAGCCATATTACGTACAAACCCAGTGTAAAAATATAAATTCCCCACCACCAAAAGTGCTACCCAGTAGAGCAGGAGTTTCCAACCTAAGGTCCACGGGCCAAATCTGCCCCACAGTGCCATTTCATGTGGCCCACCCCCACCCCTCCAAGGGCATTCGAGAAACAAAATGGCCACCCCTTTGAAGCTGTTGGGACAAAATGGCCACCCCCATCATGCAGGTAGGGCAAAATAGCTGTCCAGCCCCTGAAGCTAAGAGAGCGTGACCTGACTTGAAAAGGTTGGGAACCCCTGCAGCACAGAAACCTCTGCCCCCCTCCTCCCCACCTTTCTTTTTCCAGATTCCAGGTGGATTTCCAGGTGGGGTCCAGCGTCAGCCCCCGGGCCGACATTGGCCTGCACTTTAACCCCCGGTTCCAGCCGCATCCTCACGTGATCTTTAACTCTCTGGTCGAGGGCCGGTGGATGGATGAGACTAAAGTCCCCAACCTGCCCCTGAAGAGAGGAGAGAAATTCCACCTGCTGTTTCTCTTTGAAGAAGACCAGGCAAAGGTGAGGTGGAAACTCAGGTATGACAAAGGTGGGGGGGAGAAGCAGCAAAGGGGGGGGGGACCTACAGCCATGCCACAAAGGGTTAAAGAGCCTTCTCCAGGCCGATGTCACCTGATGTGATTTCTTGATAGTCCAGCGTTTCTCAACCTCATGGGCCTCCCCAAAGCTCAGGTCAGTCTTCACCTGGAAGAAGAGGTCAGCCTTGGGAGAGGGCAGGTTTCCCCTCCTGCTGTGGGTTAGGCTGTGGGTCATGAGGGGGGGCTTAATGCGCGCTCTCTCCCTCCCCTCCAGGTGAGCATCAACGGCCAACATTTCACCCAACACCCCTTCAAGGTCCCACTGGTCAAGATCAACACCCTGGGAGTTTTCGGTGACGTCTCTGTGAAAACTATTGTCTTCCTTCCTAATAATGTACAGTATTAAACTGTGTGTGTGTGGGTGCCTCAAGGGGATAACGGGATTGAGGGGGGCAGGAGGGGGTGTTTGGGAAATGGTAGTGGTGGGGCGCATGCTCTTGTAAAGGGTCTCCTGGAGGGAGCAGCTTCTTCTTCTTCAGTGTCCTGATCCTGGACAGCCCAACTGAAGCCACTTTCTTGGCTTGGGTGTTGGCCAAACTTAAGTCCTCGTCGGTGCAGTTTTCCGGCAGTCCTCAGCAGACCAGGAAATTTGTGTTGTAATTGTCCACCATCAGCCCCCACTTGAGCCTGTTGGTCTTGCATTGGGGGACTTTGACCCTCAGCCTCCTATTCAGGGTCCTCCAAGTGACATAGGGGAGGTTGACTTCCTCATCCCATATCCACCTCCTCCTCCATGAATGTAATTTCCCCTCCTCTATCTTCTAATTTGGTTTTGCTCTTGAGTCCCCTCAAGAATGTTTGGGATGGTGGAGGGGGCTTATGGAGAGGAAGGGCCTCCTCCTCCTCCTCTGCCGGCCTTCCAGCCCTCGAGCTTAGCATCTTAACCACTAAGAAGCCGACGCGAAGTTCCTTTAGCCAAGATGCCCAAAGTGCGGGGCTTCCCATTTGAATCTGAGCAAGAGCCCCATATTAGGGGGTGGGATTTCTGGTAGGGGGGGGGCAATGGTTCTCTGATTTGCTCTTTCCTTGCCTCCCTCCTTCTGCAGCCATTTGGCGCCAGCCAGCCTGGATACCCTGCTTGCCAGGTAAGCGTGGCTCGTGGCTGCCCAGGTGGCAGCCCTCCAGCCCAACCTCCCCATCCCATCCCCACCCCATGTCTTTCAACTTCAGCCTCACGTCTTAATCTGGATTAATTTGCTTCTCCCCCTGGTGCAGCCCCTGTTTCGACGTTCGGCTGGCCTGGTGAGTCTCAACACCTCCTGGGACTTTATTATTTAAACTCTTTCTCTGTGTCTTCTGCTGGGGTGACTTTTGGGCTGAGTTTCCTTCTCTGCCCCCTTCCAGGACCTGCCTCTCTCCCGTGGGCTCCCCGAGAGCTTCAGGCCTGGAGATACCATTACGGCACGAGGGTTGGTGCACCAGGACCCCCAAATGTACGTTGGCAACTCACCAACAACCCCCCCCCCCCCATCCTTAGTCCACATCTGCTCTCTCTGCCATTGTCCATTCCCTAACTGGCCTGGTGTGCTTTTCTCAGCTGGTAATAAAACTTTGCCATCGTTTCCCAGGTTCTGCGTCCGCTTGAGCAGTTTGGATCTGTCCCACACCCTCTGGTCCTTCCTGGTGACCTTCACAGACAGGAGGGTATCTTGGGGTTCAGGCACAGATGGAGGCCGGGATTCTGGGGTGACGCTGGGCTCCTGCTTCCCCTTCCAGCCCCAGCGGTACTTTGAGGTCAGGGCAAAGGTCGGCTCAGAAATGGGGGCCTGGGAAACATTCCTGGTGTTTTAACAGTCTCCTCCAAACCCTCCACATGGTCAGCTAGGATGGCTGCTCAAGGGGGAATCATGGGATTTGTTGTGCAGGCAGACATTGGGACGCCTTCTTTTCCTGCCTGGGCTGGGAAACCTTTTGGTCGTCTGTCTGGCCGTGGGTTCGCTTCCCACCGACTCCTCCTGCTCTTTTTCTTCCAGCTTGTTTTCCTGTGCAAAGAGGGGCACATAAAGGTGGCCTTGAATGGGACCCCACTTGGCCAGGGGCCGTTTTTCCCTCCAGCCCCCACCACCGACTCTACACTGGAGCTGACCGTCAACGGGGATGTCGCTCTTTACGAGCTCCTGCCCGTTTGCCAGGCGAGCCGAGCGGGAGGCCTTGAAAGCCCACACTGAGAAAGAAGGACAGAGAGACGCTTGGAGAGGGAACAGAAAGGCCGCTCCGGAGACGAGGCCAAGTTTGAACCACGCCCGGGTGATGAGGGAGACCCTCTGTGGCCAGACACTCAAACCAAGACAAGCCCCACCACCTCCCTGACCCCATGCAGGGATTGTTTTGGGGCCAGGAAAACCCTCCAGGCTGGAAATCTCTCCCAGCTGCTGCGACCCAAAACTGGAAGGCTCTTGGATGGGCAAACCAGGTCCTGGCTGGCTTGAAGGAACTTCAGGAGTTCAGGATATGCCAGGCCAGGGGAGACGGAATGGGGGGGCAGGGGACAACACCCACCCCGACACACTTTCTCTCTGTGTACTTATATTTATATATAAATCATCACCTTGTTTACCTCCAAAGCACTAATAAAAAAAAACAGAATAGTGTATAACTTAATGTTGAAATGTATTTTTATCTCTGGCTGGCAAGAGAACCTTGAAATATATATACAACGTGGCCCATAAGTCCCTACCTAGCAATATATTATTGTTATATTCCATGGACCCTCACTTAACAAGCAGCTTGTTTAACACAAAATTCGCATAACAAAAGGAAATCCATAGAAAATAGTGGCTCGATTAACAATTATTTTTTCTGAATGGATTAATTGGCTTTCAATGCATTCCTATGGGAAGCCACCTTTTGGGTAACAAATTTTGGGGTTCAATGTATTCCTATGGGAAGTTAACTTTACACATTTTTCACAGTACAAAAGGTCCCAGAGAACGCATTAAATTTGTTAAGCGAGGGTCCACTGTATTATTAAATTTTTTACCTTTTTTCAATCTGGCCAGTTTAAGCCCATTTACACTTGAAGGGTGTATTTGTGACACGTACGCATAATATTATGCAGTGAGAATGAGGGACAGCACACAGATACACTGAATACATAAGATATATGGACATATTTACTGTTGTATCAAAGGTTCCAGAATAACAGAAATCAAAAAGGTCATTCTAGGGCCGTGATGGCAAAACCTTGGCATTCCAGGTGTTCTTGGACTTCAATTCCCAGGAACCCAAGTCACAATGAGACCCATTTGTGTGGATTCACAGAGACTTGGGCTTCTGGAATTGAAGTCCATGAACACCTGGAGTCTCAGGGAACGGCCTGGGAAGAAATCTGAGACCATTACAAAGCTTTTGTACATTGGGTGGTATGGCCACAATTGGGATAGTTTGTGTCTCAAAAAGTTAGGAAAGCTGGAAAGAATGTGGGAAAGGCTGGCCCAAATCAGATACGAAGAAGAGGGGGGGGGGTCTGTTTGAAAGCAAGAAATTGCAAGTACTGTAGATAAACAGGTACCACTTCGGTGGGAAAGGTAACAGTCTTCAGTGCACTCTGATGTCTAGTCATGCCTGCCACATGTCCACGGAAATGTCTGCAAATACAGACAGTGCTGGGTCTTTGGCTTTGAAACAGAGATGAGCACTGAACCCTAGAGTCAGATATGACTGGCTTTCAAACAAGGGTGACCTTGACCTTTACCCTGCCCATCTGGGATATTTTCCCACTCTGGGTTTAGACACCTGGTTGCGGAGGCAGAGGTTAGGAAGTTCAATTCTCCTTCGTGTTGTTTGTGGATCCACACCTATGGGTTACACGCCTGCGCAGAAGCCAGTTCGGAGCTATAGAGCTGATTGGATAAGATTTATGGTTAGGACCACCCACCATCTCCACCCGCCCTTGGCACCATTTTGCACCTCAGTTCTCTTTTTTCCGCTGTGCTAGCAGGAGCTAATTGAGAGCTCTCCTTAATTTGTGCCCGTTTTCGATTATTTGAAGACCTTTTCCTGAAAATTTTTCTTGGCCGGGTAGGGCTATTCCCTGTCTGGCCCCGTTTTTCTCTCTTTTTAGGAGAAGAAAATCACATTTCCGAGTCTTAGGCTCAATTTTTTACTCTCCCGAGGGATTCCCCTCTCAGGCCCATCCGGCTCTTCGCACCTTTTTTCACTTGGCGCCTCGTTGGATGGCCACCATTGCTGCCTTCAAGAAGTGCCAGTCTTGTGGCTCTAAAATTCCCCACACGGACAGTCACGACAGGTGCCTTATTTGCTTGGGGGAAAGCCACCTGGTACACTCCTGCCCAGCCTGTAAAATGTTTTCCAAGGTTGCCCAGAAGAATAGAAAAAACAGACTTCATGCTCACCTCATGGCTACCACGTTGGCTCCACAACCATCTGGCTCTCGTCCAGAGTCTCAGCCACTCTCTTCCTCCTCTACCTGGCTCAAAAGCTCACCACGGTGGAGTTGTTCCTTAAAAAGAAAAAGAAAAAAATCAAAGAAACATCATTCTTCTCTGCCCCCTACATTGAGAGCGACCAGGACTACGCCCCCGCCCTCATCGGCTTCGGCTATTTTCCTCACGGCCATATCCACCCACTCTTCACCGACGCTGGAGTCCACAGCGGAGTCTGCCTCCCTCCCTCCACGTCAGGACACTCCGCTGACCCCTTCCAGGTGTCCAGACCCACTGACTCAGCCTGCGTCCCAGGACTCGGTTTCGTCAGCTGCCCCTGCTTTGGTTCCCGTAGACATGTTGGCTCCGCTTTTCCACGCCACGGCGAAGGAGATTACTACCCAGGTGACAACATAGGTCAGTGCTCTTCTCCCTACTGATTCACCCGCCACCGACTGTGCCTCCAGTGTACCCGCCCAAACGTAAGGCCACCATTCCATCTTCCGGTTCAAAGAAGCGTTGGGTGGAGCACACCACTTCTCCTCCGCCTTCTTCTATGTCCGGGGATGCTCCGAGTTCAGCCAGGCCGTACCGGTGTGACTCGGACCCCGAGGCCTTCCTCCCACCGTTTCGGAGAGGTCGGAAGGCTCTGGTGATGACTTGCCAGATTCGGACAACGAATCCCTCCTGCCTGTGGATGCAGATAAGTCACCCGATGACCAGATTGGGAGCAAGGATCGCTCCCAACCGGAGGACCAACGTATCCTCACACGGATGGGTACTACCCTGAACATCAAGGCTGAGACTCCCTTCACGGATGAGGTGTGTGGCCTGGTGGAACCGAAGAAGATCCTTCCGGTTCACCACCCATTCCTTTCCGCCGTCTCTCATGGGGTCAAGGCAGTCTGGAAGAAGCCAGTTTCAGCTCACACAGTTTCCACCAAAGTTGATGGCATCTACAAATTGCTAGGAGAAAATGGGGAGTTTCTCCACACCCATCCCCAGCCGAACTCCCGCGTGGTCCAGGCTTCTCAACACTGCACTGCCGTCCATAGTGTTCCAGTTACTGCCTCAAAGGAAGGGAAGAAGCTTGATGCATTGGGCCACCGTGTTTACGCGCATTCGTCCTTATCGCTCCGGGCAGCAAACTATTCTGCCGCCATGGGGGATTATATCATCAAACAGTGGATGAAGTTGGAAGCCTGTCTATACAAGCTGCCAGCCGATCTCCGTCCCGAGTTGGACACCCTTTGCAAAGAAGGTATCCACCTAGGACAGCAACAGATCAGGACATCCAGGCATGTCTGTGATTTCGAGGCCAAGAACATTGCTGTGGCTATACAGATCCAACGCCACTCCAGGCTCCGATCCGTGGACTTTGCCGAGGACACAAAAAAGCTTATCAAGGAGATGCCCTTTGATGGCCAAGGACTTTTTGCTACTGAGACTGATAATACTCTCAACGACCTCCAGAGAGATATTACCATGTCCAATAAACTAAGGTTAGGCGGCACCTGGTTTTACCGGAAACGTTCCTACTAACCTTTTGGCCAAGGGCAGGACCAACAGGCCAGACAGCAATTCCGTCCTTCGAACCTGCCTAGGCAACAATTTTATAAACTCAAGAAACAGTACAACCGATCTAAGTACCAATAGCAGAACCAGCAGTCCTCCAAGCGTACCGATCGGAGTCAGAAGCAACAGGTTTGACCTGCCCCAAGCCACAGATTCTCCCATCCACTGCCTCCACTACCGTCCGATGCGAAACTTCATCACAGTTTGGAACTCCATCACTTCAGACACTTGGGTCCTTCAGATACTGAAGCACGGTTACAGGCTGGAGTTCCTATTGCGCCCCCGACTAGGATGCATCCGTCACACCAATCCATCTCCACAACTCGAAGAGGAGCTCTCCTCCCTCTTACTGAAGGGCGCAATCGAACCCGAGCCATTGATAGACTCTGCCAACAGTTTCTACTTGCGCTACTTCCTTGTGGACATGAAAGACGGGGGCCTCCACCCAATACTCGACCTTTGGCGCCTCAACTGTTATATCCTCGTGAAGAAGTTTCGCATGGTTACCCTCCTGTCCATCCTTCCTCTCCTCAATGTCGGGGATTGGTTCACCACAATCGACCTGAAGGATGCGTATTTCCATGTCCCAATCCACCCATCGCATCGCAAGTTCCTCCGCTTCTCTGTAGGGTCAGAGATCTTCCAGTACACGTGTCTACCATTCGGCCTTTCCACCGCGCCGAGGGTATTCACGAAGTGCATGGCGGCAAACCTTCGTCTAAAGGGGATCACGGTTTATCCTTATATAGATGACTGGTTGATCTGTTCCTCTTCCCAGGAGTCAGCGTTACAGGACATTGCTTTCGTGATCTCACCTCTGGAGAGTCTCGGCCTGCGGCTGAACCTGGCCAAGTCCAAGCTCGCCCCTTCTCAAAGGGTCGAATTCATCAGAACCATTCTTGACTCCACTCATGCCAGAGCCTACCCGCTGGATGCTTGCCTGGCAAACATAACGGACATGGTTCGGATCTTCCGGTCTCACCGATCCGTTACCACTCGCCAGGCACAAAGACTGCTGGGTCTGATGGCCCAGCTGAAAATAAGATGCCAAGCTGAAAATAAGATCATTGCAGTCGTGGCTCCTGGCTTCCTTCAATCCGTTACAGGACGACCAACGAATGCGTCTCCGCCTGACTCCGGAGTTAAAGGCACAGCTTCTATGGTGGACGGATCCATCGTTTGTCACCATGGGGAGGCCATTTGATCGGCCTTCCCCGACTTTTCTGATCACCACGGATGCGAGCAACCTCGGATGGGGCGCACACCTGGGATCCCTTCGTGTCAACGGCACATGGTCCCCCAGCGAGAGGTCTCACCACATCAATTACCTTGAGCTTCTGGCAATCTGGAAGTCTCTCAGGTCGTTCCAACCGGTGATCGCGGGGTCCATTGTTCAAGTGGCATCGGACAATACCACTGCCATCACCTACTTGAACAATCAGGGAGGGACTTGCTCCCAGTCTCTGCTTTACCTATCCATTCTTCTATGGAAGTGGTATCTTCAGCTGCATGTGCTTCCGATTGGAGTCCACATCAAGGGCACGCTCAACATGATAGCAGATGACCTCAGCAGGATGGTCACATCCAACCACGAATGGGAGCTCCACGAATCCGTGTTCCGTCAACTCTGCAACAAGTGGGGGACCCCCACAATGGACCTGTTTGCGTCTCCCCTCACAACAAGTACAACCTCTTCTGCTCCAGAGCCAGGACAGGAGTCAATGGGGGACGCATTCATGTACCCGTGGAGGGGACATTTCTTCGACCTTTTCCCACCACTTCCACTGGTGCAGGGGGCGCGTCTTCGTCTTCAACAGTACGGGACTCGTGCCATTCTTATAGCTCCTTCCTGGCCCAGACAGCCATGGTTTCCACTGCTCAGGAAACTCGCATCCAAGTGGATGTCACTACCCAACAGACTGGACCTCATCCACTTGGAGGGAGGCAGCATTCTTCACCCAGACTTGCACAGCCTGCATCTAACTGCATGGCTCATAACCCATGACTAAATAGGATTCTCCAGTCTGCTATCAAGCAGTCGACCTCCTGGTCCTACTCAGCCAAACTCAAGCGTTTTGGGGGCATCTTCAGTCCATTCATGTCACCATGGACACTGCCACTCTTGAGGATCTCCTGGACTACTTGCTACTCCTGGCCGAATCGGGTCTCTCCCATTCGTCAGTCAGGGTGCATCTTGCAGATGTGGTTTCTGCTGCCCTGTCTCACTCACTGTTCCATACAGCCTTCCGCAACGACTTGGTGAAGCGGTTTCTCAGGGGTCTCAAAAATGTCTTCCCTCCACGGAGAATCCCTATCCCTCAATGGTCGCTGACCACGGTCCTAGACGCCCTCATGCGTCCACCTTTTGAGCCTATGGCTACTTCCAATTTGCAGCTACTCTCCTGGAAAACCTCCTTCCTGGTGGCTCTTACGTCTGCCAGACAAGCCGCATAACTTGCTGCCCTTCGTTCTGACACACACCCCACCCCACCCCATTCTTACAGTTCTTTGATGACTATGTGGTCCTTTATCCTGACTTAATGTTTTTACCCAAAGTTGTCACCAAGTTCCATCTCTCACAAGTGGTCACTTTGCCTGCCTTTTTCCCCAATCCTTCATCCAGAGAGGAGAGGACTTGCCACTCCCTGGATTATGCAGGGCTCTCCTTTTCTACACCAGGAGGACAGCTGAATTCTGTGACACCACCCATCTCTTTGTGGCTTATGGTGGTCACAGGAAGGGCCAGCCTCTCTCATCCCAGAGACTGTCAAAGTGGATTTGTCATACCATCCATCTGGCTTACCAGCTGGCATCCAAGCCTCCACCTGCTGCTGTCAGGGCCCACTCCACAAGGTCCATTGCCACCTCTACAGCGTTCTTAGAGGGCACTAGCAAAGGTTGCCCGGTGTTGCCGGGCTGTTTTAAATGGTGTTGGAAAGTTTTTGTTGTTGTTGTTGTTGTTAATGTTTGTAAAGAAGAGGTTAATCTATATTTGAATTTTTTAAAATTTTTATTTATACAAATTTTTTCGATGGCCTGTTTTAAACTGTGATGAGTTTTGTTTGGTGTTTTGGTTTTGTGGATGAAAAAAAGAATAAAGGATGATATACTTTTTCGAAAAACTCTTGGGGCCTTTTGTGTGGGGCTATTGTGTCTTTTTGATTTTTTTTTGTTATTGTGGGCAGCAAGTGCTGCTGGTAGGGGTTATCTTGTATTTTGACTGTTTTCTCTCTCGTGGCCTCTGGGTGGAGCTTCTTCCAGTAAGTAGTCTCTTTCTTTATTCATTTCTTTTCCAGTCGTTGTGGTATGATGGCGTGTGGTGGTGAGTTAGCTGTTTTTCTTTATTTGGGGTGGTGTTTGGCTGGGGGCTGGGTGTGTTTGGAAATGTTTGTTGTTGTTTACTTTTTTGGTGTTATTTGTGTTTGTTTTTGTGTATTTTTGAATGTTTTTGATTGTTTGTTTTTGTGTTTTTTGGTGTCCTGGGGGAGGGGATCCCCTCTCAGACAGACTCCTTTGGTCCCCCCCCCTCTGAACCCCAGGGGAGCCAGTAGAGAGGGGGATTCCCCACCAAACTCCGTTTTTAAAGAGAAATAACCACTTGGTTTCTTCTCTTTAACATGGGGCGTGTGTGTGTGTGGGAGGGGGAGGGAATCCCCTCTCTGCCGGGTCCCCTGAGGTCAGGAGGGTGGGGGAGACAGACTCCTTTTGTCCCCCCCCACCCTCTCAACCCCAGGGGAGCCAGTAGAGAGGGGGATTTCCTCCCCCCCAACTCCGTTTTTAAAGAGAAGTAACCACTTGGTTTCTTCTCTTTAACATGGGGCGTGTGTGTGTGTGTGTGGGGGGAGGGAATCCCCTCTCTGCCGGCTCCCCTGAGGTCAGGAGGGTGGGGGAGACAGACTCCTTTTGTCCCCCCCCACCCTCTCAACCCCAGGGGAACCAGTAGAGAGGGGGAGCACAACACCCCCCACCCACCCAGTGATATTAAAGGGGAAACTCCGATTAGGAGCTTCAGGCGCCGTTGGGGAGGGGGGCTTTGGTTCCCGCGGCTTGGCGGACTTGCTCTCCTGGTGTTTTTGTTTTTGCTTTACTTCTTGGGTGCCGGCTTCCTCAGCGTTCTGCGCGCTCATGGCGCGCAGGACGCTGGGGCTTGTAGTTATGGGTTGGTGCTTTGTGTTTGTGCTGCGTTTTTTTTAAATGCTTTTCTTTTGATTGGCTACAGCGCGTTTCCGAACGCTGCGCTGTGCGAGAGCCTCTCAGCCTGATTGGCTGCGGCGCGGCGCAAGGAATGTTGGGAAGTGAAGTTGTTTCCCTTTCTTCGCGTTTGTGGGGCTGTTGCCCCACTGCCGGTTTTCTCAATCCTTCGTTGACCTGCGTACCCAGATCGGCCGTGTGCACGAAGGGTGAGTGCAGGCAAGTAGGGCGAGGCATAGCAACCTATAGCCAGTTCCAACGGTTAACCCTTGGATTTATAGGTTAAGATTTGCCTTGAGGACATTTGCAAGGCTGCCACATGGTCAACTTTTGTCAACCATTACAGACTGGACACCAGGTCTCTGACTGATACCAGACTTGGCCATTCCATCCTGACTGCAGGCCTCCGGCCATCTACCCAGAAGGCCTCCCAGATCTGAGCATCTCCATCTCCACCGCATCTTCTACCTGGACTTCTCATCTCACCAGTGACTGCCCACCTTCCAAGTAAGTGATCTTGCTAATCTCCCATAGGTGTGGATCCACAAACAACACGAAGGAGAAAGACAGGTTGTACTTACCAGTAACTGTCGTTCTTCGAGTATGTTGTTTGTGGATACAAACCACCCACCCGTCCTCCCCTCTGGTTGCTACACTGCTGAGATTTCCAATTTTCTCCAGTGCTTAGCTTTCAAAGGAACTGAGGAGGATGGCGCAAAATGGCGCTGAGGGCGGGTGGAGATGGTGGGCGGTCCTAATCATAAATCTTATCCAATCAGCTCTACAGCCCCGAACTGGCTTCCGCGCAGGCACGTAACCCATAGGTGTGTATCCACAAACAACATACTCGAAGAACGACAGTTACTGGTAAGTACAACCTGTCTTTCCCCCTCCCCTCCTTGTGCCTCCTAGGGGGATGGGGTGGGGTAACATCCGTTTAGGGGGGGAACTGCCCAGCAGTCCCTGGTGCACCACAGAAGAAAGGGGTATTTCATTTGTGGCTTAGTGGTTAAGACACTAAACTTGATGACTGAAAGGTCAGCAGTTTGATTCCCGGGTACTGCAGGATGGACAGCGTGAGCTCCCGTCCAGTGGGGCTTTCCTCCCTAGCAAACACCTGGAGGAATGTCAAAGCACGTCTGAATGAAACCTCATTTCTTCTTCATCTCTCTCTCTCTCTTGCCTCTTCCACTCTTTGCCTCCATTTCTGCACTGAAAGACACACGGCCCTCTCTTAAGATTTATGTATTCAGCTTATTCATCATCTGTTGCTCGTTGAAGGTTTTGGTGTTCATCTCTGTTTGCTGCCAAAGAGCCAGCCCTGTCTGCATCTACAGAATTTTCCATGATCATGCAGCAGGCATTACTAGACTATGGAGCAGGGGTTCTCAACCTACGGCCCACGGGCCAGACGTGGCCTGTGGACCATTTCATGTGGCCCACGATGTTGCTGCCACCGCATTTATGACAGCCATAAATGTGCCTACAACTGTTGTAAACACATCTGCAACAGCTACGGGTGCATTTTACAGCAGTATTTACAGCAACGGGAACCCTGCCCGTGGCTTGAAAAGGATTGAGAACCCCGGCTCTGGAGAGTCTAGTCATGGCTGAGGCCACATGAAACAAAGCTAACCTTTGTAGAAGGAAATAAAGAAGCTTGGCAAAAGGTCAACGGCTTTCCCTAATTTGATTGTGAAACGTGGAAAGTTATTTCTGGCAGGACACACAATCCAGTGCTTTGGAAGGGTTATCCCAGAACTGGATGACAATCAAAAAGCAATGTGATACTTGCTTGGTTGCTTCTACGTGACTCAGAAACGCCAGGAGAGACATCAGCATCACAAGATATGAGAGAGAGAGAGAGAGTGCTCAAGTTTAATCTCTCTCAAAATGAAAGACTGAGCAAAATTTATACACACCTCTGAGGACGTTGGTTTTAATCTGAAAAATAGAACCATTGTGAATCATTCCCAGAAATATAGAGGGGGTTCATGGGACTAACAGAGGAGCACACCCAGAGAAAAATAAAGAGAAGGTGGAAACTATCAAAGATTTATACAGAAAAGATAAAAGAATGAGAAATACTTTGGAAGAAAAATCCAATCAGGAAGAACTTTTAGTGAAGGGGGGGAAGGAGAAAGTGCCAAAGCAGAACAACAGTTGAACCTTAAAAGGAAGACAAAAACCACAACTACTGAAGATGAACAACAACACAACTTCAGTGTTGACAGTGAAGAAAAAGCAATTGTTAAATATTTTGTATGCCTTAGTTCAATCCTCGACTGCAGCTAGAAAAGACTTGAGATTTGGAAGGGCAACAATTAAAGAATTAGGAAAGATCGTCAAGTGTCAAGATGTGACACTAGAGACCAAGACTAGCCCCCTTCTTGCCTTCCTGACCACCCTTGGGAAGTGGGACCAGCCCCCCGTCCCGCCTCCTTGAAACTCTGGGACGGGCAGCAGCCTCTCTCCCTGTCCATGTGGCCACCTTGCTCACCTGCCCACCTGGGTGGCTTCTTTGGCCCTCCTGGGCGGGTCTTGGTGTTGGTGGAACATGCTGCTTCTCTCTCTCTCAGCGCCAGCCCTGGGTGGGGCCTCTCACCTGCCCTCCCCACCTTCCCCACCCGGCCAGCCACTCTGGGTTTGTCTTCCTCCTTCCAAGAACATGGTTTCCTCCTGCTGGACCTGTTACTGCCGGCCCATTGGATTTGTAGTAGTGCTGCTGCTGCTATTCCTGGGGGCCCCGATGGCTCAGGGGAAGGTGCTCTTCAGGCCCTCCTCCCAGCCAGCCGAACTCCTCTGGCAAAAGCAGCAATCGGAGGTCCACCACCAGGCCCTCCAAGCTCACCAGCTGGCCCTCAACTTCCTCAATCGGAAGCACAATGCCACCTACTACCGGGCACCAGGGCTGAAGACTCACATCATGATCGAGGTAAGTGAGGGAGGAGAGGCTGGCAGGGAAGGGAAGGGGAACCCCGGGCACCGGCTCCAGGCAGGAGGCTGGAGCTCACCCCGAATGGCTCCAGGCAAACTCCCCCCCTCCTTGCTTTGAGCCACCCTGAGAAAGGAAGTCGGCTTTGCCAACCATGGTGGCACCTGGTGGCCCCTAGTCAGTCCCCTGGGTCTGTCTTCCAGATGGCATTTGGGCGTGCTTACCACGTGAACACCGTGCTGGTGAACGCCAGCTGCCCCGAAGGCTACACAGACGTGAACCCCACTGACTGCGAAGTCGTGCCAGATGCACCGGTGAGGAAATGATGGTTTCTAAAGACTTCCCAGTTGGAGACTGGGGGGCACGGGTGGTGGCGGGGGTTGCCGAGACTTGGCACACAAAGCAGAACTGACAAGACAGAATCCTGTTCTGTTCCTTCCACCTACCCGGGCAAACGGTTCATTGCACAAGCAAACTGGCCAGCTTCTGAGCTTTGCTTAAAGGTCTTTCTGGCCACATCTTTGGCCGCTAGCCCAAATGGGGGCTCAATGAACCACGGTGTGATATGGAAGGAGCCAAGAGGATCCTGGTTCCTCCACCCCACCCTGCAACAGTGAGACCATTTGCTAAGTCTAAAAGAACACCACTTCCTACCCTTTGATTCTTGGGACTTCAATTCCCAGAAGCCTCAGTCAATTCCCCAAAGCACTGACCAGCCAATGGACTGACTGAGGCTTCTGGGAATTACCTATATACTTGAGTATAAATCATTTTCTTAGCCCCCAAAATGAGGTCCAAAAATGGGACTCAACTTATACTTAGGTCAACATAAACACTCAAAACCACACCCACACAAATGCCTAAATTAATCAATTTTACCGTATTTTCATGTATTTTAATTATTGAAACTCACTAGCAGCTGCTGCATTTTCCACCCCTGATTTATACTTGGGTCAATCTATTTTCCTAGTTTTAGAGGTACAAATTAGGCACCTCGACTTATATTAGGGACGACTTATAGTCGGATATATACGGATAAAGTCCAAGAACCAAAGGTTGGGAAACACTGCTCTGTGAATCCACACGAATGGATTTGTGTGGATTCACAGAGCAGTGTTTTCCCAACCTTTGGATTTCAATTCCCAGAAGCCTCAGTCAATTCCCCAAAGCACTGATCAGCCAATGGACTGACTGAGGCTTCTGGGAACTGAATTCTCCCTGTGGGGCCTGGGCCCCACTGTTGGGAACCACTGGGTTAGAGCATCCCATGGAGCTTGGGAAGCGGCTTTCTGGAGCAGGCTTTCTTGGAGCCAAGTTTCCCCACAGCCAGAGTAACAATGGCCAAAGGGAGGGAGGGAGAGCCCCAATCCCTGCAAATAGCATTAATTGTGGGGTGGGTGATGAAGGAGACTTGAATGAAAGGCTCTTTGAGTGGAAGAAGAAATGGTGGCAGCAGGAGGAGGACAAGCCCGAGGAGAAGAAGAATAAGCCTCCTCAGCCTTTCCGGCTATAAAAACAGATCCCTTGAATCTATCATCAGTTCCATGCATTGCTCACTGAGAGCTGCGCAGGGGGCAACACAGGGGCCACGAAACACACCAGTAGAAACCAGTTGAGTATTGATGCTACCGGGATAAATGCACTTGGAGCAGGTAATAAATGAGACCCCAACTGAATTCCTGGACTGCAGTGGCTCAAGTGGCTTAAGACGCTGACTAGGAGGCGGAAGGTCGGTAGTTCAAAACCCGAGTACTCCATGAGGGAATGAGTGTTCACCGTCTGTCCTAGCTCCTGCCAACCTAGCAGTTCAAAAGCAAGAAATTGGTGCTACTTCGGTGGGAAAGGTAAACAGCGTTCTGTGCACTTCGGTGTCTAGGCATGCCTGCCACATGTCCATGGAAATGTCTGCATATGCAGACAGCGGTGGCTCTTCAGTTATAAAGAGAGATGAGCACTGAACCCTAGAGTCGGATAAGACTGGCTTTCAAACTAGGGTGACCTTTACCTGTAACTGAATTCCTAGTACCTGTGCAAACACACACCTTTCAGAGCCCTGAATGAAGCCACTGCCCTTCAACTGGCATAGAGTGTGGAATCTAGCCAACCTTTCTACATTCCAGGGATTTGGGTACATACGCAGCTGTTCCTGTGGGATTGACAGTTGTTTGCACTAGAGCTGGAGCTGAGCATAAGTGTTTCCTGCCCCACAAGAAACCGCGTGCACACACACACACACTTTCCCCCAGACCAGGCTCTTCCCCATAACTCCCTCTCAGAGGCTGAATAATCCCTGGCCCTGCTAAACCCAAACAGGAGCACCCGGGCAGAGCAAAGAAATGACCACAGAGAGAACAGCATACAGTATTTCTCACGGCCTTCCCTTCCTCCCCTCCCCCTTTTGTTCGTGAAGAGACTGGAGTGTCACGTGGTGGTTGTCTTGCTCTTTGGGAACCAACACCCCTACATTAACGAAGAGGGCTGCCAGGAGCTCAAGAGGCCGCTGGGCAAACTCAACTCTTCTTCTAGCGATTTGGCCGTAGAGGAAGAGCCCGAAACAGAAGCCGTGCCTTACGTCTGATTGGGGCGGGGGGGGGGAGGAGGGAGGGAGGGAGGGAGAGGGAGAGAGAGAGAGAGAGGCAGCATCAGAGCAAGCAGGGCTTCCTCCTCTTCCAATCTATAATGGGCCCCATTCAAACTTAGCATGTCCTTCAGCCATAGTAGGTTAGAAGCCCTGTTGTGTTTCTTCTGAATGGCCAAGGCAGCCAATGTTTCTTCAGGGATCCAAAAGTGGCATGAAAGGGAAAGGTCACCTCTCCCGATGTGAATCTTGTGTCTCTTTTAGTTCTGGCCAAAAGGTGTTAGAGGCAAGATATAAAAAGAAACAACGGGGGGGGGGGGGAGAATTTGGTACCTCCCAATTGCCCTTCTGGGCCTCTGAAAGACACATTGCCTGTTCCAGCCAAATGATCTCATGTGCCAAACCACTGATGAGACTCCACAGACCAGGTTGGCCTTTCCATGCCTGATCAATAGGGCCTCCCCCAGAGAAGTCCCCGCAGGTGCAAAGGTTCTCAATAGGCAAAGAGAACCTCTGCTCTGAGCCTGCCATTTCTACTGCCTTGGGTGATGATCGGTTTCAGACTTGCTTGTGGTAGGAAAATAAAACTAGCTTTGCATGGAAAAAGCCAACGTGGGCTGTGACTATTTGCTGGAAGGGTAACCAACTGGAAGAGGGCCCCACCTTTCCACCACCTCCTTTCCCCTCTATATGTGACTGCGTGTATAATCCCCTGCCCTGTTTATAATCCCAAAGGGTTTCCACAAGAGGCACATCCATGCCAGAATGGCCCACACGTTCACTCAATCTTTCAAACACATTGGTGAGAATCCTGTGGTATGTTTCCGTGCATGGGAGATCTCCTGTGGCTTACTACTGTAAAAGTTATTTGCAAACCATCCAGATTACTGGGCACACCTTACATCAGTGATGGCAAACCATGGCACTCCAGGTGTTCTGAAACTTCAATTCCTAGAACAACCTGGTCTGTGGAATCTCATAAGTGGTTTGGCACATGAGAGCATTTGGCTGGAACAGGCAATGTTCCAGCCAAACGCTCCCCACAATGATCAGCAGGAGTGTTGACTTGGGTTTGTGGGAATTGAAGTCCAAGAACACCGGGAGTGCCAACATTCATCATCACTGTCCTAAATGGATAATATACACACATCAATGTAAGCATGTTAGGAACTAGGTTTATTAGGATTCTGACTAGCAGAGAAAATACAAAATACGCAGAGCAGCATGACTTTGAAAGTGCTTTGCTAAACTACCCAATTTCTTCATCGGCAGGACCCAACCTCTCGGTTCTTACAGCCTTGGCTGCCTAACGTTCAGATCTCTTACCAATCCAAAATCCCACCTTACCACAGCACAGTTCATGGGGATATTTACCACTAACTCCCTTTGGGATAAGACAGCCGCTTCCATCCGACCTGTGGCCTGCTGGGGGCAACAGCTGTACCACTTGCTGTGAAGGAGATGGGCCTTTCTTTGAGCTCTCTTGGCAGAAGGTGAGCTTTCCTCCCGGGACTCTCCCATCTCTCGCCTTCAATGACAGGCCTTCCTGGGGAAGAAAGAGCAGAAGGAACGGCTCAGCGCATAATATCCCAAGAATTACTGTTTATCAAAACATTCTAGCTACGGCTGCAGATGGCATGCTTTCTTTTCAACATGGAGCTTTCTAACACCCAGAACTTCTTAATTTGCCACCATGCATCACTGGCATTTAACGTGCCTGCAGTGCATAGGCATAATTCATAAATACAAGGGGTGAAATAGAGTCTAGTATCTGATATCTTTTGTGCTAATATATTTCTTGGGTACTGCATGATGGAGTGAGCATTTGTCTGACCCAGCTCCTGCCAACTTAGCAGGAAATTTTCCGAACTAAAAAAAAAAAATGACCATTGGAAAAATGAATTTTTCCGTACTCGAAGCAAACCCATCGGAAAAATGGAATTTTCCGAACTCGAAAAAAGCCCATCAGAAAAATGAGTTTTTCCCAACTTGAAGCAAACCCATTGGAAAAATGAATTTTTCCAAACTCTAAAATTCCCATCGGAAAAATGAATTTTTATGTAACTCAAAAAACCCATCGGAAAAATGATTTTTTTTCAATTTCGGAGAATATCAATCGAAAGAATGATTTTTTCCAAACTTGAAAAAACCCATTGGAAAAATAAATTTTTCCAAACTCGAAAAAAAAACCATCAGAAAAATGGTGTGGGTGTCTGCTGCTTTTCCCCTCCAGCTTTACCTGAACAGCGGAGGTGGCACAGGCGAAAGTCAGCCCAGCAAGAAGAAGTAAAAATCCTCCATGGTGGGTTTTTCCTGGAGGAGGAGAAAGGAAAAGATCAGGGAGGGAGGGAGTAATACCGGAGTAGTAGTAGTAGTAGTAGTAGTAGTAGTAGTAGTAGTAGTAGTAGTAATAATAATAATAATAATAATAATAATAATAATAATAATAGTGCTCTGATAATACCCTGTGCTCAAAAGGGACCGCAGTGGCTCAAGGGGTTAAGACCTCACTGACTGGGGGGAGGTGGCAGGTCAGCAGTTCAAAACCCAAGTACTGCATGAGGGAGTGAGCTCCTGTCATCTGTCCCAGCTCCTGCCAACCTAGCAGTTCGAAATTGCAAGTAGATGAATAGGTACCAATTGGGTGGGATAGGTAAACAGCGTTCTGTGCACTCTAGTCCTGCCAACCTCATGTCCACGAAAATGTCTGCAAAATGCAGACAGCGCTGGCTCTTTGGCTATAAGCAGAGATGAGCACTGAACCCTAAAGTCAGATACAACTGGCTTTCGAGCAAGGGTGACCCTTGACCTTACCCTTATCTGGATATCTTAGAACGGCCCTCCCCCCAAACCCACCCTGAGGAAGGTGTCCCTCGTACATCCCGCCTCCCAGGCTAGCCTCTGAGCATGTCCAAAGTGCTCTTTTCCCCACTGCCACACACGGAGGGAGGTTTCTGAGCCGGGGTTGGGTGGGAGCAACCAGCCTGTACCAAACGGACCCCCCCCCCCCCTACCCGGGCACCTTTTCCAACCCACGCGGGGGGGGGGCTGAGTCCTCGGTCAGGGGCCTCGGAACGAAGGCAGAACGGCTCTCGAAAAATCACGGCTTGCTTAGCAGGGCAGGCAGCCAATAGGCAGGCATAGGACCGACCGCTCTAGGACTCCCGTCTCCGCCACTCTCTGGGCCAGGCCGTGGCCTTCCGTTATTAGCACGTAGCAGAGAGACATAGGACTGGCCGCTCTAGGACTCCCGTCTCCGCCACTCTGTGGGCCAGGCAAGAGGCTTCCCGATGACGCTGCGTTGCCGTGGAAACGAGGGAGGAGAAGGGTGTCGGACGCATATCACTGACGGACCGACCCTCCGATAGCCTAATGCTAGAGCGTCTCCATGGGGCACTTCCGGAAATGGCGCGTCGGACTCGTATCCCTGACGGACAAGCGTACGCGTCTCCATGGAAACCGCAAAGCCAAAGGACAGAGTCGCCTTTCGAACTGCTAGAGCGTCTGCGCCGCAGCCTTAATGCCTTGACAAGCGCCCGCCCGAGTTTTCTTCTTTATCGGTTTCGCCCTCTCGCGGTTCCCAGTGCCTGGAGGCCACGCGTTCCAGCGCTGTTTTCCAGGCTGAAGGTAGGTCGGATCATTGGGGTGGGGGGCAGGGGGGGCACCCCACTTTTCCTAAGGGAACCCCAGGAGGAGGGGGGGTGAGACCGTGGCCCCACCGCCCCCGAGACAGAGGCAATGGCAGTGGGGCACCTGTGTAGTTTGAGTGAGACACGGATTACCGTGCGCATGCGCTCCGGTATCTAGTCATGCCTGCCACATGACCACGGAAACGTCTGCAGCTGTAGAGCAGGACAAAATGGGGGAGCAAGGAGGGGCACCTTGCACATGCTCTGGGAACCCTCTGCAAAGCCCCTCCCCCAATCCCGGCCTCAGGCGTCATTGATAAATGGCGTGACCAACAGATAAAAATTTATTTCTTTTGACCTTTTCCTCATAAACAAGACCAGATCTTTCCCAAATTTGGCCATGGGAGGTAGGAAGGTTGTCCTTTGTGCCCCCCTCCCGATCCAGTCCCCCCCTCTCTCAAGCTGAAAGGAAGTGAAATCAAGCCCCACAAACTCTGCTCTCTGCCGCAGTTGGGGGGCTGTGGATTGAGGCGTGGCCCCCTATTTGCTGCCAAGGCTGTGTGCCAAGGGGGTCCGAGCTAGGGCCTGCAGCCACCGCCTTCCGGAGACGGAGGTGCACCCGGTGAGCTTGTAGGGAGATTTTGGGTTTGGGGCTAGCGGAGGGTTTGGGCAGGAGCAGTCTACCACTAAATACCATCCCATGTGGGTCCAGAGTGTCATTGGTGGGCAAAACACAGGTACATATCCGGGCGGTAGATTGTCCTTGTGGAGTGGATTTGGCCCCCTCCCGGGCTGTGACTGCCGTGGCTGAAGTGGTTAAGACGCTGAACTTGCTGACTGGAAGGTTAGATTCCCGGGTGCGGCACGACGGAGTGAGCGCCCATCTGTCTCCTAGCTCCAACCACAACCTAGCCTAATGTAACAATATTTAGAGTATAAACAAGATGTTTCGGGTAGATTTATTTATTTATCGTATGATATTTATGTACTTTGATGTTGCTATAACAACAAGCACAAATTTACCATCTCAAGTTCCTGGCTAGAGTTCTACATCCAAGTTTGAAAGCCATTGAAAGGTTTCATCTGTGACACTATTTCAAATAGATTAATAGGTACCACTTTGGTGGGGAAGGTAAACTGCGTTCCATACACTCTGGTGTTGAGGCATGCCTGCCACATGACAATGGAAATGTCTGGCTCTTTGGCTATAAACAGAAATGAGCACTGAATCCTAGAGTCGGATACAACTGGTTTTTGAGCAAGGCTGACCTTTAACTTTACTTTCTGGTGTTTAGTCATGCCTGCCATGTGACCAGGGAAACGTCTGCAAATACAGACAGCACTGGCTCTTTGACTATAAATAGAGCTGAGCAATGAACCCTAGAGTCGGCTACGACGGGCTTTCGTGCAAGGGCGGCCTTTACCGGGGAGGGGGGGTTGGGGGGAGGCTTTGCTTTTGAGCCTCAACATGTTGTCCATCCTCCTCCACCCCCTTTCAGGCTCCTTGAGGAGGATCCGTGCCAACTGCCAAGGAAATGCCCGCCAGTACCGCCTCTGTGCCTTGGACGTGAGTTCGTAGCCGGGAGATGCCCAGGGTGGGCAAGGGGGCTTTGGCAGACCCAGGGGGTTTATTGGGGGAGGGCAAACAAACGCGTCCCTTTTTTTAAAAAAAACCTCCCCCTCCCCCTTCTCCCTCCCCCGCTCCCCGTCCGGGATTATGAGTGACGCCTATCTATGGTGGGGGTTTGTTTCCTGGAGCGGCCAAGAGGTGGCGCTGCAGGATAAGGCTGGAAGAGGCCAGGCAGGCAGAGCGGCGGAGTCCCAGCATTTAGGCGCCAAAGAAGGACAGGTGGGGGAGGGGGGGATGGGATTCACTTGCGCGGGAGGAGGAGGAGGAGGAGGAGGGCCTTCTTCTTCGTACCTGGGCCTGAGGCAGCGACCGGCAGCAAAGGTATTTTTTTTTTAAAAAGGCATTTATGAGGGAAATTTTTATTTGGGGGTGGGGGCAGGGACTGAGTAAATGCTATTCTCTGCCACTGTGTGACTCTCTCTGGCTCTTCTTCCCACTCCAGTTATTGAAGGCCTGAATATTATTTTTTATTGAGACTCAGACTCCCCCTCCCCTTTCCCCCCACTACACAAAAGAAATCACCTCATAGGCTCCCTTAATTCCATCAATGCATATTGTACCTTTTTACACCCTCAGTCAGGAGGGGGGGCAGTGCAAATGCCAAATGAAGTGGGCTTGACCTCTTCTTAAAATCAGCACAAGGCTCTTGGGGGGGGGGTGTCTATGAGCCGCAGCCATAGAAAGGACTCCAAAGTCCATCCCCCACTGACTGGGCCCAATGGGTTTTGTTCTGCAGGAATGGAGGCTATGATGCTCCTGTCAGGATTCCACCCTGTCTAGAAAGAGGGTTCCAGGCTTTCAAAAGGATTTTTTCCTGAGAGTCATGCGGATTCCCCGTGCCCCCTTGGGCATGGACCGGTCCGGCAGAGGCCACTTTCGGAAGAGAGGCTCCCTGGCCCGTGGGCTCTGCGGGCAGCTAAATTAAGGGGGGTGAATAAATGATAGGGTTTGATTCACCCAATTACATGACCTGACCAGCGGTTCTGCCAGGTAAGCAGATCGCTATCTCCTGTGCATAATTAGGCAAATAACTCATCTCCCTAGCCTGGCGTAAATCCCTGGTGCAAATAGTGGCCATATTTACCCAGCCCATAAGCCCGAAACAATGGGGCTTCCTCTGTCAATGTTTGCCCGCACTAATTAACTTCCCCAAGAGAGTTTCCCAATTAACCTGAGTAAATAGGTGATGTGATTGACTTTTGGGTGGTGGTTTTTTCTACCTGCCTTCTGATCTATAAAAGGTGCATATATTTCCCCAATAAAGGACTGATCTGATCTCGCTCCTGTTGCCTCGTGTTGTCATTGATCAGTCTCCTCCGGGACCTAGCGCCGCCCTAGCGGCCAATCATCGCTACATCTGGTGACCCCAACGTGATTTACTCGTGAGTAAGAGACCCCGGAGAGGTCTACTCGTGAGTAGCGATCCACGCGGTCCGGTTCTGCGCTTGAACCGCGACCCGTCAGCCCGGAGGACAGCGCGGCGCTCTGGTCGGCAGCCAGCCGGTCAGAGGACGGCCCGCGGCGAGGCATTCCAGAGAGTCATCCTACAGCTTGCTCCCAGCTTTCGAGGAGGTTTACCATAGAGGGAAACGCATTCCGCTCAGGGCAGCTGTGAGCCCCTGACATCGCAGAGGCCGTCGAAGGGCCCGTGGCAGAAGGTCCACGCTCCGAGGTCTACCCCAGACACCCGACGCCCGAACCTGTTGCCTGCAAAGACGCGTCAAACTCGTCCCGAGGAGGAAACTTCAGAGGACCCATCGCAGGTAATATGGGGACTTGTTCTCATAGACCAAGTCCGTCCGCTAGCCAAAGAACTCGTGAGGAAGAGTTCAAAATCCTGGCCAGGGTATTTCAGTTACGCTTTCACAGCAGGGAACTAGCGAGACTTTTGGCGTATCTCAGGGAACACTGCCTACTTTACCCAGAAGTAGGTACGTTAACCCTGCAGCTCTGGGATCAGATAGGAGACTGCATTCAGCAACCCCCGAAAGCTCCAGGAGGGATAGTTCGTACTTGGAGAAAGTGTAGGAGACTCTTGGCTGAGATCGAGCCAGTCCGGGTAGAGGCCAAAGAACCCCTGTTAGTCGAGCCATCAGGCAAGCCAGTCGAACCGACTGCGCCCACGACACTCTATCCGTCAATTAGCTATCAGCAGAGTAGCGTAGGGAGCCTTCCCGCGGTGACAGCTGCAGACGTCACCAAAGGAACGCAAGGAATGGGACGCGCTGGCGCTTCTCTGACAGCTCCGGGTTCCCTAGTCGTGAAGAGTGCCCTTCAGCGCACAGCTGAGATAGAACTTAAAAAGGGGGAATTGTCAGTTGAACAGCTAGCTGAACTTAGACAGATTTGTCCGATCCGCATGGAGATGGACGCGCTCACGGGCGCACAGCAGATAGTACACTCCCCAGTCCCGTACAAGCTTCTCATGGCTTTACGGAAAGCAATATCAGAAACGGCTCCAAAGTCGTTTTACTAGGGGCACGCTTCAGCAAGTGTGCGAAACCACCATGTGGATTCCTCATGATTGGAAAGCCGTCATGAGGATGATGCTAACCCCTAGCCAGTACATGATCTGGGACAGCGAGTTTCGGCTCAAAGCTCAGACCCGAGCTGCCAGGATGGGAGGCGCGGTATTTCCTGACCAGCTGTATGGTTCAGGTGCCTTTGAGCCCATCAACGCTCAAATCAACTTGCCTCTCGCCACTCTAGAGATGTCAGCCGAAGCTGCCTATAGGGCATACTTCAGGGTCCCAGCGTCTGGCAAAACGGCCAAGAATTACACCGCTATTAAGCAGGGAGCCCAGGAGCCCTACATGGACTTCATCAATCGCCTGGAGGAAGCAATTACCAGGCAGATTGATAATGAGCAAGCCCAACAAGAGCTCATGATTAAGCTAGCAAAGGTCAACGCCAACTTGGACTGCCGTAAAATCCTGCAGTCCCTGGGCAATCGCCCTGACTTGACCTTAACGGACATGATCCGAGCATGCTCCGACGTTGGCACAGACTCCTACAAGATGGGTCTGCTAGCGGCAGCGGTGCAGGGGGGAAAAAGACATCAGGGCAATGGCAAGATCAAGGGAGCATGCCACACTTGTGGCAAGGTTGGACACTTCGCTAGGGAGTGCCGATCCAAGGGAGGCGGACAAAAGTCCGGCCGTTCCAAGGCTCCGAACACCCCCTGCCCGAAGTGCAAAAAGGGCTATCATTGGGCCAGGTATTGTCCGAGTTCGGGAAACCGGAATCCGGGCACGTCTCTGGCCCCAGTCCAAACAGAGGCCTCCTTCACCCAGATCCAGAACTCCCCAGAACTAGACTAGGTTCCAGGCCAGCCCCAAGGGTAGCACAGGGCTAGAATTGGCTTGCCAGGCGGACGTTACATGCGATCTGCCGGGCACAGTCTATCTAGTCGACTCTCAGTACATGGGACCCCTACCCAGAGGCTTTATAGGTTTAGTTTTGCCCCGTAGTGTAGCTGGAGCACGTGGAATTTTTATAATTCCAGGAGTCATTGACTCGAATTTTTCAGGCGTTCTCCAGGTCCAGCTTTGGACACACCTGCCCCAAACAATCCACAAGGGAGACACCCTAGCGCAACTGATCATGGTTCCTTGTCACTCGCCAGCAGGCAGCCAGAGAAGGCTCAGTGACAGCTCAGAGTCCGGTTCAGCAGACCACTTGAGCGCGAGTGAGGCAGTGCAAGGATACCAGGTCTTAGCGACAGTGGAGACCAACATTGAGTGGAAGCAGCGCCCCGTTATCGAGGTATTTTTGAACAAAAGAGTGTTCTCAGGGTTACTCGATACCGGAGCGGATGTGACCGTGATAAGCAGAAGCCAGTGGCCAAGGGAGTGGGCCATTGAACCGGTCTCCGATGTGTGGGGGGTAGGCGGAGTTCAGGAAGCGTTCAGAAGCCGAGAGTGGGTAGAAGTCACAATCCCAAGGGCTGACGGCACGGCGGTGATTCGGCCGCACATTCTTGACGTGCACGTCAATCTTTGGGGGCGAGACATTCTACAGCAGTACGGTGCCACCCTTACCTTCGGGTAATGGCGTTGCCACTTAAATGGCTCAGCGATACTCCGGTCTGGGTAGAACAATGGCCGGTAGTGGGAGAGAAATTGGTTGCTCTCAAGCAGCTAGTTAAGGAACAGCTAGACACAGGACATATAGAACAGTCTACGAGTCCTTGGAATTCGCCAATTTTTGTTATTAAGAAGAAGTCGGGGAAGTGGCGACTCCTCCACGATCTCAGAGAGATCAATAAATGTATTCAGCCGATGGGCCCGCTTCAATGCGGCATCCCAAATCCTAACATGATTCCCGAGGGGTGGGAGATTCTAGTTGTAGATCTCAAGGATTGCTTTTATACAATCCCCTTAGACCCCAGGGACCGGGAAAGGTTCGCCTTTACAGTGCCGGTTGTGAACCACAGTGAGCCCACGCAGCGTTACGCGTGAAAATTTTTGCCACAGGGCATGCTCAATTCGCCCACCCTGTGCCAAATTTATGTTCACAACGCACTGGCAAGGTTCCGAAGCCTTTACCCTAAAGCTATTGTTTGTCACTTCATGGATGACATTTTAGTAGCGTTGCCGCAACTCGGTAGCGCAGTGTTTTCTGACCTCCAGGCCAGCCTGGGGGACAAGGGTTTACTCATTGCCCCGGAAAAGGTGCAGAAGACCGAGCCCTTCTCATACTTGGGTCATCGGCTTCTCCGTTCCTTTGCAGCACCGGTTTTGCCTCAGATAAATTTACAGGACTCAGTCACCCTGGTAGAATTACAGCAGGTTTTAGGAAACATCAATTGGGCCAGACCGTACTTCCGATTGGATACGGATCTTCTGAAACCGCTCTTCTCGCTGTTAACTTTAGGTAAGCAGCTGGCAGACCGGATAAAAATTTCTCGAGACGCACGCTTGGCTCTCGAGAGAGTTAACCAAGCTCTCAGCCAACGATGGGTGGATAGGGTCGCCCAGGGGCCATATGCCCCGATCCTGAATTTATACATCGTACGGTCAGGATCCATGTTCACTGGGGCGTTAGGAGTAGACTCCGAGAAGGGAGCGAAAATTGTGGAGTGGGTGTACTTGCCTAACACTTCTTCACGGAACATCGTTCCGCCCCAGGAATTGGTCTCCGCGGTGGTCTACCGCGGCAGGCTGAGAGCTAGGGACATTTCAGGGAATGATTTGGCCAAAATTGTAGTCCCGTTCACCAAGGAACAAATTCATCAGTTAATGCAGCTAGGTGACTCACTTCCGATAGCTTTGGAAGGTTTCACTGGAAGTTTAGCGTACCATTTGCCCAAAGACCCCAGACTTGTCTCGCTTCAGACAGGAACAGTCAGCTTGTTCAAATTGCTTTCGCTGGTCCCACTTCAGGGGGCCAAGACAGTTTTTACTGATGGAGGTCGCACGTACGGTGTTTTGACCTGGCAGGAGGGCGAAGCTTGGCGCACGCTGTTAACTCTTCCACAGAAGTCCGCGCAGCGGGCAGAGTTGGCAGCCGTGAACCTTGCCTTGCGCACCTTCGCCCAGGAACGTTTAAATATCATAACTGACAGCCTGTATGTTAGGAATTTACTTCACAGTCTGCCGGGAGCTTACATCACTCCCGCGATAGACAAGAACTTGCTTAGCCTGTTTCTCACTGCTCAATTTCATTTGCGAAACCGCACGGAGCCGCTTTATATTGCCCATATCCGAAGTCACCAAGACCTACCGGGTCCGATTTCCGCAGGCAATAGCAGAGCGGACGCGGCCGCAAAGGAGATTCAGCAATGTTCTGTTTTGGGAGTTTTTACTACTCCAATCCAGAGTCATGCCTTTTTTCACCAGAATGCCAAAGCACTCGCCAGACAGTTCAATCTGCCACTTTCTCAAGCCCAGGGCATAGTCCGCTCTTGCCAGCATTGTGCAGGGGCACCGGGGGGGCCCTCGTGGGGGGTCAACCCACGGGGGACAGAGGCTAATCAGGTGTGGCAGATGGATGTCACGCATGTGCCGCAGTTTGGCAGATGGCAGTACATGAACGTCTGCATAGACACTTTTTCTCAGTTCATTTGGGCCACGGCGCAGAAAGGGGAAACTGCCTCCCACGTGGAGCAGCGCCTCCTTTCCTGCATCGCGGCGATGGGCAAGCCGCGGCACGTAAAAACGGATAACGCCCCGTCCTACTGCTCTAGGCAGTTGGCTGCCTTCATGGCTACATGGGACATCAAGCATACATTTGGAATTCCCTACAATCCGCAAGGGCAGGCGATTGTAGAACGGGTCAATCGGACGCTAAAGTCCTATATTGACAAACAAACAGAAAGGGGGGAGCCACCAGCCCTCCCCAAATCACAGGGACAGGCACAGTTTTGTCTAAATAAGGTATTGTTCACATACAATCACCTCAATGTTTTTTCGGATTGTACGCCGCAGGAGAGGCATTTCCGCCGTTCGGAAGCTCTCCCGCGACCTATGGTCCGGTACCGAGTGCCACCGGACCCTTCTTGGAGGGGCCCGGTGCCGCTCATAACCTGGGGAAGAGGGTATGCTGCAGTTATGTCTCCTACAGGTGTCGTTTGGATTCCAGCTCGGTGTGTCAAGCCCTACTTGGAACCACATGGCGTGGAACCAGACCAGCCCGAGTCCGATCCCGGAGATGGAGGACCTCACTCTGACCGAGAGAACCCGCCGGAGGAGACGGCCACCGACGGCAGCACCGAGGATCACCTGGGGGATGGTCAAGATCCTTTGCCGTGATGCCGAGGACACCGTCCGGCGCGAGAGGAAGGAGCCAACGCCGGAGAACCTCACAGCTGCAGTCTTTGCCCAGATTCATGCCAACACCCTGGCACTTGCCATCATCCTGACCCTCACCCTGCTTTCGGGGGGAAGCGTTCAGGCCGCCTCATTGGAGGCCAGCGACTTGATGCCGGGCGGAGACCTTTCTGCCCGCATGCAGTACAACATTTGGGAAAGGTTGGCAAGCCTTGTCAACCAGTCCGATTTTTGCCTCAGGCAGGACGTCGGTTCTGCTTCGATCCTTAGCACCTGCCTTGTCCCCGGGACGGGGACTGGCTGGTGAGGCGACTCTTCAGCCCGTACATCCCATCAGCTTCCTCAGAATATGCTCGATGGGAGATGCGGCTAACCATGACTTTGCCGGCTGATGCCGCCACTCTCCATACTCCCCGAGTGGCGGTCAGCCCGAACTCTACTTGTGGGCGAATGCACGGCTGCTCCGGACTTGGTCGAATTCGGCGCCGCTGCCTTAACGTGGGCAGCGGCAATTGGACTTGCAATAACCCAGTGCCGATGGGCACAATGTATGCACATATCACCCTGCCATCTGGATGGTTTTTCACTTGCAACCAGTATACGTTTAATTACATTCCTGCTAATATGTCAGATGCTATATGTTGTATCAGTCGATTGACACTCTTGCTCCCCACTAAGGATATGATTGCCCCAAGCACTAATGTCCCCAATGTTTCCAATGTCTCTAATGTTCCCTCACTCATACGGCACACTCGCACCACTCTGTTAGACAGCTCATGTGAAAGTAGCTTTAGAGTAATGAGACCTGCCGAGTATCTCTCCTTGGCAATCAGCGTCTTTGGCGTGCCAGGCTTAGCCGTCGGCAACGCAAAGAGGATTGGTCGCTTGGCTTGCGGTTTAGCAAAGGCCATCAACCATACCTCCTCAGCGATAGCGCTCCTCAATCAGGAGCAGGCGGAACTCCGCCATGCCATTCTCGATAACCGAGCGGCTATCGACTATCTCCTATTGTTGCACCACTTGGGCTGCGAATCTTTTCACGGTATGTGCTGCTTTAACCTTACGGACAACTCTCGTAAGATTCAAAGCCAGATCGCAGACCTTCACACCATAGTAGCAGGCATCACGGAAGGCTCTGCGTGGGGGGCGTGGTGGAGCTCACTGTGGAAATGGATGTGGTCGTGGATCCCATGGGGGTGGCTTCAGACGGTAATTAAAGTAGTGGTGGGGGTAGTTATACGAGGCATTGCAGTCTGCTGCTTTGCTCAATGTATTCCCTCCCTGATCTCGAGATACCGCCGAATAAGGAAACCCCGTGACGTCATTCCTGATCAACAGCTGATGCCGCTTCTGCGTAGAGTCGCTGGTCAGGCTCTTAATATAAAAAAGTAAGGGGAGATGCGGATTTCCCCGTGCCCCCTTGGGCATGGACCGGTCCGGCAGAGGCCACTTTCGGAAGAGAGGCTCCCTGGCCCGTGGGCTCTGCGGGCAGCTAAATTAAGGGGGGGGTGAATAAATGATAGGGTTTGATTCACCCAATTACATGACCTGACCAGCGGTTCTGCCAGGTAAGCAGATCGCTATCTCCTGTGCATAATTAGGCAAACAACTCATCTCCCTAGCCTGGCGTAAATCCCTGGTGCAAATAGTGGCCATATTTACCCAGCCCATAAGCCCGAAACAATGGGGCTTCCTCTGTCAATGTTTGCCCGCACTAATTAACTTCCCCAAGAGAGTTTCCCAATTAACCTGAGTAAATAGGTGATGTGATTGACTTTTGGGTGGTTTTTTCTACCTGCCTTCTGATCTATAAAAGGTGCATGTATTTCCCCAATAAAGGACTGATCTGATCTCGCTCCTGTTGCCTCGTGTTGTCATTGATCAGTCTCCTCCGGGACCTAGCGCTGCCCTAGCGGCCAATCATCGCTACAGAGTCAGTTTGAGGGAGATGTAATAATAATACCTGTGAGATCCAAGCAGGGAAGGAGAAATGAATCACGTCTGTGCTTTGGACAGAGAGGGTTTCTCAGCTGCCTTAAAGATGTTTGTGGCCTTCCAGGAATACCTGTACAGGTATTTTTCCCTCTGCCGCTTCATCAAGGCCCCTCAGCCAGGATGAGCCAAAATGTTCTTTCCATCTTGGTCTTCCTCTCAAGCCAGTTTACATGTCTAGCAACCAGATCACATCTAATCTAGACAAGGGGAAAAGGTTCCCTCTCCAGTCCA
This sequence comes from Bradypodion ventrale, assembly GCA_035047345.1. Classification (NCBI taxonomy): domain Eukaryota; kingdom Metazoa; phylum Chordata; class Lepidosauria; order Squamata; family Chamaeleonidae; genus Bradypodion; species Bradypodion ventrale. The sequence goes on from JAWDJE010000012.1 coordinate 27,363,413, forward strand.
GCCATGAGGATGATAGTAGTCAATGGGGGGGGGGGGCATCCAGAAAGCTCCCCATGGAGGGACCTCACACAACCCACGGGCTGTAGGGTAAATACCTCTGCTCCAAACTGGACAGAGACCCAGACAGAGCTCAGAAAGATCACTTTAAAATTAAAACTCTCCACATCCCCCCCTCAAAAAAAGTAATTCCCACTCCTTTTAAACACCCCCCTTAATCCATTGTCTCAACTCAGATAAAAAGAGAAAACTGGGCTGCCCATATTTTTCAGCATTTGAGGCCAAGTCTGTCCATTTCCAGAGTCCTACTTCATATTTTTCTTGCTGGTATTTTTTGTGATGTCTTTGTATGTAGGATCTTTCCCTCTCTGTCTTTAAGAGTAGCCCTCAGACTGCCTCATGGTGGAGGAGGAGAAGGTGGGTCATAATATTGGGGCATGATCAGAGGTTTGTGTGGGTCTCTTTTGGAAATCCAGAAATCTAGCAGGTGGCAGGAAAGCAAAAGGCACCAGAGGCCAAATTCAGGCCGGTCCTTCCAAATCTTGGCCTTTCTCATGGGCCATGGATCCATTGAGTGGAGCAGAGGCTTCTTCAGGGGTCTCTGAGCTGAATGTCTGTCAGGGCGCCTCTTTCCACCCCCATTTATTTTTCTCTGGTCCCACCCAAGATGCATTGCCTTCCCTTACAGGAGTTAATTGGTCAGTTGGAGTGGGCTGGAAAGAACAGATTCTTTTTGTGGTTGTTGTCTCTTCTTTTGTTGTGCGACATATACTGCCAACTACCTGAAAGGTTTTGGCCTTCAGCTAGATATGTGTTGACGTCTATACCCGTGATATGGCAAACCTTTGGCACTCCAGCTGTTCTTGGACTTCAATTCCCAGAAGCCCAAGTCCCCGTGAATCCACACCAATGGGTTCACTGCACCTACTCAGAAACTTGGCCTTCTGGGAATTGAAGTCCAAGAAGAACACCTGGAGTGCCAAAGGTTGGCCATCTATCCTTGAGTCTTATATACATTGACGTAGGTCAATGTTTATATATGTATTTAAATGTTATGAATCCACCTTTATATGTATTCTAAACTCATGCCCGATGAGTTTGAATGCAGAAGTTTATACAGTGATACCTTATACAACGTCCAACCTTGGTTCCACAAGTTTGGACTTTATACGGATTTGGACTTTGTATGAGGCATGCAAAATCCTAGCCACGATGCCTCATACAACGTTCAAATCCTTGCCGCGATGCCTCATACAACGTCATTTCCATAGAGATACATTGTACTGCAACAGCAAAGACTTCAGGGCAAAGTCAAGGAGACAGACAGGAAACTGACAGAACTTTAAGAAATCATTGCCTAAAGGCTAAAAATATTACAAAAACATGTCAAACAACCCTGATTGTCCAAAGACCTGAAGAATGCTGCAAAAATCCCAGGAATGCTTCTAAAAAGTCTGACGAAAAAATTCAAAAAAATCCAAAATCGTGCTCAAAACCACTCCTAAACACTCTTCGCCTTATGCAAAACCCACAAGAGCAATGCACACATGTGTCCTGCCTTTTATACTGCCCAGGCACAATGCAACCTGGGAAAACCCCAATGCCTCATACAAAGTTGCACGACTTTGTATGAGGCAACTTTTTTCAAGTAATTAGGCGATGTTGTATGAATCCGATGTTGTACCTCATACTTTGTATGAGGTATTACTGTATCTCTAAGCACTTATATCCAATTTATGCCCAGAGCTCAGTGTATAAAAACCTTTTTACAGTATTATTGTGTTGCATGGTATTTCTAAGAATATTACAAGCTACAATTCTATAATGTTTCATAAAATAAATACAATTGTAGATGTGTTTTGAGTGTAGTACATTTCTATATAATTATAACTAGCAGAGGTTGCCCGGCGTTGCCGGGCTGTTTTAAATGGTATTAGAAATTTTTTGTTGTTGTTGTTAATGTTTGTAAAGAAGAGGTTAGTCTATAATTAATTTTTTTAATTATACAAATTTTTTTGGCGGCCTGTTATAAACTTTGATGAGTTTTGTTTGGTGTTTTGGTTTTGTGGATGAAAAAAAAGAACAAAGGATGATATACTTTTTCCAAAAAAATTATTTAACCCAATAATTTGTTAGTATGTATTTTTTTAATAGTTGTACCATAGGTAATAATTTTAAAAATGTGAAAATACATGTTTTTCACAATAAATGTTTTTAAACTGTGTATTGATGTTTTTGTTTTTTATTTGAGTAAAAATTTAGCACAGGATTTTTGAATAGTTTTTATTTTATTTTATTGACATCTGTTTTTGATTTGTGTAAAATTATGATTTTGTGTTATTTGTTTTTATTTGTTTTTACTTGTTTTTACTTGGTTTTTACTCTTGGGGCCTTTTGTGTGGGGCTGTTGTGTCTTTTTGATTTTTTTTTATTATTGTGGGCAGCAAGTGCTGCTGGTAGGGGTTATCTTGTATTTTGACTGTTTTTTCTCTCGTGTCCTCTGGGTGGAGTTTCTTCCAGTAAGTAGTTTCTTTGTTTATTCATTTCTTTTCCAGTCGTTGTGGTGTGAGGTCGTGTGGTGGTGAGTTGGCTGTTTTTCTTTATTTGGGGTGGTGGTGGTGGTTGGATTTTGTGGTGTTTGGCTGGGTGCTGGATGTGTTTTGAAATTTTGGTTTTTGTTTACTTTGTCTTGTTTGTTGGTGTTATTTTTGTTTGTTTTTGTGTATTTTTGGATGTTTTTTATTGTTTTTGTGTTTTTTGGTGTCCTATGGGGGGGATCCCCTCTCGCCGTCTCCCCTGGCTCTGGAAGGCTTGGGGGGACAGACCCCTTTTGTCCCCCGAAACCTTCCAGACTCATGGGACCCAGGAGAGGGGATCGAATCCAGGTCACCCTCTGATACTAAAAGGGAAATCTCAATTGTGGTTTTCCCTTTAATATCAGGGGGGGGGGTGATCCCCCTCTCCGCTGGTTTCCTTGGGTTTGGGAGGTTTGGGTGGAGAAAAGGGGTCTGTCTCCCCAACCCTTCCGGACCCAGGAGAGCCATCGGAGAGGGGGATTCCCCCCCCCAAAAAAAACCTCCGTTTTTAAAGAGAAGTAACCGCTTGGTTTCTTCTCTTTAATATAGGGCATGTGTGTGTTTGTGGAGGGGAATCCCCTCTCTGCCAGGTCCCCTGGGGTTAGGAGGGTTGGGGAGACAGACTCCTTTTGTCCCCCCAACCCTCCCAACCCCAGGAGAGCCAGTAGAGAGGGGGAGCACAACACCCCCCCCCAGTGATATTAAAGGGGAAACTCTGATGGGGAGCTTTAGGCGCTGTTGGGGAGGGGGGCTTTGGTTCCCGCGGCTTGGCGTACTTGCTCTCCCGGTGTTTTTGTTTTTGTTTTATTTTTTGGGCGCCGGCTTCCTCAGCGTTCTGCGCGCTCATGACACGCAGGACGCTGGGGCTTGTAGTTATGGGTTTGTGCTTTGTGTTTGTGCTGCGGTTTTTTAAAATGGTTTTCTTTTGATTGACCACGGCGTGTTTCCGAACGCCACGCCGTGCGAGAACCTCTCAGCCTGATTGGCTCTGGCGCAGCGCGGCGCAAGTAATGTTGGGAAGTGAAGTTGTTTCCCTTTTTTCGTGTTTGTGGGGCTATTGCCGAAAATTTGATTAAAGACATAGAAGGAATGAAAATTGGGATTATCAAGGAATCGGATCATGCTAGTATATTTGGAATTGAAAGTACAAAAAGATACTCGAAGAGTTAGAAATTGGAGGTACGATCCTAATTTGTTTAAAGATCAGAAATGTAAAGAGCAGATTATGGGAAGATGGAAAGAAAGTTGGCAGTGGAACGATAATAATGAGGTTAATTTTAATGTGGTATGGGATACCATGAAGTCGGTTTTTAGAGGGAAAAGTATAAAATTGGCAAGTTTTAAATATAAAAAATATAAAGCAGAACAGATAGAAAAAGAAAGAGAAATAAAACAATTACAGGAGGATCATGCGAAAAGTAAAGATAAAATTTTTTTACGAAATTACAAAGGCTTAAAGCAGAACTAATGGGTAAGGATATTGATAAAGTTAAACGAGATTTGATTTATTTAAATAGAGAATATTTTAAATTTAGTAATAGAAGTTCAAAATTATTAGCAAGAGCTGCTAAGGCTAAAAGGGAAAAAAGAGAAATAGGGGTAATGGTTGATAAGCAAGGTTCAAGGTGTAATAAGAACGGAGATAAATGTAAAATTGTCAGGGAATTTTATCAGCTATTATATGCAAAAAAGGAAGTAGACCTGGAGAAGCTTAAAAAGATATTGGAGAGACAGTTAGGGAATGGAATAAAACAAGAACATAGGGAGAAAATGGAGGGAAGGATTAATGATAAAGAGGTTAAGGAGGTGATTAGTGGGTTGAAGACGGGGAAAGCTCCGGGGGATGATGGATTATCGATAGAGTTTTACAAAGAATTTAAGGAGGTAGTGGTTCCAAAATTGGTGAAGCTATATAATTATATCTTAGATGGAGGATCAATTCCGACTTCATGGTATAACACCACAATCGTTCTACTGCCAAAGCCTGGCAAGAATCTCGAAAGAGTGGAATCGTACAGACCAATTTCACTTATAAATCAGGATGCTAAGATCTTCACAGCAATATTGGCTAATTGATTAAACAGTTTTATGGGGGAATACATAAATGTAGATCAAGTTGTGTTCCTAAAAGGTCGGCATATGGCGGATTTGACTAGAAGGGTATTAGATTTAATTGATAACGTTAACCAAACTAAGGAAAAGGTGGGCTTATTATCATTAGATATTTTTAAGGCATTCGACTCATTACAGTGGTCTTCAATTAAAGACATAGTTAAAAATATGGGTTTGGGGATAGATTCAATAGGGTAATAGATTTATTATATCAAAAAGGGAACGCTAGGGTCAGAGTAAATGAGGAGTTTACTGATGTGGTAAATTTAGAGGCTGGTACTAGGCAGGGCTGTCCATTATCTCCTATCTTATTTATTATGGCAATGGAGATTCTAGCTAAAAATATAAGGGATGATTTAAATATAGAAGGGATTATGGGTAACAAAGTGAGCATGTATGTGGATGATACATTGCTTATGGTGAAACACCCGGAGCTGGTAATGGACAGGATCAAAGATCACTTACAGGTATTTGAAGCTATAACTGGATTAATGATAAATTGGGATAAATCAGAATTGATGTTGTGTAATTTGGGAGCAAGTGAGATGGGTAGGAATGTGGAGATACTTACCGTATTTATTCGTGTATAACGCGCACTCGTGTATAACGCGCACCCCTAATTTTCCATGAAACCTCGGTATAAAACAACTTTGAGCTTGAACGAAGCGTCATATGCACAACGTTTACGCTTGATACCCTGAGATGCCATCTAACGGGTACCAGTTATATCGGTGAAAAAGCTTGTTCATAAGAGCACGCCTTAAAACATTGAGGGAGGGGGGGATAATCAGACCCACCTGTTGCAGGGTAAAGAAAATGCAATCCGAAACGAGCACTTCCGACCCCCAGGAGCCTCGCTCGAACTGCGAGCTACCTCCGGGCCACGCCACGTCTCCCGCGCCACCCAATCAGATCCCGTCAATTTCTTCAAAGCCACACCCCCGCCTCCCCTTCAATAGACAGCCGACCCAATTCTAAAAAGGAAGTTAAAGAGGCTCGTGACGGGGGTGGGACACCAGTCCTCGTTTATAACGCGCACCCAAACTTTGATTTCTTTTTTTGGTATAAAATTTTGCGCGTTAAACACGAATAAATACGGTAATATACAAATTAAAGATAAGCTGAAGCATTTGGGGATAATTATCTCAAATAAATTAGAAGAACTTAAACGATTGAACTGTGACAGCTTGAGAGTGGAATTTAAGAATAAAATACAAGAGTTTCAGAAGTTGAAGCTGTCATGGTTCGGAAGGATCGCTATTTGTAAAATGATATTGTTGCCAAAGATTAATTTTTTATTTGATGCACTAGCGATCCATCTGAAGGAGAAGGAAATTAATGAGTTTCAAAAGATGTTCAATAGCTTTTGTAATGGTGGTAAAAAATCTAGACTTCCAAAGAAACTATGGTACTTGTCTCAGAAAAAAGGGGGTTTGGGTATGCCAAATTTGTTAGCATACTATCGAGCATTTCAAATTAAGAATGTTGTGAAGATCTTGGCAAGAGAAAAGACAATTTGGGAGCAACTGGAGATGAAAGAATATAGAGACATTGGTAGTGTGATTTTTTGGGAACAAAGGACAAGGTGAAAAGGTCAAATAATATTATGATGAGAGGTCTCATGGAAGTGTGGAAGAAAGTAAAGAAAGATATAGTCCCAAATCTCTCTCCAATTTTGGAATTGACGGATATGGGGTGTTTCCCAATAAAAATAGATAAGGAAAAAATGGAAATATTGGATAAAAATGGGGTGCTTTTATTGAAGGATTGGTTAAAAGTGTGTGATGATGATACTAAGAGGAAAAAATATTTGAGAAGTTAAATTTGGATTGGTTTCAGAAATTGAAGGCGGATAACTGGAATAAAAAATATAAAAGAGAAGCAGGGTTAGATAGAAATAAGACGGAATTTGAGGATTTGGTAATAAAGATCAGAAAAGGGGAAAGAGGCATTAAGGGTCTTGTAAGCAAACTTTATATTATATTGAACAAGGGTAATGATCCACAGGAAGACTTGAAGCGGAAGTGGGAACAAAATTTGAAAATAAAAATTGGGGAGGTTGAATGGAGAAACAAATGGAAAAAGAGGATCATGAGAACAATGCCTGTAAGAATTAAAGAACATAATTTTAAAATGTTGTGGCAATGGTACTTGACACCACTAAGGCTTTATCAGATGGATAATAAAAGAGATAAGTTATGTTGGAGATGTAAAGAAACAGATGGAACATATGAACACATGTGGTGGAGTTGTACAAAAATAAGGGATTTTTGGGGAAGAATAGAAGGGGAGTTTGGTGAAATATTGGGTAAAAAGGTCAAGTTGGTGTCAGGTACCATTCTTTTAACAAATGTGGAAGGTTTGGGTTTGAATAAGGAGGAAAAAGAATTATTGGAAATTGTATTGACCACAGGTAGACAATGTATGGCTAGAAATTGGAAAAATAATGTAGATATACAGATCGGAGAATGGTACAAGGAAATGTGGAGCCTAGCATTGAATGACAAATTGACATGGGAGATTAAAGTGAAACGAGATAATTTAAAAGAGAATAGGTTTTGGAATATATGGAAACCGTTTGTGGATCATTCTCTTATGGTAAATGACAGTTCAGGACCTGCACCATCGCAAAGAGGTTTTTGGAGTTGAAATAGCAACTAAACTCTCCGGGCATATATTCACAGGGTGATTTGTAATTATTAAAAAATTATTATAGAGGTAGCTTAGAAAACTTTTATTGTTTGATTGAGTAATATTTTACATTGTGGTATCTAATATTGTGGTTAAATGGTAAACAATCAGTATAAGTACTGTTATGTGCTAGCCTCTATGAATGTGAGTTAATATTGTATTGAGGTTATCTTTGAGGTATTACTGTATTGTAATGTTATTGTTTTCTTTTTTTTCTGTATGTCTGTTTAAATTTTTTTAATAAAAATCAATATAAAAAAAATCCTTCGTTGACCTGCGGACCCAGATCGGCCGTTTGCACGAAGGGTGAGTGCAGGCAAGTAGAGCGAGGCATAGCAACGGTTCCAACGGTTAACCCTTGGTTTTATAGGTTAAGATGGATACATATATTTAATGAATTGATAAAAACCAGTCCCACATCATTTCCCCCTTAAGCCAAGAGGGTGAAGAGAAGCCCTTCTCAGAACCCTTCGTAAGTGTCCAGCAAGGGAAAGCCAAACCATCTGTTGGTTATAGGTTTTTTAGGATCATGACTTCATCAAGTTGGCAAGGATTTTACACAGTATACAGAATTAAAGAAAAGACAATACAGAGCAAATATTCAAAGTGTCAGGTGTGAATCCATATTCTTCTATAGGTCTGTGTTTGGCAATGGCCACTAGAGTGTGAAAATCACAGCAATTTTATTCCCAAAAGCTAACATCCCCTTATTCTGTCCTACTACATATATAATGTCAAGTATGATGTCACAGCCGTTATTATGGTATCCTGGGAATCTTCTTGTCTTCAGCTTAACCAAAAAAAAAAAAGCCATGGTAACAAAGTCATGGGTATGAAATCTTCATGTCTTCAGCTTAATCAAAAACCAAAGATAAGAAAGGCACAGTAACCACATGTTTCTCTGCTGCATGCTCATGCCGTAGTGTGCGAGTACAGGCTGGAAAGCCCTTTAGTTGTGTGCAACAGGAAAGACAGTAGTTGGAAACATTCAGTTATGCAGTTTAATAAAGCAGATCAGGAGCTTGTATCCAAAGGAAACCCATAAAGAATACAAGATTTGTTGGATCGGGGCCGCGGGGCGGCCGTTGGGTCCCGGAGGAGACTGTTCAGACAATGAGACACGAGGCAAGATGGAGCGAAGACCAGTGATTTATTCAGGGAAAATCATTAGTGTATATATAATGTTCAAGGCTGCATCAGAAAGAGCTGCGATCCACATAACATGTTTACACGGGTTAATTCGGAACCCCTCCCGGGGAAGTTAATTAACTAAATTAAACACTGACAGGAGAACTCCATTGTTCCATGCTTATCCTGGGGTAAACATGGCCGATGTTGGTTCAAGGGCTTGGGGTAATCCGCGGGTGCGATATTACCTATTACATGACTTATTAGTTAGACATCCAATTTCCTCTTGCTCGAACTGCTTGTCAGGTCAGCTGTGGGTGAATTAAACTATGGCTATTAATCCGCTCCCCAATTTCTGTCCCCTCGGAACCAATGGCTCGAAGGAGCAATCTCCCAAGTTATGGTTCTGTCAGGGACAGTATAACAATTGTGTGCGCGGAATCCGCACTCGCCCTTTACTTGTTTGATTGGACCTGACAGACGGCTCGGCGTAGGAGTGGCATCAGCTGATGTGGAGTGATGACATTCCGGGGTTCTCTCCATGGGGGACATCTCAACATCAGTGAGGGAATACATTGCACGAAACAACACACTGCTGTTCCCAGTATTACCACCCCCACAATCACCTTGAGTGTCGTCTGTAGCCAACCCCATGGGAACCACGACTATAACGAATTCCACCAACCCCACGTAGCATCTTCCTTGATGTTTTTGACCAAGGTGTGGAGGCCTGTGAGCTGGCTCTGTACCTTATGCGAGTTGCCTGTGAGATTAAAGCAACACATGCCGTGGACAGACTCGCAACTCAAATGATGTAACAACAGGAGGTAATCGATGGCTGCTCAATTATCCAGTATGGCATGGCGAAGCTCTGTCTGCTCTTGATTAAGCAGCGCTATCGCCGAGGAGGTGTGGTTAATGGCTTTTGCCAAAGCGCAAGCCAATTTACCAATTCGAGCGTTGCCGACGGCTAAGCCTGGCACGCCAAATATGCTGACTGCTAGCGAGATGTACTCAGCTTGACTCAGAATTCTAATGTTGCTATCACATGAACTGTCTAACTGGGTGGCACGAGCGTGCCGTATGTGTGAAGGAACATTTGTGCTTGGTGCAACCATGTCTCTAGTGGGAAGCAACAATGTCAAGCGACTGATACAACATATGGAATCTGATACATTTGCGGGAATGTAGTTCCAAGTATACTGATTGCATGTAAAGAACCATCCTGAAGGCAAGGTAACATGAACATACATTGAGTTAATAGTCTCTGGGTTATCACAAGTCCAGTTGCTGCTGCCGGGGTCGAGGCAACGGCGCTGTGGCCCGTCGACCGTGGAACAGCCGGTCATTTGAGCACAAGTAGAGTTCGAGCTGACCGCCACTCGAGGAGTGTAGAGAGTGGCTGCGTCAGCCAGCAAGACTTTCGTGACTTGGGTTCCCCAATGCGCATACGTTGAAAAGCCAGTCTTGTAAAACGGACCAAATATCCGCTTCACCAACCAGTCACCATTCCTGATGCGCGTATCTGGGGAGTGACACACCGGGATAAGACATGTGCTCAGAATTGAGGCAGAAGCGGTGGTCTGCCTCAGGCAAAAATCGGACTGATTGACGAGGGTCGCCAATCTTTCCCAAACGTTGTAGTGCAGCCGGGCAGAGAGATCTCCGCCTGGCATCAGGTTGTTGGCTTCCAGCAAAGCTGCCTGAACGCCTCCCCCTGCAAGTAGGGAGAGGATCAGGGTGATGGTGGCCATCACGGAATTAGCTGTGATCAGGGAAAAAGCTGCAACCAAGAAGTTCTCCGGTGTCGGCTCCTTGTCCTCGCGCCAGACGACCTCCGCTGCTTCTTGGCAAAGGGTTTTGGCCATCCCCCAGGTGATCTTCGGCACTGCCATCTGCTGTCACTGCCTCCTCCGCTTGGCTTCCCCGGTCAGGGTGAGGTCCTACATCTCCGGGATCGGGTCCGGGACGGCCTGGGTCCACGCCATTGGACTCGAAGTGAGGCTTGACACACCGAGCTGGAATCCAGACGACACCTGTAGGAGAGATAATTGCAGCATACCCTCTCCCCCATGTTATGAGCGGCACCGGGCCCTTCCAGGAAGGATCCGGTGGCACTCGGTAACGCACCATTGGCTGCGGGAGAGCTTCCGAACGGCGGAAGTGCTTCTCCCGCGGAGTGCAATCTGAAAAAACATTAAGGTGATTGTACGTGAACAACACCTTGTTCAGACAATGCTGTGCCTGACCCTGAGATTTGGGGAGGGCTGGTGGTTCCCCCCTTTCTGTTTGTTTGTCAATGTAGGACTTAAGTGTCCGATTGACCCGTTCCACAATCGCTTGCCCCTGCGGATTGTACAGAACGCCAAAGGTGTGCTTAATGTCTCAGGTGGCCATGAAGTTGGCCAGCTGCCTGGAGCTGTAAGCTGGAGCGTTATCGGTTTTCACGTGCTGTGGTTTGCCCATCGCCGCGAAGCAGGAAAGGAGATGCTGCTCCACATGGGAAGCTGTTTCTCCCTTCGGTGCTGTTGCCCAAACAAACTGTGAAAAAGTATCAATGCAAACATGCATGTACTGCCATCTGCCAAACTGTGGAACATGTGTAACGTCCATTTGCCACACCTGGTTGGCCTCTGTCCCTCGTGGGGGGCCCTACCGCCCCTGCACAATGTGGACAGGAACGGACTATGCCTTGGGCTTGAGAGAGTGGCAGATTGAACTGCCTAGCGAGCGCTTTGGCATTCTGATGAAAGAATGCATGATTCTGGATTGGAGTTGTGAAGACTCCCAAAACTGACGGTTGCTGGATTTCCTTCGCGGCCGCATCCACTCTGCTATTGCCCTCAGAGATCGGACCAGGCAAGTCCTGGTGGCTTCGGATGTGGGCGATATAGAGCGCTTCGGTGCAGTTCCGCAAGTGAAATTGAGTTGTGAGAAACAGACTCAGCAATTTTTTGTCTATTGCGGGAGTGATGTATGCTCCCGGTAGACTGTGAAGCAAATTCCTAACATACTGGCTGTCAGTAATTATGTTTAGGCGTTCTTTGGCAAAGGAGCGCAAAGCAAGATTCATTTCTGCCAACTCTGCCCGCTGTGCGGACTTCTGTGGAAGAGTTAGAAGCGTGCGCCAAGCTTGGTCCTCCTGCCAAGTCAAAACACCATACGTGCGACCCCCATCCGTGAACACTGTCCTAGCCCCCTGAAGTGGAACCAGTGACATCAATTCACACAAACTGACTGCGTTTGAAGCGAGACGAGTCTGGGGACTTTCGCCAAATGGTATGCCAAGCATCCAGTGAATCCTTCCAAGGCAATTGGAAGCGAGTCACCGAGCTGCATCAGTTGCTTTTGTGAATGGGACCACGATTTTTGCTAAATCGTGCCCTGAGATGTCCCTTGCTTTCAGCCTTCCTCGGTAAATCACCGTGGAGACCAGTTCCTGAGGGGGAACGACATTTCTGGAAGAGGTGTGTGGTAAATACACCCATTCAACGATACTCACCCCTCGCTCGGAGTCCACCCCTAGGGCTCCGGTGAACATGGATCCGGTCCGAGCGATGTACAAGTTCAGGATCGGAGCATATGGCCCCTGACTAATCCAGTTTACCCATCTCTGGCTGAGAACTTGGTTGACCTTCTCGAGAGTCAAGCGCGCCTCTCGAGGAATTTGTATCCGGTCTGCCGGCTGCTTACCTAACGTTAGCAGCGAGAAGAGCGGTTTCAAAAGATCCGTATCCAATCTGAAATACGGTCTGGCCCAATTAATGTTTCCCAAAGCCTGCTGTAATTCTACCAGGGTGACTGAATCCTTTAAATTGATCTGAGGCAAAACTGGTGCTGCGAAAGAACGGAGAAGCCGATGGCCCAAGTATGAAAACGGCTCGGTTCTCTGAACTTTCTCTGGGGCAATGAGTAACCCTTTTTCCCCCAGGGGGACCTGGAGGTCTTTAAACATTTCGCTGCCGAGTTGCGGCGCTGCGACCAAGATATCATCCATGAAATGACACACTAAAGCTGTGGGGTGAAGGTTTCAAAACTTTGCCAGTGCGTTGTGAGCACAGGGTGGGTGAGTTGAGCATCCCCTGTGGCAAATATTTCCACGCGTAACGTTGCGTAGGCTCTCTGTGGTTCACAACTGGCACCGTAAAGACGAACCTTTCCCTGTCCCTAGGATCTAAGGGAATTGTATAAAAACAATCCTTAAGGTCTACGACCAAGATCTCCCATCCCTCGGGGAACATATTCGGATTCGGGATGCCGCATTGAAGCGGACCCATTGGCTGGATACATTTATTGATCTCTCTGAGATCGTGAAGGAGTCGCCACTTCCCTGACTTTTTCTTGATGACAAATATGGGCGAATTCCAAGGACTGGTGGACTGTTCTATATGTCAGGAGTGTTGGTTAGCCATTTAAGTGGCAGAGCCATTACCTGAAGGTAAGAATGGAACGGTATTGCTGCAGTCTCGCCCCCAAAGGTTGACGTGCACGTCCAGAATGTGCGGCCGGATGACCGCTGTGCTATCGGCCTCAGGGATCGTGACCTCTACCCAATCTAAGCTTCTAAACGCTTCTTGGATACCGCCTACCCCCCACACGTCGGAGACCGGCTCAATAACCCACTCCTGCAGCCACTGACTTCGGCTGACCAGCAACCCGGTGAATGGTTTTTTATTTAAAAATACCTCTATAACCATTCACCGTTTCCACTCTATGTTGGTCTCCACTGTCGCTAAGACCTGGTATCCTTGCACTGCCTCACTTGCGCTCAAGCGGTCTTCTGACCCGGACTCTGCGCTGTCCCTGAGCCTTCCCTGGCTATCTGCTGGCGAGTTACAAGGAACCATAATCAGTTGTGCTAGCGTGTCTCCCTTGTGAATGGTCTGGGGCAGGTGCATCCAGAGTTGAACTTGGAGAACACCCGAAAAATTGGAGTCAATGACTCCTGGAATTACAAGAATTCCGCATGCTCCTGCTACACGACGAGGCAAAACTATGCCTATGAAGCCCTTGGGCAGGGGTCCCATGTACTGGGAATCCACCAGATAGACTGTGCCTGGCAAGTCGCATGTGATGTCTGCCTGGCAAGTCAATTTTAGCCCTGTACTACCCTTGGGGCTGGCCTGCACCTTCGCAATGTCTGGAATGTGATTGGAATCTAATCCAGCTCTGGCTCTCCCAAGCGAGGGAAGCCTCTGTTTGGACCGGGGCCAGAGACGTGCCCGCGTTCCGGTTTCCCGAATTCGGACAGAATTCGGACCAATGGAAGGCTTTGTTACACTTCGGACACGCGGTGGTTGGAGCCTTGGAACGGCCGGAATGTTGTCCGCCGCCCTTGGATCGGCACTCCCTAACGAAGTGGCCGACCTTGCCACAATTGTGACATGCCCCTGGGTTTTTGTTCTTGGGTTTCCTACCCCCTTGCACCACCGCTGCCAGCAGACCCATTTTGTAGGAGTCCGTGCCAATGTCGGCGCAAGCCCTAATCATGTCCGTGAGAGTCAAGTCGGGACGATTGCCCAGTGACTGCAAGATCTTACGGCAGTCGAGATTGGCGTTGTCTTTAGCCAACTTCATCATGAGCTCTTGTTGGGCTTGCTCATTATCGATCTGTCTACTGATCGCTTCCTCTAAGCAATTGATAAAGTCCATGTAGGACTCCTAGGCGCCCTGTTTGACTGCGGTGTAATTTTTGGCCGCTTTGCCAGTTGCTGGGACCTTGAGAAAAGCCCTGAAGGCCGTCTCAGCTGACAACTGAAGGGTGGCGAGCGGCAAGGCGGTCTGCGCATCGATGGATTCGAAGGCACCTGAACCATATAGTTGGTCAGGAATTATTGCCCCACCCATCCTGGCAGCCCTTGCCTGAGCCTCGAGGCGATACTCGCTGTCCCATAACAAATATTGGCTGGGGTTGAGCATCATCCGCATGACAGCGTGTTCTCGCACACTTGCTGAAGCGTGCCCCTAGTGAAGCGACTCTATTCCTGTCTCTGAAATGGCCTTCCGTATAGCCATGAGGAGCTTAACTGGTGAATGAACTATCTGCTGCTGCCCTGTGAGGGCATCTACCTCCAAGCGAATTGGACAAATCTGACTAAGCTCAGCTAGTTCTTCTGCTGGCAATTCCCCCTTCCTGATCTCTTCCTCAACTGTGCGCTGAAGGGCACTCTTGGTAGTTCGGGAACCTGTAGCTATCAGAGAAGCGCCAGCGCTCCCCATTCCATGCATTCCACCGGTGACGTCTGCAGCTGTCACCGAGGGAAAGCTCCCTACACTACTCTGCTTAAACTGAAATGACGGATAGAGCGCTCTGGGCGCCGATGGCTCTGCTGACGCTGGGGGTTCTTTGGCCTCTACCCGGACTGGGTCCACCTCTGCTAAGAGTTTCCTACATTTGCTCCATGTGCGAATTACGCCATCTGGAGCTTTCGGGGGTTGCTGAATGCAGACTCCTATCTGATCCCAGAGCTGAAGGGATAACGTACCTACTTCTGGGTAAAGCAGGCAGTGTTCCCTCAAGAACACCAAAAGCCGCGTTAGTTCTCTGCTGTGAAAGCTTATCTGATATACCCTGGCCAGGGTCTTGAATTCTTCCTCATGAATTCTTTGACTAGCGGACGGACGTTGCCGCTGAGGACAAGTCCCCATATTACCTGCCGGGTCCTTTGAAGTCTCCTTCTCGGGACGATTCGACGCGTCTGAAGTTCAGGCAATAGGTTTTGCGTGACGAATCTCTGGGTAGAGCTCGGAGCGTGGACTGCCGCCACGGGCCCTCGGTGGCCTCTGCGCTGTCAGGGGTTCACAGCCGACCCTGAGCGGAACACGTTTTTCCATGCTGCAAGCCGCCGCGATAGCCGGAGCAAGCTGTAGGAAGCCTCTCTGAGATGCCTCGCCGTGGAGCTGTCTTCCCGATCGGCTGGCTTTCCGACCGGGCTGCCGCGCTGTCCTCCGGGGTGATCGGACACGGTTCTAGCGTAGAACCGGACCGCGTTGATCGCTTACTCACAAGTAGGATCACATCTCGGGGTCACCAGATGTTGGATCGGGGCCATGAAGCGGCCCTTGGGGTCCTGGAGGAGACTGGTCAAGGAACATACACGAGACAAGATGGAGCGAAGACCAGTGGTTTATTGAGGGAAAATCATCATCATATATAGGAATTCAAGGCAGCGTGTGATAGAATCGTCATCTGACAGAAAATCACATCACCCATTTACCCGGATTAATTGGGAACTTCTCTTGGGGAAGTTAATTAACTAAGGCAAATACTGACAGGGGAAATCCATTGTTCATGGCTTGCACAAGAGTAAACATGGCCACTATTTGCGCTAGGGCTTGGGCTAATTTCCAAGTGTGGAATTACCTAATTCCTAACTTGAGTTAGATATTCAACTTCCTCCTGCCGAACTGCCTGCCAGGTCAGATATGGGTGAATCAATCTTATGACTATTAATCCGCACCCCAATTTCTGTACCCGCAGAGGCCAGTGACCAGGAGCCTTCCTCGACCGGTGTAACCTCTGTCAGGGACAGTTTATGCCAATTGCGCCCGCGGACACCACTGGTTGGGGGGACAAAAGGGGTCTGTCCCTCCAACCCTTCTGGACCCAGCACCTTTCATTGCCTCCCTCACCCACCCCCTAACCCTTACCTAACCCTTAGCTTTTCCTGGCTCCCTCCAGCTGGGTCTTTCAAAGTCTCCCTCCGGTTCCCTACGTGTTTTTTTTAATCCAGCGCGCGTTCCCAGCCTCGTCTGTGCTCGTATCCCTCAGCCTGATTGGCTGAGGGGTTGCACAGTGCAAAGGACGCTGGGAATTGAAGTCCTTTTTCTTTGTTCCCATTCAGGGGGCTCCTGCCCCACTGCCACATTTCTCAACCCAACAGTTACCTGCGAACCTGGTTCGGGTGAGTGCAGGGAGGCTCGGTCGGGGCTAGTGGGGCCTGGTGCAACATCCTTTGTCACATTCCAACGGTTAACGCACAGATTTATAGGTATAGATAAATATATACACACACCACTACAACATCTGGCAGACAAACTCCAAAAGCAGCTCTCTCTCTCTCTCTCTCTCTCATTTGCTTCGGCTTCAGTCTCAACCTACTACCCACACAAGGAGAGACATTCGCCTCGGAATGAAACAAGCCTAGGTGTGAAAGAGCCAGCCTTGCACACACACTCTCCCTTGACATGCAAACAAACCAAGTTTCCGCACAAAACACACATACATACAACCTTATTTTCCAACTACAGCACAATCTCTTTCCTCCTCCCCCCCATAGACGCAAGTGCTTTTGAACATAGAAACCATGAAGAAAGCTCCACAGTCCACCTTCCACACACACCCATCTACTTACCTTAGCATCCCTCTCTTGTCACATTCCAGATGCAAAAAAAGAAAAGGGGCTTGTTGAATTAAATAGAAGAGAGAGAGAGATAGCAGAGCGATAAACGGGGAGGGGAGGGGAGGGGAGGGGGGATTTATGGGGCTTAGTCTCAGAAAGGAACAGGAACTGGGCAGAGAAATGGGCGTGCAGTTTTTCTACACTCCTAGAGGAAAGGAAAAGTTTTACTGAGATACATACAAAGAAAAAGTTGATTTTAGAAGACACAGCAGAAAAAGTGTTGCGCTCGCACTTCCTCGCCCAGGTGGGGCCGGCCACGCTGCGTATCCTGATGAACCTGGTGGCTCCCCGGAAGGTAGACGTGGTGCCCATCGACCGCATCCTGGCGCTACTGAGGGAGCACTTCCAGCCTCCCGTGTCAATCTTCCCGGCCCGGGTCGCGTTCCACAGGCGGGACCAGCGCCCGGGGGAGTCCGTGTCCGCCTACGCGGCGGCCCTCAGGCTCACGGCGGTCAATTGCCAATGGGAGGACCTGGACACGGCCCTCCGAGACCGCATGCTGTGTGGCCTGAGGGACGAGGAGGTCCAGAGGAAGTTGATGACCCGTGACCATCGCCTCGCGTTCAATGAGGTATTGCGGGAGGCCCAAGCAGCCGAGGCGGCCAGGAGCGGGGTCAGAGTGTTCAAGTCCCGAGGGGCCGCACCTGAGAGGGCCAAGTCACCCGTGCAAGCGGCCCGGCGGACGTCGGCGAAAACGGCCTGGCGAGCACCCCGGTCGCCCGCAGGCACCCCAGCAATCTCCGAGGAGTCGTCCACGACAGCGGACACCTGCTCCAGCGAGGACGACGACGTACAGAAGGTGAAGAAACGCGGGGAGAGGCGCCAGACCAGCGAGCGAAGAGGCCACCGTTGTGATGGCTGTGGGGCATCTCACGACCGGACGAGATGCCCATTCCGGAAAGCCGAGTGCCACAACTGCGGCCGGAAGGGCCACATCGCCAGAGTCTGCAGGCACGGGCGAACCGAGGACAAGGGCGCATCGAGACACCCTCAAGCACACCAGTGAAAGGCGGCCGGCATCGGAAAGGTCTCAGCCAACGATGGCGCGGAAGGCGTGAACCGCGTGGGCCTGGAGCACCGGCGCTTCTTTGTAGAGGTACTGTTACAAGGGGTTCCAGTGAGGATGGAAATAGACTCGGGGTCATCCTACTCCATCCTGTCCCAGAAGGAGTTCATGCGCATTCCCCCAAATGCGCGGCCCAAGCTGCGGGCCATGAAGTCACACCTACGGGACGTGCAGGGCTATGGGATCCCAGTGTTGGGGGTGGGGAACTTCACGGTGAAGTTCAAAAATTACACAGAGAAACTGCCCTTAGTGGTTCTCAAGGGGGGAAGATGTTGCCTTTTGGGAACCCAGTGGTTTGCTCCCCTGGGAATTGAACTGTCCGGCATTAACGCCATAGAGACTGACCCAATGCGGGACGTGTGCGATGCGCACCCGGACGTTTTCAAGAAGGGGCTCGGGACTTACAAGGGGCCCCCAGTTTCTTTTGAGTTGGACCCAGAAATCCGGCCCATACGTCTCAAGCCAAGAAGAGTGCCCTTCGCCCTCAAGGACAAGATTGAGGCGGAACTGGACAAATTGGTGGGGCAGGGGATTTTGGTTCCAGTTGATTCAGCGGAGTGGGAGACTCCAATTGTTACAGCCTTAAAATCAAACGGGGAGGTCAGGATTTGCGCTGACTACAAATGTACAATTAACAAGGCCATTCGGCCAAATGCATATCCGGTGCCAGTGGTTAGCCACTTACTGGCCACGTTGCATGGGGGGAGGTGTTTCGCCAAGCTAGACCTGGCGCAGGCGTATCAGCAGCTCACAGTAACCCCAGCTGCTGCCGCTGCGCAAACCATCGTCACCCACAAAGGGGCATTTAAGGTAATGCGCCTATAGTTCGGCGTAAATTCAGCCCCTGGGATCTTCCAGTCCCTTGTGGAACGCATTTTAAAGGGGCTTCCAGGCGTGCTCCCATATTTTGACGACATTTTGATAACAGCGGGGAGTGAATCAGAACTAGCGAGGAGGCTAGACAGGGTCCTTTCAATATTCGAGAAAGCGGGACTTCGACTGAGAAGGGACAAATGTGTATTTTTTGCGAGGGAGGTTGAGTTTCTCGGGTTCAAGATAACCCTGGAGGGCATCAAGCCTTCTGAGTCCAAGGTTGCGGCTGTGCAAAACTCCCCTCGCCCCACCGCGAAACCGGAGCTGCAGTCATTCCTGCCCCGTTTCGCCCCACCACAAACGGTCAGGTAGAGCGCCAAGTGCGCACTACGAAAGACGCTCTGCGGCGCATGGGTCCCGGTGAGTTGAACCTCCAACTGTGTCAGTTCCTCATCTGTTATAGAGCAACTCCCCTAGCTTCAGGACTTTCGCCGGCCGAACTCCTCATGAGGAGGCGGCTGGTAACCCTTTTTGATCGTTTAGATCCAACCAGGGTGGAGGATGAAGGGAGAAATATAGTGGTAGAGAGTTCCAAAAGCTTTTCGGTAGGGGACCCGGTTCACTGCAGAAACTATGCGGCCTCGGGACCAACGTGGGTCTCAGGGACGATCATTGAACAAACGGGGCCAGTATCCTATAGGGTCGAGACTAGCACAGGGCTACTCTGGAGAAGGCACGCTGACCAACTCAGAAGGCGAGTCACTAGTGAAAGGGAATCAGCGTTAGGGTCCTCCCCCACCCGCGTAACCCAAGGGGGAGACACAGGGGCGTCATCGGGTACAAATGCATACCCTGGATTCTCAGCCGAGGAGGAGGAGGATACTTTCAAAGAGTGGAATGAGTTTGATTTTATGTTACCGTACCAGGGGGGTGTCTCGGAGTGGTCCCCCATGTTGGATCGGGGCCGTGGAGCGACCGTTGGGTCCCGGAGGAGACTGGTCAAGTAACGACACGAGACAAGATGGAGCGAAGACCAGTGGTTTATTGAGGGAAAATCATCATCATATATAGGAATTCAAGGCAGCGTGTGATAGAATCGTCATCTGACAGAAAATCACATCACATGTTTACCCGGGGTAATTGGGAAGTCCATTGTTCCTAGCTTACACAAGAGTAAACATGGCCACTATTTGCGCTAGGGCTTGGGGTAATCCGCAGGTGCGGTATTACCTATTTCCTAACTGCTTAGTTAGACATTCAATTTCCTCCTGCTTGGACTGCCTGTCAGGTCAGATATGGGTGAATCAATCTTATGACTATTAATCCGCTCCCCAATTTCTGTCTCCGCAGAGCCCAGAGGCCTGGAGTGTGCTCACGTGACGTAGCCTCTGTCAGGGACAGTTATGCCAATTATGCTCGCAGATACCACACTCCCCCTTTACTTGTTAGAATGGACCTGACAGACGGCCCTGCGTAGGAGTGGCATCAGCTGGTGTGGGGGGATGACATTTCGGGGTTCCCTCCATGGGGGACATCTCGATATCAGTGAGGGAATACATTACATGAAACAACACACTGTTGTGCCCAGTATTATCACCCCCACAATCACCTTGAGTGTCGTCTGAAGCCAACCCCATGGGAACCACGACCATAACGAATCCCACCACCCCCATGAAGCATCCTCCTTGATATTTTTGACCAGGGTGTGGAGGTCCGTGAGCTGGCTCTGTACCTTACGCGTGTTGTCTGTAAGATTAAAGCAACACATGCCGTGGACAGACTCGCAACCCAAATGATGTAACAACAGAAAGTAATCGATAGCTGCTCGATTGTCTAGTATGGCATGGCGAAGCTCCGCCTGCTCCTGGTTGAGCAGTGCTATCGCAGAGGAGGTGTGGTTGATGGCTTTTGCCAAAGCGCAAGCCAATTGACCAATCCTCCGAGCGTTGCCAACGGCTAAGCCTGGCATGCCAAGTATGCTGACTGCCAATGAGACGTACTCAGCCTTACTCAAAACCCTAATGTTACTATCACATGAGCTGTCTAACTGGGTGGCACGAGCGTGCCGTACGGGTGAAGGGACATTCGTGCTTGGGGCAACCATATCCCTAGTGGGCTGCAACAATGTCAAGCGACTGATACAACATATGGAATCTGATACATTAGCGGGAATGTAATTCCAAGTGTACTGATTGCATGTAAAGAACCAACCTGAAGGCAAGGTAACATGAGCATACATTGAGCCAATTGTCTCTGGGTTATCACAAGTCCAATTGCCGCTGCCGGTGTCGAGGCAACGGCGCTGAGTCCTGCCGGCCGCAGAGCAGCCGGTCATTCAGGCACAAGTAGAGTTCGAGCTGGCCGCCACTCGAGGAGTGTAGAGAGTGGCTGCATCAGCCGGCAAAGTCTTGGTTATCTGAGTTCCCCAGCGAGCGTACGTCGAGAAACCCGTTGGGTAAAACGGACCGAAAATCCGCTTCACCAGCCAGTCGCCGTTCCTGGTGTGCACCTCCGGAGAGTGGCACACCGGGATGAGACAAGTGCTCAAGATTGAGGCAAAAGCAGTATTCTGCCTCAGACAAAAATCAGACTGGTTGACGAGAGTCGCCAACCTCTCCCATAGATTGTAATGCATCCGGGCAGAGAGGTCTCCGCCTGGCATCAGGTCGTTGGCTTTCAGCGAAGCTGCCTGAAAGCCTCTCCCCGCAAGTAGGGAGAGGGTCAGGATGATGGTGACCGCTATGGAGTTAACGGTAATCAGGGGAAAAGCTGCTGGCAAGATGTTTTCCGGTGTCGGTTCCTTGTCCTCGCGTCGGACGGCGTCCACCGCCTCATCGCAAAGGGTCTTGACCATCCCCCAGGTGATCCTCGGCGCTGTCACACACAGTCGCCGATGCCTCCGCCTGGGTCAGGGTGAGATTTTTCATCTCCGGGATCGGATTCAGGACGGCCTGAGTCCTCGCTATGCGGCTCCAAGTGGGGCTTGACGCACCGGGCTGGAACCGAGATGACACCTGTAGGAAACATAATTGCAGCATACCCTCTTCCCCAGGTTACGAGCGGCGCCGGGCCCCTCCAAGAAGGATCTGATGGCACTCGGTAACGCACCATCGGCCGCGGGAGGGCTTCCGAGCGGCGGAAGTGCTTCTCCTGCAGCGTGCAATCCGAAAAAAAACATTAAGGTGATTGTACGTGAACAACACCTTGTTCAGACAATGCTGTGCCTGACCCTGAGATTTGGGGAGGGCTGGTGGCTCCCCCCTTTCTGTTTGTTTGTCAATGTAGGACTTGAGTGTCCGATTGACTCGTTTCACAATCGCTTGCCCCTGCGGATTGTACGGAATGCCAAAGGTATGTTTGATATCCCAGGTGGCCATGAAGTCGGCCAGCTGCCTGGAGCTGTAGGCCGGGCCGTTATTGGTTTTAACGTGCCGTGGGTTGCCCATCGCTGCAAAGCAGGAAAGGAGATGCTGCTCCATGTGGGAAGCTGTCTCCCTTTTGTGCCGTTGCCCAGAAGAATTGTGAAAAGGTATCAATGCAAACGTGCATGTACTGCCATCTGCCAAATTGCGGGACATGTGTGACGTCCATTTGCCACACCTGATTAGCCTCTGTCCCTCGTGGTGCCCCTGTGCAATGCTGACAAGAGCGAACTATACCTTGGGCTTGAGAGAGTGGCAGGTTAAACTGTCTGGCGAGCGCCTTGACATTCTGATGAAAGAATGCATGGCTCTGAATCGGAGTTGTGAATACTCCCAAAACTGACCGTTGCTGAATTTCCTTTGCGGCGCTTCTGTGCGGTTCCGCAAGTGAAATTGAGCTGTGAGGAACAAACTTAGCAAATTTTTGTCTATCGCGGAAGTGATGTATGCTCCCGGTAGACTGTGAAGCAAATTCCTAACATATTGGCTGTCAGTTATGATGTTGAGGCGTTCTTTGGCGAAGGTGCGCAAGGCGAGGTTCACCGCTGCCAACTCTGCCCGCTGCGCGGACTTCTGTGGAAGAGTTAGAAGCGTGCGCCAAGCCTGGCCCTTCTGCCAAGCTAAAACACCATATGTGCGACCCCCCCATCCGTGAAAACTGTTCTGGCCCCCTGAAGTAGAACCAGCAATATTAATTCACACAAGCTAACTGTCTGCGGTCCTTTGGCAAGTGGTATGCCAAGCATCTGGTGAATCCCTCCAAGGCAATTGGAAGTGAGTCACCGAGCTGCATCAGCTGCTGAACTTGCTCCTTTGTAAATGGGATCACGATTTTGGCTAGATCGTGCCCTGAGATGTGCCTTGCTCTCAGCCTTCCACGGTAGACCACCGCGGAGACCAATTCTTGGGGGGAACGATGTTTCGGGAAGAGGTGTTCGGTAAATACACCCATTCCACGATACTCGCTCCTCGCTCGGAGTCCACTCCTAGGGCTCCGGTGAACATGGATCTGGCCCAAACGATGTATAAGTTCAGGATCGGGGCATCTGTCCACCCATCTCTGGCTGAGAATTTGGTTGACCTTTTCGAGAGTCAAGCGTGCCTCTCGAGGAATTTGTATCCGGTCTGCCGGCTGCTTACCTAACGTTAGCAGCGAGAAGAGCGGCTTTAAAAGATCCGTATCCAATCTGAAGTACGGTCTGGCCCAATTAATGTTTCCCAAAACCTGTTGCAACTCTACCAGGGTGACTGAGTCTTTTAAGTTGATCTGGGGCAAAACTGGGGCTGCAAAAGAACGGAGAAGCCGATGACCCAAGTATGAGAATGGCTCGGTTCTCTGTATTTTCTCTGGAGCAATGAGTAACCTTTTTTTCCCCAGGGTAGCCTGGAGGTCTTGAAACATTTCGCTGCCGAGTTGCGGCGCTGCGACCAAGATGTCATCCATGAAATGACACACTAAAGCTGTGGGGTGAAGATTTTGAAACTTTGCCAGTGTGTTGTGAACATAAATTTGGCACAGGGTGGGCGAATTGAGCATCCCCTGTGGCAAATATTCCCACACGTAACGCTGCGTGGGCTCACTGTGGTTCACAACTGGCACTGTAAAGGCAAACCTTTCCCTGTCCCTAGGATCTAGGGGAATAGTATAAAAACAATCCTTAAGGTCTACGACCCCAAGATCTCCCAACCCTCGGGGATCACATTCGGATTCGGAATGCCACACTGAAGCGGACCCATTGGCTGAATACATTTATTGATCTCTCTGAGATCGTGGAGGAGTCGCCACTTCCCCGACTTTTTCTTTATGACAAATATGGGCGAATTCCAAGGACTGGTGGACTGCTCTATATGTCCTGCATCTAGCTGTTCCTTAACCAGTTGCTTCAGGGCGACTAATTTCTCCCCCACTACCGGCCACTGCTCCACCCAGACAGGCGTGTTGGTAAGCCATTTAAGTGGCAGAGCCATTACCCGAAGGTAAGAGTGGCACGGTACTGTTGCAAAATGTCTCGCCCCCAGAGGTTGACGTGCATGTCCAGAATGTGCGGTCGGATGACCGCTGTGCCGTCAGCTTCAGGGATCGTGACTTCCACCCACTCCCGGCTCCTAAACGCTTCTTGGATGCCGCCTACCCCCCACACATTGGAGACCGGCTCAATGGCCCACTCCTGCGGCCACTGACTTTGGCTGACCACGCTGACGTCAGCTCCGGTATCTAGCAGCCCAGTGAACGGTTTTTTATTTAAAAATACCTCTATGACTGGTCGCCGTTTCCACTCTATGTTGGTCTCCACTGCCGCTAAGACCTGGTATCCTTGCACTGCCCCACTTGCGCTCAAGCGGTCTTCCGACCCGGACTCTGAGCTGTCCCTGAGCCTTCCCTGGCTGTCTGCTGGCGAGTGACAAGGAACCATAATCAGTTGCGCTAACGTGTCTCCCTTGTGAACGGTTTGGGGTAGGTGCGTCCAGAGTTGAACTTGGAGAACACCCGAAAAATTGGAGTCAATGACTCCTGGAATTACAAGAATTCCACGTGCTCCTGCGACACTACGAGTCAAAACTAAGCCTATGAAGCCTTTGGGCAGGGGTCCCATGTACTGGGAATCCACCAGATAGACTGTGCCTGGCAAGTCGCATGTGACGTCTGCCTGGCAAGAAAATTCTAGCCCTGTACTTCCTTTGGGGCTGGCCTGCGCCTTCGCAATGTCTGGAATGTGATTGGAATTTAATCCAGCTCTGGCTCTCCCAAGCAAGGGAAGCCTCTGTTTGGACCGGGGCCAGAGACGTGCCCGCGTTCCGGTTTCCCGAATTCGGACAGAATTTGGACCAATAGAAGCCTTTGTTACACTTCGGACATGGGGTGGTTGGAGCCTTGGAACGGCCAGAATGCTGTCCGCCGCCCTTGGATCGGCAC
This sequence comes from Bradypodion ventrale, assembly GCA_035047345.1. NCBI lineage: Eukaryota > Metazoa > Chordata > Lepidosauria > Squamata > Chamaeleonidae > Bradypodion > Bradypodion ventrale. The sequence continues at coordinate 27,388,534 of JAWDJE010000012.1, forward strand.
TCCCTAGCGAAGTGGCCGACCTTGCCACAATTGTGACATGCTCCTTGGGTCTTGTTCTTGGGTTTCCTACCTCCTTGCACCACTGCTGCCAGCAGACCCATTTTGTAGGAGTCCGTGCCAATGTCGGCGCAAGCCCTAATCATGTCCGTGAGAGTCAAGTCGGGACGATTGCCCAGTGACTGCAAGATCTTACGGCAGTCGAGATTGGCGTTGTCTTTAGCCAATTTCATCATGAGCTCTTGTTGGGCTTGCTCATTATCGATCTGTCTACTGATCACTTCCTCCAATCGATTGATAAAGTCCATGTAGGACTCCTGGGCGCCCTGTTTGACTGCGGTGTAATTTTTGGCCGCTTTGCCAGTTGCTGGGACCTTGAGAAAAGCCCTGAAGGCTGTCTCAGCTGACAACTGAAACGTGGCGAGCGGCAAGGCGGTCTGCGCATCGATGGATTCAAAGGCACCTAAACCATATAGTTGGTCAGGAATTATTGCCCCGCCCATCCTGGCAGCCCTTGCCTGAGCCTCGAGGCAATACTCGCTGTCCCATAACAAATACTGGCTGTGGTTGAGCATCATTCGCATGACGGCTTTCCAGTCATGCGGAATGAACATCGTGTTCTCGCACACTTGCTGAAGCGACTCTGAAGTCCTGTCTCTGAAATGGCCTTCCGTATAGCCATGAGGAGCTTGTACAGAACTGGTGAATGAACTATCTGCTGCTGCCCTGTGAGGGCATCTACCTCCAAGCGAATTGGACAAATCTGACTAAGCTCAGCTAGTTCTTCTGCTGGCAATTCCCCCTTCCTGATCTCTTCCTTAACTGTGTGCTGAAGGGCACTCTTGGTAGTTCGGGAACCCGTAGCTATCAGAGAAGCGCCAGCGCTCCTCATTCCATGCATTCCACCGGTGACGTCTGCAGCTGTCACCGAGGGAAAGCTCCCTACACTACCCTGCTTAAACTGAAATGACAGATAGGGCGCCGTGGGCGCCGATGGCTCTGATGGCGCTGGGGGTTCTTTGGCCTCTACCCGGACTGGGTCCACCTCTGCTAAGAGTTTCCTACATTTGCTCCATGTGCGAATTACGCCATCTGGAGCTCTCGGGGGTTGCTGAATGCAGACTCCTATCTGATCCCAGAGCTGAAGGGATAATGTACCTACTTCTGGGTAAAGCAGGCAGTGTTCCCTCAAGAACACCAAAAGCCGCGCTAGTTCTCCACTGTGAAAGCTTATCTGATATACCCTGGCCAGGGTCTTGAATTCCTCTACATGAATTCTTTGACTAGCGGACGGACGTTGCCGCTGAGGACAAGTCCCCATATTACCTGCCGGGTCCTTTGAAGTCTCCTTCTCGGGACGATTCGAAGCGTCTGAAGTTCAGGCAATAGGTTTTGCGTGACGAATCTCTGGGTAGAGCTCGGAGCGTGGACTGCCGCCACGGGCCCTCGGTGGCCTCTGCGCTGTCAGGGGTTCACAGCCGACCCTGAGCGGAACGCGTTTTTCCGTGCTGCAAGCCGCCGCGATGGCCGGAGCAAGATGTAGGAAGCCTCTCTGAGATGCCTCGCTGCGGAGCTGTCTTCCCGATCAGCTGGCTTTCCGACCGGGCTGCCGCGCTGTCCTCCGGGGTGATCGGACACGGTTCTAGCGTAGAACCGGACCGCGTTGATCGCTTACTCACGAGTAGGATCACGTCTCGGGGTCACCAGATGTTGGATCGGGGCCGTGAAGCGGCCCTTGGGGTCCCGGAGGAGACTGGTCAAGGAACGACACGAGACAAGATGGAGCGAAGACCAGTGGTTTATTGAGGGAAAATCATCATCATATATAGGAATTCAAGGCAGCGTGTGATAGAATCGTCATCTGACAGAAAATCACATCACATGTTTACCCGGGTTAATTGGGAAGTCCATTGTTCCTAGCTTACACAAGAGTAAACATGGCCACTATTTGCGCTAGGGCTTGGGGTAATCCGCAGGTGCGGTATTACCTATTTCCTAACTGCTTAGTTAGACATTCAATTTCCTCCTGCTTGGACTGCCTGTCAGGTCAGATATGGGTGAATCAATCTTATGACTATTAATCCGCTCCCCAATTTCTGTCTCCGCAGAGCCCAGAGGCCCGGAGTGTGCTCACGTGACGTAGCCTCTGTCAGGGACAGTTTATTTTTTTTATTTATTTATTAATAATCATAAAATACAAACAAACATAAAAAATATAAATACTTAAAACTAACAATAAAGAAAAAACACCAAGAAAAAAGAAAGGAATAACAACAATATATCAAAATCTTGTTCACTCTTTCATTCTTTCAACTTTTAATCCGTGCAAAACCCTATTCTGCAGCAATTTCAATTGGCACAATATACTTAAATCTTCCAAAATTGAATCATGTCAGGGCCAGGCTTACTTCCTTCTTCACTTGTTAACGCGTGCTGTATGAAAGGTTTCCAGATTTCCCAAAATTGTATTTTGATTTTAAAACCCTGTTTTAACCGAATTTGGCTAGTTAATTTTTCATTTAGTGCCAGTTGCCAAACCTCTTTATACCACCTATTCTTATTTAGATTTTCGTTACTCTTCCATTCTTGGGTTATCAGCTGTCTAGCAACCAGCAACAATGTCAAAATTAATTCTTTATTACCCTCACTTAATCTCATTTCTCCTATTTCTCCTAATATAGCTAGTTTGGGTTCTAAAATCATTGTTATGCCAAGAATCTCGTTTATCTCCTTCTCTATCACTTTCCAAAATGTATTTGTTTTCTTACAAAACCACCACAGATGCAAATATGTCCCCTTTTGTTCATTGCATCTCCAACACAAATCAGATTTATTAATATCCATTTGCTTGAGTCTGATTGGGGTAAGGTACCACCTCCAAAGTACCTTACAAACATGCTCCTTTTCCTTGATTGACATAGTTTTTGTTATTCTGTTTCCCCACTTTTTCCTTCACTCTTCTTCTTCAATTTTAATATTTAAATCTTCCTCCCAAATTCGTTTAAGTGTATAGTGTGATCCTTCCCCTGGGATAAGCATTTGGTACAGTGCGGATTCCCCATGCCCATCTGGCATGGAACAGCCCTTGCGGAGGCTGCTTAGGTGAGAAGGCTCCTGGCGGTGGCTTCTGCGGGCAGCTAAATTAAGGGGGGTGAATAAATGATAGGGTTTGATTCACCCAATTTCATGACCTGACCGGCGGTTCTGCCAAGTAGGCAGATCGCTAACTCCTGTCACTGATTAGGTAAACACTCATCTCCGAGTCCAGGGCTAATCCCTGGGGTAAACAGGGAACATATTTACCCCTGCCTAAGCCCTAAACAATGGTCTCCCTCGCCCCGTGTTTGTCCAAGTTAATTAACTTCCCTTTGAGAGGTTCCCCATTAACCCGGGTACGTGGGTAAGGTAATTTTCCTGTCAGATGACGGTTTTGCCACCGTTGCGCTTTTCCCCCTATAAATGATGTTGCCTTTTTCCAATAAAGTACTGATCTGATCTCGCTCCATTTGTCTCCTGTCGTCACTTGATCAGTCTCCTCCGGGACCTTACGGCCTCCCCAGTGGCCCCAATTCCTTCATCTGGTGACCCCGACGTGATCTACTCGTGAGTAAGCGACCCAGGAGAGGTCTACTCGTGAGTAGCGATCCACGCGGTCCGGTTCTACGCTTGAACCGCGACCCGTCAGCCCGGAGGACAGCGCGGCGCTCTGGTCGGCAGCCAGCCGGTCAGAGGGACGGCCAGCGGCGAGGCATTCCAAGAGAGACATTCCTACACCTTGCTCCCGGCTTTCGGGGAGACTTGCACTAAAGGGAAAAACGCGTTCCGCTCAGGGCAGCTGTGAGCCCCTGACAGCGCAGAGGCCGCCGAGGGCCCGTGGCAAGGAGGCCACGCTCCGAGCTCTACCCAGACGGTCGTCGCCAAGACCTGTTACCTTGCCCCAAGACGCGTCAACCCGTCCCGAGGAGGAAAACTTCAGAGGACCGCTCGCAGGTAATATGGGGACTTGTTCTCAGGGACAAAGTCCGTCCGCTAGCCAAAAAACTCGTGAGGAAGAGTTTAGAATCCTGGCCAGGGTATTTCAGTTACGCTTTCACAGCAGGGAACTAGCGAGACTTTTGGCGTACCTTAGGGAACACTGCCTGCTTTACCCAGAAGCAGGTACGCTAACCCTACAGCTCTGGGATCAGATAGGAGACTGCATTCAGCAACCCCCGAAGGCCCCAGGAGGGATAGTTCGCACATGGAGGAAGTGTAGGAAACTCTTAGCTGAGATCGAACCAGTCCGGATAGAAGCAGAAGAACCCCCGTTAAATAAGTCATCAGCCCAGCCAGTCGAGCCGACTGCGCCCGCCGCACTCTATCCGACATTCAAGTACCAGCAGAGTAGCGTAGGGAGCCTTCCCGCGGTGACAGCTGCAGACGTCACCGAGGGAATGCAAGGAATGAGAAGCGCAGGTGCTTCTCTGACAGCTTCGGCTTCCCTAGTTACCAAGAGTGCCCTTCAGCGCACAGCTGAAGAAGAGCTTAGGAAGGGGGATCTGTCAGTAGAAGAGCTAGCTGAGCTCAGACAGATATGTCCAATCCGCATGGAGATGGACGCGCTCACAGGCGCACAGCAGATTGTTCATTCCCCAGTCCCGTATAAGCTTCTCATGGCTATGCGGAAGGCCATTGCAGAAACAGGGCTCCAAAGCCGTTTCACTAGGGGCACGCTCCAGCAAGTGTGCGAAACCACCATGTGGATTCCTCATGATTGGAAAGCCGTCATGAGGATGATGCTAACCCCTAGCCAGTACATGATCTGGGACAGCGAGTTTCGCCTAGAGGCTCAAACTCGGGCTGCCAGGATGGGAGGCGCGGTGCTTCCTGAGCAGCTGTATGGCTCCGGCAATTTCGAGTCAATCAATGCTCAGATCAACCTGCCTCTCGCCACTCTTGAGATGTCAGCTGAGGCAGCCTTTAGGGCTTACTTTAAGATCCCAGCCACTGGCAAAGCGGCTAAAAATTACACCTCCATTAAGCAGGGAGCCCAGGAGCCCTACATGGACTTCATCAATCGCCTGGAGGAAGCAATTAGCAGGCAGATTGATAATGAGCAAGCCCAGGAAGAGCTCATGATTAAGTTAGCCAAGGACAATGCCAACTTGGACTGCCGTAGAATCTTGCAGTCCCTAGGCAATCGTCCTGACTTGACCCTATCGGACATGATTAGAGCTTGTGCCGACGTTGGCACAGAATCCTACAAGATGGGTCTGCTAGCGGCAGCGGTGCAAGGAGGGAAAGACCTAATGGTAAGAGCAAAGGAGCATGTCACAATTGTGGCAAGATCGGTCACTTCTCTAGGGAGTGCCGATCCAAGGGAGGCGGACAAAAGTCCGGCCGTCCCAAGGCTCCGAACACCCTCTGTCCGAAGTGCAAGAAAGGCTATCATTGGGCCAGGTATTGCCAGAATTCGGGAAACCGGAGCACGGGCATGTCTCTGGCCCCAGTCCAAACAGAGGCGTCCTTCACCCAGAACTCACCAGAGCTAGAGTAGAGTCCAACCCCATTCCAGACATTGCGAGGGCGCAGGCCAGCCCCAAGGGCAGCACTAGGCTAGAATTGACTTGCCAAGCGGACGTTACATGCGACCTGCCAGGCACAGTCTATCTGGTCGACTCCCAGTACATGGGACCCCTGCCCAGAGGCTTTATAGGTTTAGTTTTGCCCCGTAGTGTAGCTGGTGCACGTGGAATTTTTATAATTCCAGGAGTCATTGACTCGAATTTTTCAGGCGTTCTCCAAGTTCAGCTTTGGACACACCTGCCCCAAACCATTCACAAAGGAGACACCTTAGCGCAACTGATCATGGTTCCTTGTCACTCGCCAGCAGAGAGCCAGGGGAGGCTCAGCGACGGCGCAGAGCCCGGTTCAGCCGACCGCTTGAGCGCGAGTGAGGCAGTGCAAGGATACCAGGTCTTAGCGACAGTGGAGACCAACATTGAGTGGAAGCAGCGCCCCGTTATCGAGGTATTTTTGAACAAAAGAGCGTTCTCAGGGTTACTCGATACCGGAGCAGATGTGAGTGTGATAAGCAGAAGCCAGTGGCCAAGGGAGTGGGCCACTGAGCCGGTCTCCGATGTGTGGGGGGTAGGCGGTGTTCAGGAAGCGTTTAGGAGCCGAGAGTGGGTAGAAGTCACAATCCCAAGGGCTGAAGGCACGGCGGTGATTCGACTGCACATTCTTGACGTGCACATCAACCTTTGGGGGCGAGACATTTTACAGCAGTACGGTGCCACCCTTACCTTCGGGTAATGGCGTTGCCACTTAAATGGCTCACCGATACTCCGGTCTGGGTGGAACAATGGCCGGTAGTGGGAGAGTAATTGGTTGCTCTCAAGCAGCTAGTTAAGGAACAGCTAGACGCAGGACATATAGAACAGTCCACAAGTCCTTGGAATTCGCCAGTTTTTGTTATTAAGAAAAAGTCGGGGAAGTGGCGACTCCTCCACGATCTCAGAGAGATCAATAAGTGTATTCAGCCGATGGGTCCGCTTCAATGCGGCATCCCAAATCCTAACATGATTCCCGAGGGGTGGGAGATTCTCGTCGTAGATCTCAAGGATTGTTTTTATACAATCCCCTTAGACCCCAGGGACCGGGAGAGGTTTGCCTTTACGGTGCCGGTCGTGAACCACAGTGAGCCCACGCAGCGTTACGTGTGGAAATTTTTGCCACAGGGCATGCTCAATTCGCCCACTTTGTGCCAAATTTACGTTCACGACGCACTGGCAAAGTTTCGGAACCTCTACCCACAAGCCTTAGTTTGTCATTTTATGGATGATATTTTGGTAGCGTTGCCGCAACTTGGCAGCGAAGTGTTTTCAGACCTCCAGGCCAGCCTGGGGGACAAAGGTTTACTCATTGCCCCGGAGAAAGTGCAGAGAACCGAGCCCTTCTCATACTTGGGTCATCGGCTTCTCCGCTCTTTTGCAGCGCCTGTTTTGCCTCAGATCAATCTACAGGACTCAGTCACCCTCGTAGAGTTGCAGCAAATTTTGGGAAATATCAATTGGGCAAGACCGTACTTCCGATTGGATACGGATCTTCTGAAACCGCTCTTCTCGCTGCTAACCTTAGGTAAGCAGCCGGCAGACCGGATACAAATTTCTCGAGACGCGCGCTTGGCGCTCGAGAAAGTTAACCAAATTCTCAGCCAGAGGTGGGTAGATAGGATCACCCAAGGGCCATATGCTCCGATCCTGAATTTGTACATTGTACGGGCAGGATCCATGTTCACCGGGACGTTGGGAGTAGATTCCGAGAAGGGAGCGAAAATTGTGGAGTGGGTGTACTTGCCTAACACCTCTTCTCGGAACATCGTTCCGCCCCAAGAACTGGTCTCCGCGGTGATCTACCGCGGAAGGCTGAGAGCTAGGGACATTTCTGGGCACGATTTAGCCAAGATTGTAGTCCCGTTCACCAAGGAACAAATTCAGCAGTTGATGCAGCTAGGTGACTCGCTTCCGATAGCTTTGGAAGGATTCACTGGAAGCTTGACATACCATTTGCCTAAAGACCCCAGACTTGTCTCGCTTCAAACAGGAACAGTCAGCTTGTTCGAATTGCTCTCGCTGGTCCCACTTCAGGGGGCCAGAACAGTTTTTTCTGATGGTGGACGCACCTATGGTGTCTTGACCTGGCAGGAGGGCGAAGCTTGGCACACGCTGTTAACTCTTCCACAGAAGTCTGCGCAGCGGGCAGAGTTGGCAGCCGTGAACCTTGCTTTACGCACCTTCGCCAAAGAATGACTAAATATCATAACTGACAGTCTATATGTTAGGAATTTACTTCACAGTCTACCGGGAGCTTACATCACTCCCGCGATAGACAAGAACTTGCTTAGTCTGTTTCTCACTGCTCAATTTCATTTGCGAAACCGCACGGAGCCACTCTATATTGCCCACATCCGAAGTCATCAAGACCTGCCGGGTCCGATTTCCGCGGGCAATAGCAGAGCGGATGCGGCGGCGAAGGAAATTCAGCAACGTTCAGTCTTGGGAGTTTTTACTACTCCAATTCAAAGTCATGCCTTTTTTCACCAAAATGCCAAGGCACTCGCCAGACAGTTCAATCTGCCACTTTCTCTAGCCCAAGGTATAGTGCGCTCTTGCCAACATTGTGCAGGGGCACCGGGGGGGGGGGCCCTTGTGGGGGGTCAACCCACGAGGGACAGAGGTTAATCAGGTGTGGCAGATGGATGTCACGCATGTGCCGCAGTTTGGCAGATGGCAGTACATGCACGTCTGCATAGACACTTTTTCTCAGTTCGTTTGGGCGACGGCGCAGAAGGGGGAAACTGCCTCCCACGTGGAGCAGCACCTCCTTTCCTGCATTGCGGCGATGGGCAAGCCGCGGCACGTGAAAACGGATAACGCCCCGTCCTACTGCTCTAGGCAGTTGGCCGCCTTCATGGCCACCTGGGACATCAAGCATACATTTGGCATTCCCTACAATCCGCAAGGGCAGGCGATTGTAGAGCGGGTCAATCGGACGCTAAAGTCCTACATTGACAAACAAACAGAAAGGGGGGAGCCACCAGCCCTCCCCAAGTCACAGGGCCAGGCACAGCATTGTCTGAATAAGGTATTGTTCATCTACAATCACCTTAATGTTTTTTCGGACTGCACGCCGCAGGAGAGGCACTTCCGCCGTTCGGAAGCTCTCCCGCGGCCGATGGTCCGATATCGGGTGCCACCGGACCCTTCCTGGAGGGGCCCGGTGCCGCTCATAACCTGGGGGAGAGGGTATGCTGCAGTTATGTCTCCTACAGGTGTCGTTTGGATTCCAGCTCGGTGCGTCAAGCCTCATTTGGAACCACATGGCGTGGACCCAGGCCGACCCGAGTCCGATCCCAGAGATGGAGGATCTCGACCTGACCGAGGGGACCCGCCGGGAGAGACAGCGGTCGCAGATGACAGCACCGAAGATCACCTGGGGGATGGTCAAGGCCCTCTGCCATGATGCCCAGGATGCCATCCAGCGCGAGGGGAGGGAGCTGACACCGGAGAGCTTCGTGGTTGCAGTTTTCGCCCGGATTCACGCCAACTCCATGGCAGTCACCATCATCCTGATCCTTTCCCTGCTTTGGGGGGGAGGCGTTCAGGCCGCCTCATTGGAGGCCAGCGATTTAATGCCAGGCGGAGACCTCTCTGCCCGGATGCAGTACAACATTTGGGAAAGGTTGGCAAGCCTTGTCAACCAGTCCGATTTTTGCCTCAGGCAGGACGTCGGCTCTGCCTCGATCCTCAGCACCTGCCTTGTCCCGGTGTGCCATTCTCCAGGCGCACACCCCCGGGACGGGGACTGGCTGGTGAGGCGACTCTTCAGCCCATACATCCCATCAGCTTCCTCGGAATATGCTCGTTGGGAGATGCGGCTAACCATGACTTTACCGGCTGATGCGGCCACTCTCCGCACTCCTCGAGTGGCGGTCAGCCCGAACTCTACCTGCGGCCGAATACACGGGTGCTCCGGTCCCGGCCGAACCCGGCGCCGCTGCCTCGATGTAGGCAGCGGCAATTGGACTTGCAATAACCCAGTGCCGCTTGGCACAATGTATGCACATATCACCCTACCATCTGGATGGTTCTTCACTTGTAACCAGTATACGTTCAACTACATTCCGGCTAATATTACAGACTCTATATGTTGTATCAGTCGTTTGACACTGTTGCTCCCCACTAAGGATATGATTGCCCCACGCACTAATGTTCCCAATGTTTCCAATGTCTCTAATGTTCCCTCACTCATACGGCACACTCGCACCACCCTGTTAGACAGCTCATGTGAAAGCAGCTTTAGGGTAATGAGACCTGCCGAATACCTCTCTTTGGCAGTCAGCATCTTTGGCGTGCCAGGCTTAGCCGTCGGTAACGCAAAGAGGATTGGTCGCTTGGCCTGCGGCTTACCAAAGGCCATCAACCATACCTCCTCAGCGATAGCGCTCCTCAATCAGGAGCAGGCGGAACTTCGCCATGCCATTCTCCATAATCGAGCGGCTATTGACTACCTCCTATTGTTGCACCACTTGGGTTGCGAATCCTTTCACAGTATGTGTTGCTTCAATCTTACGGACAACTCTCGTAAGATCCAAAGCCAGATCGCAGATCTCCACACCATAGTTGCGGGCATCACAGAAGGCTCTGCGTGGGGGGCTTGGTGGAGTTCCCTGTGGAAGTGGATGTGGTCATGGATCCCATGGGGGTGGCTTCAGACGGTGCTTAAGGTGGTGGTGGGGGTAGTCATACTAGGCATTGCAGTCTGCTGTTTTGCTCAATGTATTCCCTCACTGATCTCGAGGTGCCGCCTCAGAAGGAAACCCCGTGATGTCATTCACGATCAACAGCTGATGCCGCTTTTGCGCAGAGTCGCTGGTCAGGCTCTTAATATAAAAAAGTAAGGGGAGATGCGGATTCCCCATGCCCATCTGGCATGGAACAGCCCTTGCGGAGGCTGCTTAGGTGAGAAGGCTCCTGGCGGTGGCTTCTGCGGGCAGCTAAATTAAGGGGGGTGAATAAATGATAGGGTTTGATTCACCCAATTTCATGACCTGACCGGCGGTTCTGCCAAGTAGGCAGATCGCTAACTCCTGTCACTGATTAGGTAAACACTCATCTCCGAGTCCAGGGCTAATCCCTGGGGTAAACAGGGAACATATTTACCCCTGCCTAAGCCCTAAACAATGGTCTCCCTCGCCCCGTGTTTGTCCAAGTTAATTAACTTCCCTTTGAGAGGTTCCCCATTAACCCGGGTACGTGGGTAAGGTAATTTTCCTGTCAGATGACGGTTTTGCCACCGTTGCGCTTTTCCCCCTATAAATGATGTTGCCTTTTTCCAATAAAGTACTGATCTGATCTCGCTCCATTTGTCTCGTGTCGTCACCTGATCAGTCTCCTCCGGGACCTTACGGCCTCCCCAGTGGCCCCAATTCCTTCAGTACAGTTTACCTACTAACCCCTGAAATCTTATCTTCCCTTTCCTTATTTCCAAGACCAATTCTTCAAAGGGCGTCTTTGCCCTAGGTACTCCTATAATCCCCCTTATCGATTTGTCCCATTTCTCCATCCCCAATTCTTGTAGCCAATTTAATTTTAATTTATTATATACCTCCTTCCTTTTCTGATATGTATTGCAATTTTTAATCCACTCTGTTATTAACAACACTTTTTCTTGCAATAGAATAGGTCTTATTTTTTGCGAGGATAATAATGGGCAACTCTGGAAATCTAAAATTTCTAAAATTGGGGAAATGTCTGGTGCCAATTTCCACCCCTTTCCATACGTTATAAATATTCTTTATAGAAAAGCAGTTAATCTCTGTTTTATTATTTACTTCTGCAAGAAATATTTCACCTTTTAATTTTTTAAATTCTTCTTGATCCCCTTCACCTATACCTCATTTTGCTGAATTAATAATTTAATTAATTTCTTTATATGAAAGGCTTGAAAATACGCTTTAATGTTTGGAATGTTTAACCCTCCCTGTTTATTCTTCATGTACCATAATCCTTTACTAATTCTTGCTCTTTTATTATTATTGCAAATTCCGTTTATCAATTTTTGCCATTTATTTAGTTCTGACTCTTTGATTTTAATCGGTAAGTTTTCAAACAAAAATTCAATTTGGGTATAACTTTCATTTTGCAAATATTAATCCTTCCAAACCATGAAGTCTTTGCTCGTTTTATCTGTTCTAGTAATGGTTTCAATTTATTTCTTAATTTATTGAAGTTAATATTATATAGATCTTTTGGTTCGTTCGTCACGAATATTCCCAAATATTTCAATTCATCTCTTATTGTAATACTAAATCTATCTCCAATTTTTTCCTTTTCCGCCTGGGTTAAATTGCATGTGATAGCCTCAGTTTTTGTCCAATTAATTTTTAACCCTGTTACTTCTTCAAAGGCTCTTAAATGTTCTTGTATTTTGTTTAAATTATTTAAAGGATCTTTTACAACTAATAGAGTATCATCCGCAAATAGACTTATTTTTTTATTTTCTATTCCTACTAATTTCTCATTTTGCCTTATATCATTTGCTAGTAATTCCATTGCCAGTATAAATAGACATGGGGACAGTGGACATCCTTGTCTTGTCCCCGCGTTTATATCAATTTCTTTCCCCAGACAATTATTCATTTTAATTTTAGATTTACTTTCTTTATACAATTGTCCTATCACATGATTAAATTTAGGGCCGAATTGTAATTTCTCACATATTCCTTTTATTGTTTTCCATTGAATTGAATCAAATGCTTTATATATGTCTAATGCCACTATACATACTTTTTGTTTATTATTTTTTAATTTATCAATAATATTAATTAACCGATTTATTAATTTATCCATTTGTCTTCCTTTAACAAATCCTACTTGGTCTTCTCCAATATAAGTGTCTATGAATTTATTAAGCCGATTGTTAATTATTGAAGTAAAAATTTTTGCATCCTGATTTAATAATGATATTGGTCTATATGCTTCTATATTCTCTTTATCAAAGGATAAAGGTTTAGGAATTAGAGCCATTATCGAATTACTCCAAGACTTGGGGATCTCCCCCTCTTCCAATATATAATTATATATATTTTTTAACTTGGGAATTAATACCTCTCGGCATTCCTTATAAAATTCCGAAGGGATACCATCCTCTCCTGGCGTTTTATCCTTTTTTAAGTTGTTAATTACCTCTTCAATCTCCTTGTCTTTAATATCTTGTTCCATTATATTTACATGTTCTTCCTTTAATTGGTATGTCAAGTTTCTACCCAAATATGCTTGAAGTACATTATCATCAATTCTGTGTTCTGTATATAATTTTGTATAGAATTCTTCTGCTACTGATAATTTATTTTCCAGTTTATACTGCCTTATACCTTCTTTATTAATTAGAGCCTCTATATATCCCTTACTTTTTTTTGTCTTACTTTTTTTGCTAAATTTTTCATATCTTTATTATTGAATTCGAAATCATTTCTTTTTAAATATGCCAAATCTACCCTAACCTTTTCAACTTCTACTGCAATTGTTTCCTTTTTTAATGCCTGTAATTTATTCCAAATTGAGTTACTTCCTGTAGCTGCGTGCTTCCTTTCTAGTTCTTTTATATCTTTATCTCTTTTAATTACTTGACTTTTCATTTTTTTTTCAAATATTGCCTTCTCTTGTATATAATCACCTCTAATAACCGCTTTCATTGCGTCCCAAAGAATATGTAATTTAACCTCGCCCGTGTCATTATCTTCCCAATTCTTTATCCATTTATTTATTAATCTTTTTTTATCTCTTCATTTTTTAATAGTTTAGTATCCATCCTCCATACCTTATTTCGATAGGTACTGCTATTCAGCCGCATCTCTATCGAAATAAATGTATGATCGGAGATATTAAAATTGCCATAATTAAAGTTTTCTAAATTCTTAAGCATATTTTCTGACACAAAGAAATAATCCAAACGAGAGTAAGATCTATGTTTTAAGGAGCAAAAGGTAAATATATTTTTTTACCTGTCAACATTCTCATCGCATTCCGTAATCCTAATTTCCCTGTCCATTTGTCAATCAATTTATCTTGAGTCTTTCTAAGATTATTTGTTGTATCTAATCCTGACCTGATTAAGTTAAAATCTCCCCCTATAATTAAATTTACTGAGCTTTCTTGTTTTATAATGGGTAGAATTTTATCTAGAAAGATCCCTTGATTCTTGTTTGGTGAGTATACGTTGACAAATGTATAATCTTCCTCCTCTATTTTACCTTTTATTAGCTGAAACCTTCTCTCCTTATCTTTAATGTTCTTGCTCAATGAAAAATCTAGTTTATTCGATATTAATACAGCAACCCCTCTTGAATTACTTGAACCTAGGCTTTTCTCATATATTTCCATCCCTTTTACATAAATATTATTCTTATTTTCACTTTTCTGATGTGTCTCCTGGAGAAAAATGATATCCGCTTTTTCCCTTCTCAGAACTCCTTCCACACGTTTCCTCTTAATTTGGTTCCCTAGGCCCCTGACATTCCATGAGATAATTTTTAACTTTTTAAGTATACATATTTAGTGCTTTCTCTACTGTTACTGCAGAATTCCCCATAACCCACAACAAGTTATACTCTCCCTCCTCCAGCGCATCTTAAATTAAATAATATACAATTATCTTAAGAAGAAAAAAATATACAAAAATAACAAAGCTTAAACAAACCAACAATCAAACAAGTAAGAAAGAGGGGAAAAAAGAAAAAGAAAAAAAAAAGCTCTGCCCTCCCCACTTTCTACTAAAAGTAACCTTTGAAAACCAAAGAGGGGAGGGGGGGTTGCGGGTGGCGAGTGGACCTTAATACTTAACATCCGTTTCTTGTTCATTGTTTATTTCTTATTACAAATGGTTATCTTAATTTGTCATAATTTATTCCACGCAGTAGATTCTCTCTTTTTATCCTTTAATGACCTAGTCTTTCCCTCCTTCTGCTCCTTCAACTTCCTCCTATACCGTTCTAACATGGGCACTACTCCCACATTTATTAAGGCATCTTTAAGTTGCTTCCATTCTGTAGACCCTTTTTCTATAATCTTAGCTTCCATCAAAATTTCTAAGCCATCAGATTCTTCCCTAATACAATAATTCTTCCCCTTCACTGTAAAAATTAATTGTTTATGTGGTCTCCATTTATATTGTATGTTTTTCTCACGCAATTTTTTTGTGATTGTCTTAATTTGTAGTCTCCAAATGTGTTCTTCTAACGAAATATCTTTATATATTTCTAGCTGTGCCCCCTCCATTTTTAAAGCATCATCCCCCGAGGAGTTAACATATTTCATTATCCTTAACTTTTGTCCTAGATTGCCAAATCTTAAAAAAACATTTCTAGGTCTTTCTTGGTTCCTTTTTTGTCCTAGTCTGTACACACTGTCAATATCCTCCAATTCCATTTCCTCCCCCATTCCCATTGCGTTAATCCATTCTACCAATCTTTGTCTCAAGTTATCCGGGTTCCGTTCTGGTATATTCCTAATAACCACGTTGCACCTTCTCCCCTGATCTTCCATTCTTTCCAGCCTTTTATCATATTTTTTCTGTTTCTCCTCTTTTAACTGTACTTGCTCCTTGACCTCTCTTAACTCATGTTTCATTTCCCAAACTTCTTGGGAAATTCACCCCCTCCTTTAGTTCATCTATTTCCTTCAATAAATTGGTACACTCTTTCTTGGTGTTCTTGAATGCTTGTGTGATACTTTCTTTTATTTCTTTTTGAAATTTCTGATTGTCTTTTGCTCGCTGATCTTCTAATGTTTGTAGTTTAGCTTGAAGTTCTTCCTCTAATTTATCAAACCTAAGCTCCAGGTCTCCTCTTAAATCATTTAAATCTGGACTTGGGCCTCTATCACCAACCTGCTCCTCTTCTACCTCTTTAACCCTCCCCTTGTCAACCCCTTTTTTTTTGGTAGCCATCTGTCTTCTTGACTCCTCTCCTATCAGAATCTCTTGACACACACCCCCCGCTCCTATTTGTTTTTCTTTCTCTTCCTGATCTAAGATTTCTTGTTGTTTAATCTTTAACCTCCTTTCAGCTACTTTCTTCCTCAGCTCTTCTAGTTCTTGGATCTCGATAAGTTCTTCCTGTAACGATTTTCTTCTCCTACCCTCCTGTTCTCTTCTCTCCAATCTATCTGCTCTCACCCACTTTAAATCCTGTTCAAAATTATCAATTTTTTTGCTCATTAAACTGTTGCCTTTTAACCACAGGATCCTAAACTAACAGTTCAATAGTGTATTAATATACTTATAATATAATAAATGTAGAAAAAATGTAGAATATATCTGATTATATACCAATAGGGAATAATAAGTTCAAAGTTTAAATGGAGAACAATCAAATACTGCTTTAAGAGAGCCGTTCAATTTTCCCTTTCTTAAATCCCCTCTTTCAAAAGAAAGAAAAAAAACCCCAGGTGTTCCAAAACCAAGATAAGGGGAAATATGCAAATTAAATTCCCAGCTGGTGAGTCTCTGAGTCCTTGGAGCCTTGCAACCCTATGCTCCTTTTAGCAATGCTGTATCCCTCTGTAGTCCTCTATCCTTCTGC
Organism: Bradypodion ventrale; assembly: GCA_035047345.1. Lineage (NCBI taxonomy): Eukaryota > Metazoa > Chordata > Lepidosauria > Squamata > Chamaeleonidae > Bradypodion > Bradypodion ventrale. The sequence continues at coordinate 27,404,654 of JAWDJE010000012.1, forward strand.
TTTCTACTTCTGCTTGCAAAGTGCACAATCCTGTAACAGTCCGAATTTTAACTGGACACACAATGAAAGACCTTTTTATTAGCTATTTAGTGTCCATAAACCGCTGGGAATCCAATAGTCCGATAATCCAATATTCACTGTTTCTTTGCTGCCTCCTTATAGCCACAGTCCCGTCCTTGTAATCCAACTAAAAGATATTTTAATTCTGTTAATTCTGTTAGGCTCAGTCTCTTTTGGAGCTCCGGGATCCCACACCTTGCTCCACTCGGTGTCTGTGCCCTGCTTTTATCTACTGTACTTTCCGTTCCTCTCAGTTTCTTACATTCCTTTCATTCCTCTTTAAACCCCAGGTTTCGCTGTATGTTTAATTGTTTATATTCCCCGAAGATGGAGGTCTTCCAACCTTTCGGTCTCGAAGTGTCTCGTAGATTACTGGCACATTTCAAACAGCCTGATCAAACAGCCTGGGTGTGGAATTGTTTCAACATCAGTTTCTTAGTTCCGCAATTAAATAACAAAGACTGAGTGATTAGCAAGTCTTCTTCGTTCCACACTCATACCTCGCTCCCCTGCAGAGACAGCCCCGAGTTACCTCAGGCTGTCCTTGAGTATGAGAATCTGCAAAGTTGAGTGTTTGTTAAAGTCCTCTTGTTAGATCCCACTGTCCGACTTTTAATCTCCAAAGTTTCAGTATTCCAAAACTTAAGGCTTAAAGAGAAAGTTCTTAATTCTCCTTTCTTCCTTTCTTTTTCAAATAGTTTTGTATCCCAAAACTGCAGAGACCGGTAAACTCAGTCAGTCAGTCAGTCTTTTCATTCTCGAAACCTTTCGAGCCTGAGAGGAAACACGCCCCAAACTCTTGCGGAGAAAGTATAACAACTTGTCCACAGCCAAAAGATCTCTGATTTCTCGGCAACCTCTCTATATTTTACCCTCCAAATTAACCTGGCCGAAGATATTGATCTCACACTCCGTTTAATATACTTTTGAGCCCAAAACGCAACTCCAAAATACCTCCTTTCCCGCTTTTAAGCGGCTCTCCCTTCAGAACAAACGGAAAACGATACCGGTCAGTCTGCCATGATGCTCCGCAACTCCGTCACGTGACGTAGCCTCTGTCAGGGACAGTTTATGCCAATTATGCTCACGGATACCACACCCCCACCCGTCCGAGCGAGAAGAGAGGTTTCAATTCAGCCCCTGGTACCTCCAGTCCCCCCAGCCCTTTTGCTTTAGAGTATACCATATCACCAAGCCCCCCGAGCCGGGCAGCCTGGGGAAGTTCGCCCTCCCCATCCCCTAGAACTCCGGGTCAAGCAGCAGGGGGTGGCGCAAGTACGCCGGTTGCAGGCGCAAGGGACCGGGGCGAGACAACAAGGGTTTCCTCGTCAGTTCCGAGGTTCGTGCTGGGAGGGGTCCCCGGGTGCCACGGGCAACAGGCAGGGGTTCACATCTCAGCTGTATGTTCCGTTCCCTTCTCCCAATGCAAGGTTGTCGCAGAGTCCCCCCCAAACGACTAATGAGTCCCCCCTTTCCATTGCAGGACGAGACTCTGCGGAATTCGGTGCCCCTAGTTCCCCTGAGCTAAACCAAGCAGCCGCACGCCCCAAGCACACGTGCGGGAAGCCACAATGGTTGAGGGACTTCGTCCCATCCTGGGGGGAGGAGTGTTGTGTATGTAACAGTATTAATTTAAGAATGTATGAATGTTACCTGACAATGATTACAATGTAACCCAGCTGTTTAAGGAACGCGAGTAAGCTGCCCATAGAGGGCAGCTGCAAGCGTTCAGCTCACATGGTTCACATTCCCCAATCACCAACAGCCGCAGGAACCTTTCCCGCGCTAGGATCACCTGGAGAAGATGGGCGTGACTCAGAATGACGTCACGCCGGTAGCAGCCAATGAGCTACCTTGCAACAATATTCAAATGTATTACTGCAGTATAAAATGAGCTGTACCTCCGCCATTACCACATGTTCATCCTGACCATCATGAAATAAACCTGTGTTTTAGCCCCCACTGCGGCTCCTTCTTTGTCTTCTGTGCAAGACACTAAAAAAAGAGAGAACAGTTGGTGGCATTTCAGGTTACAAGAAAGAGTCAGAGATAGTATGAGTGGTGGTGGGGGGCATAGGTCAGAAAGGGGGGGGGGAATCTGAGCATTAAAAGAAAGGTTGAATCAACCAAAGAAGAAGAAGGGGGTCTTATGAAGGGGGGAGGGGGAGATATGAGAATTTAGGAATGGTTTAGCTGAAAACAACCACAGATGCTGGAGTAAGTTCAAACTCTTTATTGATTGCACATCTCTTCTCTTACAGCATCCCCTGGAAGGACGCCATGGATCTGGATGCCCCGTGTGGTGGTTAAGCCAGGTAAGCATCCTTTATATCCCTTAGGGAAAGTGGGGTTAAGGGTGAGAGGTCAGGGAGAGGGATGAGGTCAGAGTGGAGAAGAGCAGTGAGTGAGGTATTCCTTATCTGACAGGAGAATACCAGGTTGGGCTGGGGGGAGGACAATCCTTTTTAAAGAGAGGAAATAAATTTATCTTTAGATGAAACACAAGCCGTTTCCAAAGGGTCGCAAGCGCTTGAAATTGCTTCATGGGTTTACTGAGCAGTAAACCTATTCTTGTGGCTCCATAGAGACTTGAGCTTCTGGGAATTGGAAGTCCAAGAACACCGGAGTGCCAAAGGTTGGCCATCGGTCCTTGAACTTGGCTTTCCGGATGTTCTTGGATGTCAATTCCCTGAAGAAGCCCTGATGAGCAGGAGTGCTGACTTGGGGCTTCTGGGGATTGAAGTCCTAGAACAGTCGGAGGGCCAAGGGTTCGCCATCACTGGTCTACTGTATGACCATAGCAGGATAACCTGGCCAGACTTTACCTTTAGGGTCGGAGTCCCTCAATGAAAGACCTTCTCTTGCTTCATTCTCTTGTGTGTGTGTGGTGGTGGTGGTGGTGGGGTGTCCCACTGCTACTTAGGTGGAACAATAGCAACAGGAGTGGGGGTCTATCTTGTCAAATGGGTGTAGGTTTAGGGCCACCTGTCACGACCCGCATTATAGCTTCATGTACAGCCATGCCCCCTTCTTTCACGTGTGTGGATGTGTTCAATCCCAGAGCAGCCACCTCTGTTGCTGAGAAGACACACTCAGGGCCAAAGGTGACATGTGCGCAGTGTGGATGCTTGAGTTGCCCATTTTTAACTTTGTGAATTTCCAGAGGATGTGGTTTCTTGTACTCACTTGGGCTTTGGTATCCAGGCAGGGCTGCTTAAAAGAGAGAACGTGTCCGGTCAAGCGTCACACGGAAGTATTTTGGTGTTTGTAACCCATTCCTTTGCCATGTATAGAAATATAATAAATAATTAATAAATAAAAATAAATAAATGTAATATTCAACTCCACCCCCACACCTGTTCCTCTGGTCAGATAGCTCCCCCACTCCCCGCACCGTTTTCCCATCCTTTAGCAACTGACTCAAGTGGTTAAGAGGCTGACTGGGAGGTCAGCAGTTCAACACCCGAGGACTGCAGGACAGAGAGAGTGCCCTTCTCTGCCCCAGTTCCTGCCAACATAGCAGCTTAGAAGCAAGAAATTGCAAGTAGATAAATAGGTACTACTGAGTTCTGTGCCCTCTGGTGTTTAGTCGTGCCTGTCACATGTCCACGGAAACGTCTGCAGACACAGATGCCTGATTTTTTTAATGCTATATATGGAGTTGAGCACTTAACCCTAGTCATATACGAGTGGCTTTTGAGCAAGAGTAACTTTTACCTTTACCTTTACCATCTGTTTGGTCTACAGAGACTCCACTCTAATTTTGCTGTGGCTAAATCTTTAAAGCGTTTCCAAGCTTGCCTCCAGTTCTGCTTCCTATCCAGGTGTTCTCATTATTCCTTCCTCCTATATTTTCCTTTCTTCTTTTCCCTCCCTCCCTTTGGCTCTTTTTTCCTTCCTTCTTTCCCTTCTATTCTCTCCTCCCTTTCTTTTCCTTTCTCACTCTCCTTTTTCTTTTTTCTCTTTATTTTCTTCTCCTTCTTTCTTTCCTCCCTTCTGTTCTCTCACTCTCCTGATTGAGAAATAAATCCCGGCTCAAAACTCCATTCTGCCTCTTCCTCTGGTTTCTCTGGGGTTTTTTTGGGTGTGTTTGTGTTTTAGGAACTCTTTATGGCTGTTTTTGATGCTGTTCCCAATCTGGTCTTCAAAACCTTCTTCTGTAAATGTCGCTTTTGCTCATAAGCCAGCGGTGTCTGCTTCTGCAGATGTTTCCTATCTGCCACATGGCAGGCACGACTAGACACTGCCCGGAGCGCACAGAATGCTGTTTACCTTTCCTGCCGAAGTGGCCCCTATTTATCTCCTTGTAATGTCTTGCAATTTCGAACGGCTCGGTTGACAGGAGCTGGTGCCCCCGCACACTCCCCCCTCCCCCCCAATTCTCCTCTTGCACATTTCTTCCTGCCTTACTACCTTTGTGTGGGTGTTTTGGGTGTTTTCTTAGATGTTTGCCTCATGAGAGCCAGAGGTTTAATTGTTTGTGAAGGCAGGACTTTGGTGCCTTTTTAAAGTGATTTCTTTTCCCCTCCTATAGCTTATGATGATGATGATACTCTTCTCCTTGGGCTGCTTCTACCTTCTCTCTTTCCAGGTATGTGTGTGACACGTGAAGTTCTTCAGCCTCTGTAATAATCATGTGGCTTTTGGAAGAAGGTGCCCTCACTCTCCTCCTCTTCTTCAGTCTTCTTCACCCACTGGCTGGTTCTAGGAAATAAAAGTTCTCATTAATGAAAAGGTGTGTTGGGCTGCAGTCCATGTCTGGTTTTTAAGCTCGATGCTGACACCCCCACACTAGGCGCCTCTTCTTTCCACCTCATTATTTGGGTTTCTCTGTCTCCCCCCCCCCTCCCAAAAAAAATGACTTTTGCATCCCTTGACAGGAATCAATTGGGAAGTTGGAGTGGGCTGGAATAAACAGATTCTTTTTCTGGGTTGTTGTCATCTCTTTTCTTTTGTGGTGCGTCATATACTGTGAACTACCTGAATGGTTTTGGCCCCCAGCTAGATGTGTTGACTTAGACCCATGATATGGCAAACCTTTGGCACTCCAGATGCTCTTGGACTTCAATTCCCAGAAGCCCAACAGTCCCCGTGAACCAATGGGTTCACTGCGCCTACGCAGAGAGAAGGCTTTCTGGGAATTGAAGTCCAAGAAGAACACCTGGAGTGGCAAAGGTTAGCCATCCATGACTGCAGTCTTCTCATACCCTCCTACTATTAGGGGTGGTGTTAGGGAGGGAGGAAGGAAGGAGCTCCCTGCGCAAGGAATGACACATTAGAGGAGGAGGAGATGTGGCTCTAAGTCAACCTCCCCAACGTCATTTGGGGGAGAACCCTGAATAGGCTGAGGGAACTCCTTCTTTTTGTGCCGTATCCGATTCCAAACATTGGTGATCAGCCATGAAGAGACTGTCCTGAGAATTGCATGCCGTGTCCTTCCATCTGCCTTAGCAACGTCAAACCAAGAGTACCACGGATCCAGTTCCACGAGTCCCTTTGCGGTCCTGAGACTTTTTTGCACCACAAATTCCTCATCATCATCATTCCCATGCCAGGATGGATGATGCAGGTCCTGGCCTCCATCAAAGATTGATTCAATTGGGATTTCATCTACTTGGGGACCGTTATCACCCTTCTCTGTGTACTTTGGCCACCCAAGGCCGCTAGTCCTCAGGTTTGTCAGGGGCTTTTGGGGATTGAAGTCCTAGAACAGTCAGAGTGGCCAAGGTTTGCCATCACTGGTCTGCTGTATGACTATAGCAGGATAACCTTGCCAGACTTTACCCTTATGGTCGTAGTCCCTCAATGAAAGACCTTCTCTTGCTTTGTTCTCTTCTGGGGAGTGGGGGTGTCCCACTGCTACTGAGGTGCAACAGGAGTGAGGTGGTGGTGTATCTTCTTCTCACCTGGGTGTAGGTTTAGGGTTATCTGTCACATTATGGCTTAATGCACAGCCATGCCCCCTTGTTTCACATGTGTGGATGCGTTCCATCCCAGAGGAGTCTGCTGTAAGAAGACACACTCGGGGCCAAAGCTGACATGTGCGCAATGTGTGGAGGCTTGAGTTCCCCATTTTTAACTTTGTGAATTTCCAGAGGATGTGGTTCCATGTACTCACTTGGGCTTTGGTATCCAGGCAGGGCTTCAAACACACACAAAGGACAGACAGCAGTAATACAGTCCCTGCTCTGATAAACTCTTACGAAATCTCAGTCCCTGCTCTGATAAACTCTTACGAAGAGGTAAGAAATGCCTCTACCGCTTTAAAGTCTCTGTTACATAGCTGTCAAGTATCCCTTATTGGCTGGGAAAACCCCTTATTTTACCCTCTTTCCTGCCATCATCTGTTATTAATTAGACTGCTTGTTCGTTATTAATTAGACTGCTTAGACAGTCAGCTTGTTCGAATTGCTCTCGCTGGTTCCGCTTCAGGGGGCCAGGACAGTCTTCACGGATGGGGGTCGCACATATGGTGTCTTGACTTGGCAGGAGGGCGAAGCTTGGCGCACGCTGTTAACTCTTCCACAGAAGTCCGCGCAGCGGGCAGAGTTGGCAGTGGTGAACCTTACTTTGCTCACCTTCGCCAAAGAGCGCCTAAACATCATTACTGACAGTCAGTATGTCAGGAATTTGCTTCACAGTCTACCGAGAGCATACATTACTCCCGCGATAGACAAGAATTTGCTTAGTCTGTTTCTCACTGCTCAATTTCATTTGTAAAACCGCACGGAGCCGCTCTATATTTCCCACATCCGAAGTCACCAAAACCTACCGGGTCCGATTTCCGCGGGCAATAGCAGAGCGGATGCGGCGGCAAAGGAAATTCAGCAACGTTCAGTTTTAGGTGTTTTTACCACGCCAATTCAGAGTCATGCTTTCTTTCACCAAAATGCCAAAGCGCTCGCCAGACAGTTCAATCTGCCACTTTCTCAAGCCCAAGGCATAGTTCGCTCTTGCCAGCATTGTGCAGGGGCACCACGAGGGACAGAGGCTAATCAGGTGTGGCAAATGGACGTCACACATGTCCCGCAATTTGGCAGATGGCAGTACATGCACGTTTGCATTGACACCTTTTCACAATTCGTTTGGGCAACGGCGCAGAAAGGGGAGACTGCTTCCCACGTGGAGCAGCACCTCCTTTCCTGCATCGCGGCTATGGGCAAGCCGCAGCACGTTAAAACCGATAACACCCCGTCCTACAGCTCCAGGCAGCTGGCGGCCTTCATGGCCACTTGGGATATTCAGCATACTTTTGGCGTTCCTTACAATCCGCAGGGGCAAGCGATTGTGGAACGGGTCAATCGGACGCTCAAGTCCTATATTGACAAACAAACAGAAAGGGGGGAGCCACCAGCCCTCCCCAAGTCACAGGCTGAGGCACAGCATTGTCTGAATAAGGTATTGTTCACATACAATCACCTTAACGTTTTTTCGGATTGCACGCCGCAGGAGAAGCACTTCCGCCGTTCGGAAGCTCTCCCGCGACCGATGGTCCGATACCGGGTGCCACCGGACCCTTCATGGAGGGGCCCGGCGCCACTCGTAACCTGGGGAAGAGGGTATGCTGCAGTTATGTCTCCTACAGGTGTCGTTTGGATTCCAGCTCGGTGCGTCAAGCCTCACTTGGAACCACATGGCGTGGACCCAGGCCGACCCGAGTCCGATCCCGGAGATGGAGGACCTCCCTCTGACCGAGAGAACCCGTCGGAAGAAACGGCCACAGAGGACAGCACCGAAGATCACCTGGGGGATGGTCAAGGCCCTTTGCAGTGAGGCCGAGGACGTCATCCGGCGCGAGGAGAAGGAGCCAATGCCGGAGAACCTCACGGCAACAATCTTTGCCCGAATTCATGCCAACACCGTGGCAGTCACCATCATCCTGATCCTCTCCCTACTTACGGGGGGAGGCATTCAGGCCGCCTCATTGAAGGCCAGCGATTTGATGCCAGGCGGAGACCTCTCTGCCAGGATGCATTACAACATATGGGAAAGGTTGGCGGGTCTCGTCAACCAGTCCGATTTTTGCCTGAGACAGGACGTTGGTTCTGCCTCAATCTTAAGCACCTGCCTCATCCCAGTGTGCCACTCTCCAGGCGCACACCCCAGGGATGGGGACTGGCTTGTGAAACAGATTTTCAGCCCGTACAACCCAGCGGCTTCTTCAGAATACGCCCATTGGGAAATGCGGCTCACCATGACTTTGCCGGCTGATGCAGCCACTCTCCACACTCCTCGAGTGGCGGTCAGCCCGAACTCTACTTGTGCTCGAATGACCGGCTGCTCCGCAGTCGGCCGAACCCGGCTCCGCTGCCTCAACGTTGGCAGTGGCAATTGGACTTGTGATAACCCAGTGACACTTGGTTCAATGTATGCTCATGTTACCCTACCATCTGGTTGGTTCTTTACGTGCAATCAGTACACTTGGAACTACATTCCTGCAAATGTATCAGATGCTATATGTTGCATTAGTCGTTTGACACTGTTACTCCCTACTAAGGATATGGTCACCCCAAGCACAAATGTTACAAGTGTTTCAGCACCCATACGACACACTCGCACAACCCAGTTAGACAGCTCATGTGAGAGCAGCTTTAGAGTAATGAGTTCAGCCGAATATCTCTCGTTGGCAGTCAGTATTTTTGGCGTGCCAGGCTTAGCCGTCGGCAACGCTCGGAAGATCGGTCAACTGGCTTGCGGACTAGCTAAAGCCATTAACCATACCTCCTCGGCGATAGCGCTGCTCAACCAAGAGCAGGCAGAGCTTCGCCATGCCATACTTGACAATAGAGCGGCTATAGACTGCCTCTTATTGCTACATCACCTGGGTTGCGAATCCTTTCATGGTATGTGTTGCTTTAATCTCACTGATAACTCCCGTAAGGTTCAGAGTCAGCTCACAGACCTCCACACCATAGTCGAGGGCATCAGGGAGGGTTCTGCGTGGGGAGCTTTGTGGAGCTCATTATGGAACTGGATGTGGTCATGGATTCCGTGGGGATGGCTTCAGACGGTGCTCAAAGTGATTGTGGGGGTGATTATACTAGGCATAGCAGTACGCTGCTTCGCGCAATGTATTCCCTCACTGATATCAAGGTGCCGCTCCCGGAGGGAACCCCGAGACATCATTCCCGCTCATCAGCTAGTGCCCCTCTTGCGCGGAGTCGCCGGTCAGGCTCTTAAGTAAAACGAAAAGGGGAGATGTGGATTCCCCATGCCCCTATGGCATGGAACGGCCCGCGCAGAGGCCACTTCGGGAGAACGCTCCTGGCCCGTGGGCTCTGCGGGCAGAGAAATTAAGGGGGGTGGATTAATAATAGGGTTTGATTCACCCAATTAATGACCTGGCCGACGGTTCCGCTGAGAAGACATTTCTCTAGTCTCAGTTACACATTAAGGTAATCACTCATCTCCGAGTTTAGCCTTATCCTTGGTGCAAATAGTGGCCATATTTACCCCGGTCTAAGCCCTAGACAATGGTGTTTCCCCTGTCAATGTTTGCCCACGTTAATTAACTCCCCCAAGAGAAGTTCCCAATTAACCCGAGTAAATAGGTGATGTGATTTTCTGTCGGATGACGGTTTTTTCCTGCCTTGCCTTCTGATCTATAAATGTAGATACTTTTCCTTCAATAAACCACTGATCTGATCTCGCTCCATAATGCCTCGTATCGTTTCTTGATCAGTCTCCTCCGGGACCTAACGGCCGTCCAGCGGCCCCGATTCCTACAGAAGCACAAGCAGGAATTAAGATTGCTGTGAGAAACATCAACAACCTGAGACCTGCCGATATAGACAAATGCTTTTAATGCTTAACTGTCTAGGTTTAGGTTTTTAACATTGTTTTTAGTGGGGCTGAGTGCTTTTAGCTAATGCTGTTTTAGTTGTGTTATTGTTTTGTATTGTATTACATGTTAGCCACACTGAGTGGTGTCCCCACCAGGAGGGTGGGTTATAAATATTTTAAATAAATAAATAAAATAAATAATAAAACACCAAATATACAGACAAGGAATGAACTCTAGGAATAGACAGGGGCAAGGCTTGTGATGAGAATGCAGGGCCCTCTGTGATGCCCTTTACACTTTTAAGATGCAAAAAGCAGGCTAGCATGCACTATCTGTTATCTTACAGCTCACAGATATGAAATTGCAAAACAGGGAGTGGAGATTGTGGAACTTTAAAATGTTGCTTTTTAGGCCAAAAATATATGTCTAATATATATACCTAGCACGTGGCTTCTTTTATTTTTATAAACTATTGTTTTTAAGGAAAATTGTGATTTGGGGGGGGGTTTGAAACAGGCGAGTTCACTTTAGACAATTAGACACTGTTTATTATAAAGATCCATAGCATGGTGACATATTTTACCTGATACCTGACACTTTTTGGAGCACACCAATATTAATGGACAAATGGGGGTGGGGTGGGGTGTTGGATCCATGAAATATATCACGTTATTTACTGAGTGTGTGTGGAATACAGCACAAGGAGAAAGTACACGAATGCATAAACATAAAGCAATGCATAAAAAACAGGCCAGAATCTTACTGCAGTTAATTGACTGGCTGCTAGGTCAGGTCTCACGATGTTTCAGCTATGTACCCATTACACATCTAGGTTTCTGTCCATAATTACTGAAAACTGTATTTACAGAGAGATCTGACCCTTATTAATACAAAATACGTGAAGGGTGTACTGTAGAACGATTGACTAGGAAATCCATCCTTCCCAATCCACTGAATACAGTACTCATTTGTAATAATGTTGCAATGATAACAAAGGGCACCCCTCTCTCCCCCTCCCAAACCAGGAAATAAACTGAATGACCTTGAGTCTACTTCATAGGATTGTTGTAAGAGGGGGGGGGGGGTGAGACCATGTAAGCTGCTTGGCACTCTTGGAAGGAAGGGCAAGACATAAATGCAAATAATAAACACTGTACAGTGGGAACCAGTACAATGCAGTTTATAGAATGTCAGACTAAGATCATAAGACCAGAGTTCTAATCTTTGCTCAGTTTGAGGAGCTCACTGATGATGACATAATTATCCTTTAGTATATCACATGCCTTGAAAATCTTATTATGGTTATAAGCTGGATGTGGCAGGGTGCTACATGCATCTGCTTACATCCATACATAACTAAACTCCGGTCTCAAGGAAAATTAGAAAACTAGAGACCTTGGCTGATACCTCAATTATGCTACTCAAACTCCATCTATACTGCTTTAAAGAAGTAGCCCCAAAGGAAGAAGCAAACAAGTACCAAAAAGCACATAAGCTGTACAGCACTGATAGTTACCTATAGTAAATGGAGGATCATCTTTATAGTGGTATTTCTCCATAATAAATAAAATCTGTGAAAACAAAGTTTGAGGAAAGGATTCAATACTAATTAGTAACACTTCGACAGTAGGTATACTGGTATGCACAAGAAGGCTCAAGCTATGTACATATAACTGTAAATATCTCAATACAGTATATCAAAATGAATCAACTGTGAGGCCACCAAGCGCTCATTTTTCTCCTCGCGTGGTGGTGTATACACCCCACACCTCGTACCTGCCTATCGGGGTTCCACATGGCAGTGTCTCCATGAGTGTAAATTCTTCTAGGAAGTATTAACTTTAATGTGTGATGTAGTTGTTTCTGGCGCTTTGTTATCCAAAGTTTGGGATGCACTCAGCGCTGTTCCATGCTCATAAAGAAGTTTTGTTGTTCAGTTGCACAGTCGATTCCGATACTTTGACTGTCACTCTAAAATCTTAAGGAAACATAATTTCCATTTCTCTAGCTTTATCTCTGATGCTATTTTCTTGTGTTCAGAAATTAATTTTCCCTATACGATTTTTGAGCGTGGGAAAATTCATTTTTCAGATGGGAATTTTTTCATGAGTTTGGAACAATCCATGTTTCCCATGTTATTTTTTTCTGTTCAGAAATTCATTTTCCTTATACGAATTTTCGAGCTTGGGAGGATTCAATCTTCAGATGGGGATTTTTTTTGAGTTCGGAACAATCCATGTTTCTGATGCTATTTTCTTGTGTTCAGAAATACATTTTCCCTATATGATTTCTGAGCGTGGGAAAATTCATTTTTCTGATGGCAATTTTTTCATGAGTTTGGAACAATCCATGTTTCCGATGCTATTTTCTTGTGGTGCTAAATTCATTTTCCCAATATGAATTTTCGAGCTCGGGAAAATTCAATATTCAGATGGGATTTTTTTTTGAGTTTGGAAAAATCCAAGATTTTTGGATGTTATTTTTTTTGTGCAGAAATTCATTTTCCCTATACGATTTTTGAGCGTGGGAAAATTCATTTTTCTGATGGCAATTTTTTCATGAGTTTGCAACAATCCATGTTTCCGATGTTATTTTTTTCTGTTCAGAAATTCATTTTCCCTATACGAATTTTCGAGCTCGGGAGGATTCAATCTTCAGATGGCAATTTTTTTTGAGTTCGGAACCATCCATATTTCTGATGCTATTTTCTTGTGTTCAGAAATACATGTTCCCTATACGATTTTTGAGCTTTGGAAAATTCATTTTTCTGATGGGAATTTTTTCATGAGTTTGGAACAATCCATGTTTCCCATGTTACTTTTTTTCTGTTCAGAAATTCATTTTCCCTATACGCATTTTCGAGTTCGGGAAAATTCAATATTCAGATTTGATATTTTTTTTAGTTTGGAAAAATCCATGTTTCTGATGCTATTTTCTTGTGTTCAGAAATTCATTTTCCCTATACGATTTTTGAGCGTGGGAAAATTCATTTTTCAGATGGGAATTTTTTCATGAGTTTGGAACAATCCATGTTTCCCATGTTATTTTTTTCTGTTCAGAAATTCATTTTCCTTATACGAATTTTCGAGCTCGGGAGGATTCAATCTTCAGATGGGAATTTTTTTTGAGTTCGGAACAATCCATGTTTCTGATGCTATTTTCTTGTGGTCCTAAATTCATTTTCCCAATATGAATTTTCAAGGTCGGGAAAATTCAATATTCATATGGGATTTTTTTTTTTTAGTTTGGAAAAATCCAAGATTTTTGGATGTTATTTTTTTTGTGCAGAAATTCATTTTCCCTATACAATTTTTTCAGCGTGGGAATATTCATTTTTCTGATGGCAATTTTTTCATAAGTTTGGAACAGTCCATGTTTCCTATGTTTTTTTTTTCTGTTCAGAAATTCATTTTCCCTATACGAATTTTCGAGTTCGGGAAAATTCAATATTCAAATTGGATATTTTTTTTTAGTTCGGAAAAATCCATGTTTCTGATGCTATTTTCTTGTGTTCAGAAATTCATTTTCCCTATACGATTTTTGAGCGTTGGAAAATTCATTTTTCAGATGGGAATTTTTTCATGAGTTTGGAACAATCCATGTTTCCCATGTTATTTTTTTTCTGTTCAGAAATTCATTTTCCTTATACGAATTTTCGAGCTCGGGAGGATTCAATCTTCAGATGGGAATTTTTTTTTGAGTTCGGAACAATCCATATTTCTGATGCTATTTTCTTGTGTTCAGAAATTCATTTTCCCTATATGATTTTTGAGCGTGGGAAAATTCATTTTTCTGATGGCAATTTTTTCATGACTTTGGAACAATCCATGTTTCCGATGTTATTTTTTTCTGTTCAGAAATTCATTTTCCCTATACGAATTTTCGAGTTCGGGATAATTCAATATTCAGATTGGATATTTTTTTTAGTTCGGAAAAATCCATGTTTCTGATGCTATTTTCTTGTGTTCAGAAATTAATTTTCCCTAAACGATTTTTGAGCGTGGGAAAATTCATTTTTCAGATGGGAATTTTTTCATGAGTTTGGAACAATCCATGTTTCCCATGTTATTTTTTTCTGTTCAGAAATTCATTTTCCTTATACGAATTCTCGAGCTCGGGAAAATTCAATCTTCCGATGGGAATTTTTTTTGAGTTCGGAACAACCCATGTTTCTGATGCTATTTTCTTGTGTTCAGAAATACATTTTCCCTATATGATTTCTGAGCGTGGGAAAATTCATTTTTCTGATGGCAATTTTTTCATGAGTTTGGAACAATCCATGTTTCCGATGTTATTTTTTTCTGTTCAGAAATTCATTTTCCCTATACGAATTTTCAAGCTCGGGAAAATTCAATATTCAGATTGGATTTTTTTTTTAGTTCGGAAAAATCCATGTTTCTGATGCTATTTTCTTGTGTTCAGAAATTCATTTTCCCTCTACGATTTTTGAGCGTGGGAAAATTCATTTTTCTGATTGCAATTTTTTCATGACTTTGGAACAATCCATGTTTCCGATGTTATTTTTTTCTGTTCAGAAATTCATTTTCCCTATACGAATTTTCGAGTTCGGGATAATTCAATATTCAGATTGGATATTTTTTTAGTTCGGAAAAATCCATGTTTCTGATGCTATTTTCTTGTGTTCAGAAATTCATTTCCCTATTCGATTTTTGAGCCTGGGAAAATTCATTTTTCAGATGGGAATTTTTTCATGAGTTTTGAACAATCCATGTTTCCCATGTTAATTTTTTGCTGTTCAGAAATTCATTTTCCCTATACGATTTTGGAGCGTGGGAAAATTTATTTTTCAGATGGGAATTTTTTCATGAGTTTGGAATAATCCATGTTTCCCATGTTATTTTTTTCTGTTCAGAAATTCATTTTCGTTATACGATTTTTCGAGCTCGGGAGAATTCAATCTTCAGATGGGAATTTTTTTTGAGTTCGGAACAATCCATGTTTCTGATGCTATTTTTTGTGGTCCTAAATTCATTTTCCCAATATGAATTTTCAAGGTCGGGAAAATTCAATATTCATATGGGATTTTTTTTGAGTTTGGAAAAATCCAAGATTTTTGGATGTTATTTTTTTGTGCAGAAATTCATTTTTCCTATACAATTTTTTCAGCGTAGGAATATTCATTTTTCTCATGGCAATTTTTTCATAAGTTTGGAACAGTCCATGTTTCCTATGTTATTTTTTTCTGTTCAGAAATTCATTTTCCCTATACGAATTTTCGAGTTCGGGAAAATTCAATATTCAAATTGGATATTTTTTTTAGTTTGGAAAAATCCATGTTTCTGATGCTATTTTCTTGTGTTCAGAAATTCATTTTCCCTATACGATTTTTGAGCTTGGGAAAATTCATTTTTCAGATGGGAATTTTTTCATTAGTTTGGAACAATCCATGTTTCCCATGTTATTTTTTTCTGTTCAGAAATTCATTTTCCTTATACGAATTTTCGAGCTCGGGAGGATTCAATCTTCAGATGGGAAATTTTTTTGAGTTCGGAACAATCCATGTTTCTGATGCTATTTTCTTGTGTTCAGAAATTCATTTTCCCTATACGATTTTTGAGCGTGGGAAAATTCATTTTTCTGATGGCAATTTTTTCATAAGTTTCGAACAATCCATGTTTCCCATGTTATTTTTTTCTGTTCAGAAATTCATTTTCCCTATCCGAATTTTCGAGTTCGGGAAAATTCAATATTCAAATTGGATATTTTTTTTAGTTTGGAAAAATCCATGTTTCTGATGCTATTTTCTTGTGTTCAGAAATTCATTTTCCCTATACGATTTTTGAGCGTGGGAAAATTCATTTTTCTGATGGCAATTTTTTCATGAGTTTGGAACAATCCATGTTTCCGATGTTATTTTTTTCTGTTCAGAAATTCATTTTCCCTATACGAATTTTCGAGTTCGGGAAAATTCAATATTCAGATTGGATTTTTTTTTTAGTTCGGAAAAATCCATGTTTCTGATGCTATTTTCTTGTGTTCAGCTTGAAGGATTTAGCTGTGTCCAGTTCTGCATTGTAACATTACGGTGCCCACCACTCAGAATGTTCACTGTAGTCAGTGAATGAGAAATATAATCTAGAACATTACACTGCATAAAACAATCTAATCATGTATCTGTGAACACAACAGACTTTTTGCTTTACATGAGGCTATGCCTTGTGAGCAAGAGGCCTCTCCTTTTTTAACTCTTAAAAAATAATATGTGCACATATTTCATGGATGTTTATATTTTCCATCCTTCTCCCAGGCTTGTACTAAAAGGTTGTGGGGTGAGTCGGCTGGGGTGTAGTCAAAGCAGTGGAGGAGAAAAAACACTCCCAGAGCAAAAGTCAATGAAGACGTATGAATAGCTTTAATGTAATTTGATCTTCGTATGTAGATGCACTATGAGGCTATCTAAAGTTGAAAAAAGTAGTGTAATCACTTGGAACGCTAGTAACTCTTGTTATCAGACATACATGAAATAATTAATGTTCAATTATTTGGAGAACATGAACAGAAAATAATGTCAAAGTTGACTGCTTGTAAGGTAAAGTCCTGAGTTATGCGGTAACCCTCGTTTATGGAAGACTCGCTGGGTGAGAACTCTGACAGTCGCACTGAGAGCGTATGAGGTGAACACAGCGTCAATGCTTGATAAAGTCACGTTGGCGTCTGCGAGGACTGCCGGCAGCGAAAGTGCTTTAGTTGTAATATGACGTTGTGAATTGTTTAATTGATAAGTCTTTGAAGGTTCTCATGCAGCTGGTATCTTCAAACGAGGGCAAAAGTCTGTGCGATGTCGTTCCGGTAGTGGGACATTTCGTAATGCTTTCTCAAGCATCTATAGATACAACAAAATATATATACACACACACACACACACACACACACACACACACACACACACACACACACACACACACACACACACACACACACACACACACACACACACACTCATCTGTATATATCTTTAAGTATAATCCTTCTTTCTGGTGCACTATGTGTAATATATTGCAATCAATGCTAGAAACATACGTCCATAATTATACAAGGACTGATTTAACATATAATTATCAATCAAATTGGAGCAAATATGTCTGTAGCGGGCAGCATACATACCTGAATGTGAATATCTCGGGCGTCTCGCACCTCTTAATGTCTTATATCATGTGCCCGCGTTAGCTACATGTACAATGCTACTCCATATATACCCTTGTTACAAACAATCACATGTGTGACTAGTCAATATCACAATTAGGCTATCCTCTGCTTACATGTGCGGTGATTACTAGAATTATAAGAATGACGAGAGTTCCCATTCTGTATTTAAACCATGAGGCAGAGGATAGCCTAATTGTGATATTGACTAGTCACACATACAGACAAATACAGTAATGAAAATTTCCCTTAAAATTTTCCTTGCAGGATTTAGCCAATTTTCCTGACCCCGGGAGTGTGAAAAAAATCCAATTTTCCTGACCCCGGGAGTGTGAAAAAAATCCAATTTTCCTGACCCCGGGAGTGTGAAAAAAATCCAATTTTCCTGACCACGGCAGTTTGAAAAAAAATGTGATTTTCCTAACACCGGGAATGTGAAAAAAATGCGTTTTTCTTGACCCCGGCAGTATGAAAAAAATCCGATTTCCTTGACCCCGGGAGTGTGAAAAAAATCAGAATTTCCTGACCCCAGGAGTGTGAAAAAATGTGATTTTCTTGACCCCGGGAGTGTGAAAAAAATCCGATTTCCTTGACCCCGGGAGTGTGAAAAAAATCAGAATTTCCTGATCCAAGGAGTGTGAAAAAATGTGATTTCCTTGACCCCGGGAGTGTGAAAAAAAATCCAATTTTCCTGACACGGGAGTGTGAAAAAAATCCAATTTCCCTGACCCCGGGAGTATGAAAATATCCAATTTTCCTGACCCCGGGAGTGTGAAAAAAATCCAATTTTCCTGACCCAGAGAGTTTGAAAAAATGTGATTTTCTTGACCCCGGCAGTATGACAAAAATCCGATTTCCTTGACCCCGGGAGTGTGAAAAAAATCAGAATTTCCTGAACCCGGGAGTGTGAAAAATGTGATTTTCCTAACACCGGGAATGTGAAAATATCCGATTTTCCTGACCCCGGGAGTGTGAAAAAATGTGATTTTCTTGACCCCGGGTGTGAAAAAAATCAGAATCTCCTGACACCGGGAGTGTGAAAAATGTGATTTTCCTAATATCGGGAGTGTGAAAAAATGCGTTTTTCTTGACCCCGGGAGTGTGAAAAAAATCAGAATTTCCTGACCCCAGGAGTGTGAAAAAATATGATTTTCTTGACCCCGGGAGTGTGAAAAAAATCCAATTTTCCTGACCCCGGAAGTGTGAAAAAAAATCCAATTTTCCTGACCCGGGAGTGTGAAAAAAATCCAATTTTCCTGACCCCGGGAGTATGAAAATATCCAATTTTCCTGACCCCGGGAGTGTGAAAAAAATCCAATTTTCCTGACCCAGGGAGTTTGAAAAAATGTGATTTTCTTGACCCCGGCAGTATGACAAAAATCCGATTTCCTTGACCCCGGGAGTGTGAAAAAAATCAGAATTTCCTGACCCCGGGAGTGTGAAAAATGTGATTTTCCTAACACCGGGAATGTGAAAAAAATTGGATTTTCCTGACCCGGCGAGTATGAAAAATGCGATTTTCCTGACCCTGGGAGTCTAAAAAATGCGATTTTTCTGACCCCGGGAGTATGAAAATATCCAATTTTCCTGACCCCGGGAGTATGAAAATAATCCAATTTTCCTGACCCCGGGAGTATGAAAAAAATCCGACTTTTCTGACACTGGGAGTGTGAAAAAAATCCAATTTTCCTGACCCAGAGTGTTTGAAAAAATGTGATTTTCTTGACCCCGGCAGTATGACAAAAATCCGATTTCCTTGACCCCGGGAGTGTGAAAAAAATCAGAATTTCCTGACCCCGGGAGTGTGAAAAATGTGATTTTCCTAACACCGGGAATGTGAAAATATCCGATTTTCCTGACCCCAGGAGTGTGAAAAAATGTGATTTTCTTGACCCCGGGTGTGAAAAAAATCAGAATCTCCTGACACCGGGAGTGTGAAAAATGTGATTTTCCTAATATCGGGAGTGTGAAAAAATGCGTTTTTCTTGACCCCGGGAGTGTGAAAAAAATCAGAATTTCCTGACCCCAGGAGTGTGAAAAAATGTGATTTTCTTGACCCCGGGAGTGTGAAAAAAATCCAATTTTCCTGACCCCGGAAGTGTGAAAAAAAATCCAATTTTCCTGACCCGGGAGTGTGAAAAAAATCCAATTTTCCTGACCCCGGGAGTATGAAAATATCCAATTTTCCTGACCCCGGGAGTGTGAAAAAAATCCAATTTTCCTGACCCAGGGAGTTTGAAAAAATGTGATTTTCTTGACCCCGGCAGTATGACAAAAATCCGATTTCCTTGACCCCGGGAGTGTGAAAAAAATCAGAATTTCCTGACCCCGGGAGTGTGAAAAATGTGATTTTCCTAACACCGGGAATGTGAAAAAAATTGGATTTTCCTGACCCGGCGAGTATGAAAAATGCGATTTTCCTGACCCTGGGAGTCTGAAAAATGCGATTTTTCTGACCCCGGGAGTATGAAAATATCCAATTTTCCTGACCCCGGGAGTATGAAAATAATCCAATTTTCCTGACCCCGGGAGTATGAAAAAAATCTGATTTTCCTGACCCTGGGAGTGTGAAAAAAATCCAATTTTCCTGACCCTGGGAGTGTGAAAAACATCCAATTTTCCTGACCCCGGGAGTGTGAAAAATATCCGATTTTCCTGACCCCGGGAGTGTGAAAGAAATCAATTTTCCTGACCCCGGGTGTGTGAAAAAAAATCTGATTTTCCTGTCCCCGGGAGTTTGAATAAAATCTGATTTTTGTGTCCCCGGGAGTTTGAAAAAAATCTGAATTCCTGACCCCGGGAGTGTGAAAATATCTGATTTTCTTGACCCCGGGAGTGTGAAAAAAATTAAATTCTCCTGACCCCGGGAGAGTGAAAAATGTGATTTTCCTAACACCGGGAGTGTGAAAAAAATCAGATTTTCCTGACCCAGGGAGTGTGAAAAAATGTGATTTTCTTGACCCCGGGAGTGTGAAAAAAAAATCCGATTTTCCTGACCCCGGGAGTGTGAAAAAAATCTGATTTTGTTGACCCCGGGAGTGTGAAAGAAATCTGATTTTCCTGTCACCGGGAGTGTGAAAATATCCGATTTTCCTGACCCCGGGAGTGTGAAAAAATCAGATTTTCCTGACCCAGGGAGTGTGAAAAAATGTGATTTTCTTGACCCCGGGAGTGTGGAAAAAAAATCCGATTTTCCTGACCCCGGGAGTGTGAAAAAAATCTGATTTTGTTGACCCCGGGAGTGTGAAAGAAATCTGATTTTCCTGTCACCGGGAGTGTGAAAATATCCGATTTTCCTGACCCCGGGAGTGTGAAAAAATCAGAATTTCCTGACCCCAGGAGTGTATAAAAATATGATTTTCTTGACCCCGGGAGTGTGAAAATATCTGATTTTCTTGACCCCGGGAGTGTGAAAAAAATTAAATTCTCCTGACCCCGGGAGTGTGAAAAAATCCAATTTTCCTGACCCCGGGGAGTGTGAAAAAAAATGACTTCCCTGTCCCTGGGACTATGAAAAAAAATCCGATTTTCCTGACCCCGGGAGTGTGAAAAAAATCCGACTTTTCTGACTGTGAGTGTGAAAAAAAGCTGTTTTTCCTGACCCCAGAAGTGTAAAAATATCCGATTTTCTTGACCCCGGGAGTGTGGAAAAAAATTAAATTCTCCTGACCCCGGGAGTGTGAAAAAATTTGATTTACTTGACCCCGGGAGTGTGAAAAAAATTAAATTTTACTGACCCCGGGAGTGTGAAAAAAATCAGAATTTCCTGACCCCGGGAGTTTAAAAAAAATCTGATATTCTTGACTCCGGGAGTGTGAAAAAAATCAGAATCTCCTGACCCCGGGAGTGTGAAAAAATGTGATTTTCTTGACCCCAGGAATGTGAAAAAAATCTGATTTTCCTGTCCCCGGGAGTTTGAAAAAAATCTGATTCTCCTGACCCCGGGAGAGTGAAAAAATCCAATATTCCTGACCCCGGGAGTGTGAAAAATGTGATTTTCCTAACACCGGGAGTGTGAAAAAAATCTGAATTTCCTGACCCCGGGAGAGTGAAAAAATGTGATTTTCTTGACCCCGGGAGTGTGAAAAAAAATCCAATTTTCCTGACCCCGGGAGTGTGAAAAAAATCCGATTTTCCTGACCTCGGGAGTGTGAAAAAAATCCAATTTTCCTGACCCCGGGAGTTTAAAAAAATCTGATTTTCCTGACCCCAGGAGTGTGAAATATATCTGATTTTCTTGACCCCGGGAGTGTGAAAAAAATTAAATTCTCCTGACCCCGGGAGTGTGAAAAAATCCATTTTTCCTGACCCCGGGGAATGTGAAAAAAATGACTTCCCTGTCCCCGGGACTATGAAAAAAAATTCGATTTTCCTGACCCCGGGAGTGTGAAAAAATGTGATTTTCTTGACCCCGGGAGTGTGAAAAAAATCAGAATCTCCTGACACCGGGAGTGTGAAAAATGTGATTTTCCTAATATCGGGAGTGTGAAAAAATGCGTTTTTCTTGACCCCGGCAGTATGAAAAAAATCCGATTTCCTTGACCCCGGGAGTGTGAAAAAAATCAGAATTTCCTGACCCCAGGTGTGTGAAAAAATGTGATTTCCTTGACCCCGGGAGTGTGAAAAAAAATCAGAATTTCCTGATCCCAGGAGTGTGAAAAAATGTGATTTCCTTGACCCCGGGAGTGTGAAAAAAATCCAATTTTCCTGACACGGGAGTGTGAAAAAAATCCAATTTTCCTGACCCCGGGAGTATGAAAATATCCAATTTTCCTGACCCCGGGAGTGTGAAAAAAAATCTGATTTTCTTGACCCCGGGAGTGTGAAAAAAATTAAATTCTCCTGACCCCGGGAGTGTGAAAAAATCCATTTTTCCTGACCCCGGGGAATGTGAAAAAAATGACTTCCCTGTCCCCGGGACTATGAAAAAAAATCCGATTTTCCTGACCACGGGAGTGTGAAAAAAATCCGACTTTTCTGACACTGGGAGTGTGAAAAAAATCTGATTTTCCTGACCCCGGAAGTGTAAAAATATCCGATTTTCTTGACCCCGGGAGTGTGGAAAATATTAAATTCTCCTGACCCCGGGAGTGTGAAAAAATTTGATATACTTGACACCGTGAGTGTGAAAAAAATTAAATTTTACTGACCCCGGGAGTGTGAAAAAAAATCAGAATTTCCTGACCCCGGGAGTTTAAAAAAAATCTGATTTTCCTGACCCCGGCAGTTTGAAAAAAATTCAATTTTCCTGACCCCGGGAGTGTGAAAAAAATCCAATTTTCCTGACCCCGGGAGTTTGAAAAAAATCTGATTTTCCTGACCCCCGGAGTGTGAAAATATCCAATTTTCCTGAACTGGGAGTGTGAAAAATATCAGAATTTCCTGACCCCGCAAGTGTGAAAAAATGTGATTTTACTGACCCCGGGAGTGTGAAAATATCTGATTTTCTTGACCCCGGGAGTGTGAAAAAAATTAAATTATCCTGACCCTGGGAGTGTGAAAAAATCCATTTTTCCTGACCCCGGGAGTGTGAAAAATGTGATTTTCCTAACACCGGGAGTGTGAAAAAAATCAGAATGTCCTGACCCCGGGAGTGTGAAAAAATGTGATATTCTTGACCCCGGGAGTGTGAAAAAAATCAGAATCTCCTGACCCCGGGAGTGTGAAAAAATGAAATTTTCTTGACCCCGGGAGTGTGAAAAAAATCCAATTTTCCTGACCCCGGGAGTGTGAAAAAAATCCAATTTTCCTGACCCTGGGAGTGTGAAAAAATGTGATTTTCTTGATCCCGGGAGTGTGAAAAAAATCAGAATCTCCTGACCCCGGGAGTGTGAAAAAATGTGATTTTCTTGACCCCGGGAGTGTGAAAAAAACCCGATTTTCCTGACCCCGGGAGTGTGAAAAATGTGATTTTCCTAACACCGGGAATGTGAAAAAATTTGGATTTTCCTGACCCCGGGTGTGTGAAAAAAATCTGATTTTCCTGTCCCCGGGAGTTTGAAAAAAATCTGATTTTCCTGACCCCGGGAGTGTGAAAATATCTGATTTTCTTGACCCCGGGAGTGTGAAAAAAATTAAATTCTCCTGACCCCGGGAGAGTGAAAAAATCCAATTTTCCTGACCCCGGGAGTGTGAAAAATGTGATTTTCCTAACACCGGGAGTGTGAAAAAATCAGAATTTCCTGACCCCGGGAGTGTGAAAAAATGTGATTTTCTTGACCCCGGGAGTTTGAAAAAAATTAAATTCCACTGACCCCGGGAGTGTGAAAAAATCCAATTTTCCTGACACCGGGAGTGTGAAAAATGTGATTTTCCTAACACCGGGAGTTTGAAAAAAAATCAGAATTTCCTGACCCCGGGAGTGTGAAAAAAATCCGATTTTCTTGACCCTGGGAGTGTGAAAAAATCCAATTTTCCTGACCCCGGGAGTTTAAAAAAAACCAATTTTCCTGACCCCGGGAGTGTGAAAAAAATCCAATTTTCCTGACCCTGGGAGTGTGAAAAAAATCAGAATCTCCTGACCCCGGGAGTGTGAAAAAATGTGATTTTCTTGACCCCGGGAGTGTGAAAAAAACCCGATTTTCCTGACCCCGGGAGTGTGAAAAATGTGATTTTCCTAACACCGGGAATGTGAAAAAATTTGGATTTTCCTGACCCCGGGTGTGTGAAAAAAATCTGATTTTCCTGTCCCCGGGAGTGTGAAAAATATCTGATTTTCCTGACCCCGGGAGTGTGAAAATATCTGATTTTCTTGACCCCGGGAGTGTGAAAAAAATTAAATTCTCCTGACCCCGGGAGAGTGAAAAAATCCAATTTTCCTGACCCCGGGAGTGTGAAAAATGTGATTTTCCTAACACCGGGAGTGTGAAAAAAATCAGAATTTCCTGACCCCAGGAGTGTGAAAAAATGTGATTTTCTTGACCCCGGGAGTGTGAAAAAAATCCAATTTTCCTGACACCGGGAGTGTGAAAAAAATCCAATTTTCCTGACCCCAGGAGTATGAAAATATCTAATATTCCTGACCCCGGGAGTGTGAAAATATCTGATTTTCTTGACCCCGGGAGTGTGAAAAAAATCCCATTTTCCTGACCCTGGGAGTATGAAAACATCCAATTTTCCTGACCCCTGGAGTGTGAAAAAAATCCAATTTTCCTGACCCCGGGAGTGTGAAAAAAATCCAATTTTCCTGACCCCGGGAGTGTGAAAAAAATCTGATTTTGTTGAACCCGGGAGTGTGAAAGAAATCTGATTTTCCTGTCACCGGGAGTGTGAAAAATATCAGAATTTCCTGACCCCAGGAGTGTGAAAAAATATGATTTTCTTGACCCCGGGTGTGTGAAAATATCTGATTTTCTTGACCCCGGGAGTGTGAAAAAAATTAAATTCTCCTGACCCCGGGAGTGTGAAAAAATCCAATTTTACTGACCCCGGGAGTGTGAAAATGTGATTTTCCTATCACCGGGAGTGTGAAAAAATCAGAATTTCCTGACCCCAGGAGTGTGAAAAAATGTGATTTTCTTGACCTCGGGAGTGTGAAAAAAATCAGAATCTCCTGACCCCGGGAGTATGAAAAATGCGATTCTCTTGACCCCGGGAGTATGAAAATATCCAATTTTCCTTACCCCGGGAGTGTGAAAAAAATCCAATTTTCCTGACCCCGGGAGTATGAAAAAAATCTGATTTTCGTGACCCCGGGAGTGTGAAAATATCCAATTTTCCTGACCCCGGGAGTATGAAAAAAATTAAATTCTCCTGACCCCGGGAATGTGAAAAATCCAATTTTCCTGACCCTGGGAGTGTGAAAAAATGTGATTTTCTTGACGCCGGGAGTATGAAAAAAAATCAGAATCTCCTGACCCCGGAAGGGTGAAAAAATGTGATTTTCTTGACCCCGGGAGTGTGAAAAAAACCCCAATTTTCCTGACCCCGGGAGTGTGAAAAAAATCCGATTTTCCTGACCCCGGGAGTGTGAAAAAAAATCAATTTTCCTGACCCCGGGTGTGTGAAAAAAATCTGATTTTCCTGTCCCCGGGAGTTTGAAAAAAATCTGATTTTCCTGACCCAGGGAGTGTGAAAATATCTGATTTTCTTGACCCCGGGAGTATGAAAAAAATTAAATTCTCCTGACCCCGTGAGAGTGAAAAAATCCAATTTTCCTGACCCCGGGAGTGTGATAAAGATCCAATTTTCCTGACCCCAGGAGTGTGAAAAATGTGATTTTCCTAACACCGGGAATGTGAAAAAATTTGGATTTTCCTGACCGCGGGAGTATGAAAAATGCGATTTTCCTGACCCCGGGAGTCTGAAAAATGCAATTTTTCTGACCCCGGGAGTATGAAAATATCCAATTTTCCTGACCCCGGGAGTGTGAAAATAATCCAATTTTCCTGACCCCGGGAGTATGAAAAAAAACTGATTTTCCTGACCCCGGGAGTGTGAAAATATCCGATTTTCCTGACCCTGGGAGTGTGAAAAAAATCCAATTTTCCTGACCCCGGGAGTGTGAAAAAAATCCAATTTTCCTGACCCCGGGAGTGTGAAAAATGTGATTTTCCTAACACGGGGAGTGTGAAAAAAAACCTCAGAATCTCCTGACCCCGGGAGTGTGAAAAAATGTGATTTTCTTGACCCCGGGAGTGTGAAAAATACCCAATTTTCCTGACCCCGGGAGAGTGAAAAAAAATCCAATTTTCCTGACCCCGGGAGTGTGAAAAAAATCCAATTTTCAGGACCCCGGGAGGGTGAAAATACTCCAATTTTCCTGACCCGGGGAGTATGAAAATATCCAATTTTCCTGACCCTGGGAGTGTGAAAAAAATCTGATTTTCCAGTCCCCGGGTATGTGAAAAAAATCTGATTTTCCTGACCCCGGGGGTGTGAAAAAAATTAAATTCTCCTGACCCCGGGAGAGTGAAAAAATCCAATTTTCCTGACCCCGGGAGTGTGGAAAATGTGATTTTCCTAACACCGGGAGTGTGAAAAAAAATCAGAATTTCGTGACCCCGGGAGTGTGAAAAAATGTGATTTTCTTGACCCCGGGAGTGTGAAAAAAATCAGAATGTCCTGACCCCGGGAGTGTGAAAAAATGTGATTTTCTTCACCCCGGGAGTGTGAAAAAACCCAATTTTCCTAACACCGGGAATGTGAAAAAAAATTGAATTTTCCTGACCCCGGGAGTATGAAAATATGCGATTTTCCTGAACTGTGAGTGTGAAAAATATCAGAATTTCCTGACCCCGCAAGTGTGAAAAAATGTGATTTTCTTCACCCCGGGAGTGTGAAAAAAATTAAATTTTACTGACCCCGGGAGTGTGAAAATATCTGATTTTCTTGACCCCGGGAGTGTGAAAAAAATTAAATTCTCCTGACCCCGGGAGTGTGAAAAAATCCAATTTTCCTGACCCCGGGGGTGTGAAAAATGTGATTTTCCTAACACCGGGAGTGTGAAAAAAATCAGAATTTCCTGACCCCCGGGAGTGTGAAAAAATGTGATTTTCTTGACCCCGGGAGTGTGAAAAAAATCAGAATCTCCTGACCCCGGGAGTGTGAAAGAATGTGATTTTCTTGACCACAGGAGTGTTAAAAAAACCCAATTTTCCTGACCCCGGGAATGTGAAAAAAATCCAATTTTCCTGTCCCCGGGAGTGTGAAAAAATGTAATTTTCTTGACCCCGGGAGTGTGAAAAAAACCCAATTTTCCTGACCCCGGGAGTTTGAAAAAAAATCCAATTTTCCTGACCCCGGGAGTGTGAAAAAAATCCAATTTTCCTGACCCCGGGAGTATGAAAATATCCAATTTTCCTGACCCCGGGAGTGTGAAAAAAATCCAATTTTCCTGACCCCGGGAGTTTGAAAAAAATCTGATTTTCCTGACCCCGGGAGTGAGAAAATATCCGATTTTCCTGACTCCGGGAATGTAAAAAAAATCCAATTTTCCTGACCCCGGGAGTTTGAAAAAAAACTGGTTTTCCTATACATCTGTTTCCTGACCCCGGGGGTATGAAAATATCTGATTTTCTTGACCCCAGGAGTGTGAAAAAAATTAAATTCTCCTCACACCGGGAGTGTGAAAAAATCCAATTTTCCTAACATCGCGAGTGTGAAAAAATGCGTTTTTCTTGACCCCGGCAGTATGAAAAAAATCCGGTTTTGCTTGACCCCGGGAGTGTGAAAAAAATCAGAATTTACTGACCCCGGGAGTGTGAAAAAATGTGATTTTCCTGACCCCGGGAGTATGAAAATATCCAATTTTCCTGACCCCGGGAGTGTAAAAATATCTGATTTCCTTGACCCCGGGAGTGTGAAAAAAATTAAATTCTCCTGACCCTGGGAGTGTGAAAAAAAATCCAATTTTCCTGACCCCGGGAGTTTGAAAAAAATCTGATTTTCCTGAGACCCCGGGAGTGTGAAAATATCCGAATTTCCTGACCCCGGGAGTGTGAAAAAATGTGATTTTCTTGACCACGGGAGTGTGAAAAAAATCCAATTTTCCTGACCCCGGGAGTTTGAAAAAAATCTGGTATTCCTGACCCCGGGGGTATGAAAATATCGGATTTCCTGGACCCCGGGAATGTGAAAAATGTGATTTTCCTAACATCAGGAGTGTGAAAAAAATGCATTTTTTCTTGACCCCGGCAGTATGAAAAAAATCCGATTTCCTTGACCCTGGGAGTGTGAAAAAAATCAGAATTTCCTGACCCCGGGAGTGTGAAAAAATGTGATTTTCTTGACCCTGGGAGTGTGAAAAAAATCCAATTTTCCTGACCCCGGGAGTGTGAAAAAAATCCCATTTTTCTGACCCCGGGAGTATGAAAATATCCAATATTCCTGACCCCTGGAGTGTGAAAAAAATCCAATTTTCCTGACCCCGGGAGTTTGAAAAAAATCCAATTTCCTGACCCCGGGAGTATGAAAATATCCAATTTTCCTGACCCCGGGAGTGTAAAAAAATGTGATTTTCCTGACCCCGGGAGTGTGAAAATATCTGATTTTCTTGACCCCGGGAGTGTGAAAAAAATTAAATTCTCCTCACCCCGGGAGTGTGAAAAAAATCCAATTTTCCTGACCCCGGGAGTTTGAAAAAAATCTAATTTTCCTTACCCCGGTAGTGTGAAAATATCCGATTTTCCTGACCCCGGGAGTGTGAAAAATATCAGAATCTCCTGACCCCGGGAGTGTGAAAAAAATCAGAATTTCCTGACCCCGGGAGTGTGAAAAAATCTGATTTTCTTGACCCCGGGAGTGTGAAAAAAATCCAATTTTCCTAACACCGGGAGTGTGAAAAAAATCCAATTTTCCTGACCCCGGGAGTGTGAAAAAAATCCAATTTTCCTGACCCCGGGAGTATGAAAATATCCAATTTTCCTGACCCCGGGAGTGTGAAAAAAATCCAATCTTCCTGACCCCGGGAGTATGAAAATATCCAATTTTCCTGACCCCGGGAGTGTAAAAAAATGTGATTTTCTTGATCCCGGGAGTGTGAAAAAAATTAAATTCTCCTCACCCCGGGAGTGTGAAAATATCTGATTTTCTTGACCCCTGGAGTGTGAAAAAAATTAAATTCTCCTCACCCCGGGAGTGTGAAAAAAATCCAATTTTCCTGGCCCGGGAGTGTGAAAAATATCAGAATCTCCTGACCCCGGGAGTGTGAAAATAATCTGATTTTCCTGACCCCGGGAGTGTGAAAATATCCGAATTTCCTGACCCCGGGAGTGTGAAAAAATGTGATTTTCTTGACCACGGGAGTGTGAAAAAAATCCAATTTTCCTGACCCCGGGAGTTTGAAAAAAATCTGGTATTCCTGACCCCGGGGTATGAAAATATCGGATTTCCTGGTCCCCGGGAGTGTGAAAATATCTGATTTTCTTGACCCCGGGAGTGTGAAAAAAATTAAATTCTCCTCACCCCGGGAGTGTGAAAAAAATCCAATTTTCCTGACCCCGGGAGTTTGAAAAAAATCTAATTTTCCTTACCCCGGTAGTGTGAAAATATCCGATTTTCCTGACACCGGGAGTGTGAAAAATATCAGAATCTCCTGACCCCGGGAGTGTGAAAAAAATCAGAATTTCCTGACCCCGGGAGTGTGAAAAAATCTGATTTTCTTGACCCCGGGAGTGTGAAAAAAATCCAATTTTCCTAACACCGGGAGTGTGAAAAAAATCCAATTTTCCTGACCCCGGGAGTGTGAAAAAATCCAATTTTCCTGACCCCGGGAGTATGAAAATATCCAATTTTCCTGACCCCGGGAGTGTGAAAAAAATCCAATTTTCCTGACCCCGGGAGTATGAAAATATCCAATTTTCCTGACCCCGGGAGTGTAAAAAAATGTGATTTTCTTGATCCCGGGAGTGTGAAAAAAAATTAAATTTTCCTGACCCCGGGAGTGTGAAAATATCTGATTTTCTTGACCCCTGGAGTGTGAAAAAAATTAAATTCTCCTCACCCCTTGAGTGTGAAAAAAATCCAATTTTCCTGGCCCGGGAGTTTGAAAAAAATCTGATTTTCCTGACCCCGGTAGTGTGAAAATATCCGATTTTCCTGACCCCGGGAGTGTGAAAAATATCAGAATCTCCTGACCCCGGGATTGTGAAAATAATCTGATTTTCCTGACCCCGGGAGTGTGAAAATATCCGAATTTCCTGACCCCGGGAGTGTGAAAATATCCGATTTTCCTGACCCCGGGAGTGTGAAAAATATCAGAATCTCCTGACCCCGGGAGTGTGAAAAAAATCAGAATTTCCTGACCCCGGGAGTGTGAAAAAATCTGATTTTCTTCACCCTGGGAGTGTGAAAAAAATCCAATTTTCCTAACAACGGGAGTGTGAAAAAAATCCAATTTTCCTGACCCCGGGAGTGTGAAAAAAATCCAATTTTCCTGACCCCGGGAGTTTGAAAAAAATCAGAATTTCCTGACCCCGGGAGTGTGAAAAAATATGATTTTCTTGACTCCAGGAGTGTGAAAAAAACCCAATTTTCCTGACCACGGGAGTGTGAAAAAAATCCAATTTTCCTGACCCAGGGAGTATGAAAATATCCAATTTTCCTGACCCCGGGAGTGTGAAAAAAATCCAATTTTCCTGACCCCGGGAGTTTGAAAAAAAATCCAATTTTCCTGACCCCGGGAGTGTGAAAATATCTGATTTTCTTGACCCCGGGAGTGTGAAAAAAATCCCATTTTCCTCAAACCGGGAGTATGAAAACATCCAATTTTCCTGACCCCTGGAGTGTGAAAAAAATCCAATTTTCCTGACCCCGGGAGTGTGAAAAATATCAGAATTTCCTGACCCCGGGAGTGTAAAAAAATGTGATTTTCTAGATCCCGGGAGTATGAAAAAAATTAAATTTTCCTGACCCCGGGAGTATGAAAAAAATTAAATTTTCCTGACCCCGGGAGTGTGAAAATATCTGATTTTCTTGACCCCGGGAGTGTGAAAAAAATTAAATTCTCCTGACCCTGGGAGTGTGAAAGAAATCCAATTTTCCTGACCCCGGGAGTTTGAAAAAATCTGATTTTCCTGACCCGGTAGTGTGAAAATATCCGATTTTCCTGACCCCGGTCGTGTGAAAAATATCAGAATCTCCTGACCCCGGGAGTGTGAAAAAAATCAGAATTTCCTGACCCCGGGAGTGTGAAAAAATCTGATTTTCTTGACCCCGGGAGTGTGAAAAAAATCCAATTTTCCTAACACCGGGAGTGTGAAAAAAATCCAATTTTCCTGACCCCGGGAGTATGAAAATATCCAATTTTCCTGACCCCGGGAGTGTGAAAAAAATCCAATTTTCCTGACCCCGGGAGTGTGAAAAAAATCCAATTTTCCTGACCCCGGGAGTATGAAAATATCCAATTTTCCTGACCCCGGGAGTGTGAAAAAAATCCAAATTTCCTGACCCCGGGAGTATGAAAATATCCAATTTTCCTGACCCTGGGAGTGTAAAAAAAATGTGATTTTCTTTATCCCGGGAGTGTGAAAAAAATTAAATTTTCCTGACCCCGGGAGTGTGAAAATATCTGATTTTCTTGACCCCTGGAGTGTGAAAAAAATTAAATTCTCCTCACCCCGGGAGTGTGAAAAAAATCCAATTTTCCTGGCCCGGGAGTTTGAAAAAAATCTGATTTTCCTGACCCCGGTAGTGTGAAAATATCCGATTTTCCTGACCCCGGGAGTGTGAAAAATATCAGAATCTCCTGACCCCGGGAGTGTGAAAATAATCTGATTTTCCTGACCCCGGGAGTGTGAAAATATCCGAATTTCCTGACCCCGGGAGTGTGAAAAAATGTGATTTTCTTGACCACGGGAGTGTGAAAAAAATCCAATTTTCCTGACCCCGGGAGTTTGAAAAAAATCTGGTATTCCTGACCCCGGGGGTATGAAAATATCGGATTTCCTGGACCCCGGGAATGTGAAAAATGTGATTTTCCTAACATCAGGAGTGTGAAAAAAATGCATTTTTTCTTGACCCCGGCAGTATGAAAAAAATCCGATTTCCTTGACCCCGGGAGTGTGAAAAAAATCAGAATTTCCTGACCCCGGGAGTGTGAAAATATCCGAATTTCCTGACCCCGGGAGTGTGAAAAAATGTGATTTTCTTGACCACGGGAGTGTGAAAAAAATCCAATTTTCCTGACCCCGGGAGTTTGAAAAAAATCTGGTATTCCTGACCCCGGGGGTATGAAAATATCGGATTTCCTGGACCCCGGGAATGTGAAAAATGTGATTTTCCTAACATCAGGAGTGTGAAAAAAATGCATTTTTTCTTGACCCCGGCAGTATGAAAAAAATCCGATTTCCTTGACCCCGGGAGTGTGAAAAAAATCAGAATTTCCTGACCCCGGGAGTGTGAAAAAATCCGATTTCCTTGACCCCGGGAGTGTGAAAAAAATCAGAATTTCCTGACCCCGGGAGTGTGAAAAAAATCCAATTTTCCTGACCCCGGGAGTATGAAAATATCCAATTTTCCTGACCCCGGGAGTGTGAAAAAAATCCAATTTTCCTGACCCCGGGAGTATGAAAATATCCAATTTTCCTGACCCCGGGAGTGTAAAAAAATGTGATTTTCTTGATCCCGGGAGTGTGAAAATATCTGATTTTCTTGACCCCTGGAGTGTGAAAAAAAATTAAATTCTCCTCACCCCGGGAGTGTGAAAAAAATCCAATTTTCCTGACCCCGGGAGTTTGAAAAAAATCTGATTTTCCTGACCCCGGTAGTGTGAAAATATCCGATTTTCCTGACCCCGGGAGTGTGAAAAATATCAGAATCTCCTGACCCCGGGAGTGTGAAAATAATCAGAATTTCCTGACCCCGGGAGTGTGAAAAAATCTGATTTTCTTGACCCCGGGAGTGTGAAAAAAATCCAATTTTCCTAACACCGGGAGTGTGAAAAAAATTAAATTCTCCTCACCCCGGGATTGTGAAAAAATCCAATTTTCCTAACATCGCGAGTGTGAAAAAATGCGTTTTTCTTCACCCCGGCAGTATGAAAAAAATCCGATTTCCTTGACCCCGGGAGTGTGAAAAAAATCAGAATTTCTTGACCCCGGGAGTGTGAAAAAAATCCAATTTTCCTAACACCGGGAGTGTGAAAAAAATCCAATTTTCCTGACCCCGGGAGTATGAAAATATCCAATTTTCCTGACTCCGGGAGTGTAAAAAAATGTGATTTTCTTGATCCCGGGAGTGTGAAAAAAATTAAATTTTCCTGACCCCGGGAGTGTGAAAATATCTGATTTTCTTGACCCCTGGAGTGTGAAAAAAATTAAATTCTCCTCACCCCTTGAGTGTGAAAAAAATCCAATTTTCCTGGCCCGGGAGTTTGAAAAAAATCTGATTTTCCTGACCCCGGTAGTGTGAAAATATCCGATTTTCCTGACCCCGGGAGTGTGAAAAATATCAGAATCTCCTGACCCCGGGAGTGTGAAAATAATCTGATTTTCCTGACCCCGGGAGTGTGAAAATATCCGAATTTCCTGACCCCGGGAGTGTGAAAATATCCGATTTTCCTGACCCCGGGAGTGTGAAAAATATCAGAATCTCCTGACCCCGGGAGTGTGAAAAAAATCAGAATTTCCTGACCCCGGGAGTGTGAAAAAATCTGATTTTCTTCACCCCGGGAGTGTGAAAAAAATCCAATTTTCCTAACACCGGGAGTGTGAAAAAAATCCAATTTTCCTGACCCCGGGAGTGTGAAAAAAATCCAATTTTCCTGACCCCGGGAGTTTGAAAAAAATCAGAATTTCCTGACCCCGGGAGTGTGAAAAAATGTGATTTTCTTGACTCCAGGAGTGTGAAAAAAACCCAATTTTCCTGACCACGGGAGTGTGAAAAAAATCCAATTTTCCTGACCCAGGGAGTATGAAAATATCCAATTTTCCTGACCCCGGGAGTGTGAAAAAAATCCAATTTTCCTGACCCCGGGAGTTTGAAAAAAAATCCAATTTTCCTGACCCCGGGAGTGTGAAAATATCTGATTTTCTTGACCCCGGGAGTGTGAAAAAAATCCCATTTTCCTCAAACCGGGAGTATGAAAACATCCAATTTTCCTGACCCCTGGAGTGTGAAAAAAATCCAATTTTCCTGACCCCGGGAGTGTGAAAAATATCAGAATTTCCTGACCCCGGGAGTGTAAAAAAATGTGATTTTCTAGATCCCGGGAGTATGAAAAAAATTAAATTTTCCTGACCCCGGGAGTATGAAAAAAATTAAATTTTCCTGACCCCGGGAGTGTGAAAATATCTGATTTTCTTGACCCCGGGAGTGTGAAAAAAATTAAATTCTCCTGACCCTGGGAGTGTGAAAGAAATCCAATTTTCCTGACCCCGGGAGTTTGAAAAAATCTGATTTTCCTGACCCGGTAGTGTGAAAATATCCGATTTTCCTGACCCCGGGAGTGTGAAAAATATCAGAATCTCCTGACCCCGGGAGTGTGAAAATAATCTGATTTTCCTGACCCCGGGAGTGTGAAAATATCCGAATTTCCTGACCCCGGGAGTGTGAAAAAATGTGATTTTCTTGACCACGGGAGTGTGAAAAAAATCCAATTTTCCTGACCCCGGGAGTTTGAAAAAAATCTGGTATTCCTGACCCCAGGGGTATGAAAATATCGGATTTCCTGGATCCCGGGAATGTGAAAAATGTGATTTTCCTAACATCAGGAGTGTGAAAAAAATGCATTTTTTCTTGACCCCGGCAGTATGAAAAAAATCCGATTTCCTTGACCCCGGGAGTGTGAAAAAAATCAGAATTTCCTGACCCCGGGAGTGTGAAAATATCCGAATTTCCTGACCCCGGGAGTGTGAAAAAATGTGATTTTCTTGACCACGGGAGTGTGAAAAAAATCCAATTTTCCTGACCCCGGGAGTTTGAAAAAAATCTGGTATTCCTGACCCCGGGGGTATGAAAATATCGGATTTCCTGGACCCCGGGAATGTGAAAAATGTGATTTTCCTAACATCAGGAGTGTGAAAAAAATGCATTTTTTCTTGACCCCGGCAGTATGAAAAAAATCCGATTTCCTTGACCCCGGGAGTGTGAAAAAAATCAGAATTTCCTGACCCCGGGAGTGTGAAAAAATATGATTTTCTTGACCCTGGGAGTGTGAAAAAAATCCAATTTTCCTGACCCCGGGAGTGTGAAAAAAATCCCATTTTTCTGACCCCGGGAGTGTGAAAAAAATCCAATTTTCCTAACACCGGGAGTGTGAAAAAAATCCAATTTTCCTGACCCCGGGAGTGTGAAAAAAATCCAATTTTCCTGACCCCGGGAGTATGAAAATATCCAATTTTCCTGACCCCGGGAGTGTGAAAAAAATCCAATTTTCCTGACCCCGGGAGTATGAAAATATCCAATTTTCCTGACCCCGGGAGTGTAAAAAAATGTGATTTTCTTGATCCCGGGAGTGTGAAAAAAATTAAATTTTCCTGACCCCGGGAGTGTGAAAATATCTGATTTTCTTGACCCCTGGAGTGTGAAAAAAAAATTAAATTCTCCTCACCCCGGGAGTGTGAAAAAAATCCAATTTTCCTGACCCCGGGAGTTTGAAAAAAATCTGATTTTCCTGACCCCGGTAGTGTGAAAATATCCGATTTTCCTGACCCCGGGAGTGTGAAAAATATCAGAATCTCCTGACCCCGGGAGTGTGAAAATAATCAGAATTTCCTGACCCCGGGAGTGTGAAAAAATCTGATTTTCTTGACCCCGGGAGTGTGAAAAAAATCCAATTTTCCTAACACCGGGAGTGTGAAAAAAATTAAATTCTCCTCACCCCGGGATTGTGAAAAAATCCAATTTTCCTAACATCGCGAGTGTGAAAAAATGCGTTTTTCTTCACCCCGGCAGTATGAAAAAAATCCGATTTCCTTGACCCCGGGAGTGTGAAAAAAATCAGAATTTCCTGACCCCGGGAGTGTGAAAAAATGTGATTTTCCTGACCCCGGGAGTATGAAAATATCCAATTTTCCTGACCCCGGGAGTGTAAAAATATCTGATTTTCCTTACCCCGGTAGTGTGAAAATATCCGATTTTCCTGACCCCGGGAGTGTGAAAAATATCAGAATCTCCTGACCCCAGGAGTGTGAAAAAAATCAGAATTTCCTGACCCCGGGAGTGTGAAAAAATCTGATTTTCTTGACCCCGGGAGTGTGAAAAAAATCCAATTTTCCTAACACCGGGAGTGTGAAAAAAATCCAATTTTCCTGACCCCGGGAGTATGAAAATATCCAATTTTCCTGACCCCGGGAGTGTAAAAAAATGTGATTTTCTTGATCCCGGGAGTGTGAAAAAAATTAAATTTTCCTGACCCCGGGAGTGTGAAAATATCTGATTTTCTTGACCCCTGGAGTGTGAAAAAAATTAAATTCTCCTCACCCCTTGAGTGTGAAAAAAATCCAATTTTCCTGGCCCGGGAGTTTGAAAAAAATCTGATTTTCCTGACCCCGGTAGTGTGAAAATATCCGATTTTCCTGACCCCGGGAGTGTGAAAAATATCAGAATCTCCTGACCCCGGGAGTGTGAAAATAATCTGATTTTCCTGACCCCGGGAGTGTGAAAATATCCGAATTTCCTGACCCCGGGAGTGTGAAAATATCCGATTTTCCTGACCCCGGGAGTGTGAAAAATATCAGAATCTCCTGACCCCGGGAGTGTGAAAAAAATCAGAATTTCCTGACCCCGGGAGTGTGAAAAAATCTGATTTTCTTCACCCCGGGAGTGTGAAAAAAATCCAATTTTCCTAACACCGGGAGTGTGAAAAAAATCCAATTTTCCTGACCCCGGGAGTGTGAAAAAAATCCAATTTTCCTGACCCCGGGAGTTTGAAAAAAATCAGAATTTCCTGACCCCGGGAGTGTGAAAAAATGTGATTTTCTTGACTCCAGGAGTGTGAAAAAAACCCAATTTTCCTGACCACGGGAGTGTGAAAAAAATCCAATTTTCCTGACCCAGGGAGTATGAAAATATCCAATTTTCCTGACCCCGGGAGTGTGAAAAAAATCCAATTTTCCTGACCCCGGGAGTTTGAAAAAAAATCCAATTTTCCTGACCCCGGGAGTGTGAAAATATCTGATTTTCTTGACCCCGGGAGTGTGAAAAAAATCCCATTTTCCTCAAACCGGGAGTATGAAAACATCCAATTTTCCTGACCCCTGGAGTGTGAAAAAAATCCAATTTTCCTGACCCCGGGAGTGTGAAAAATATCAGAATTTCCTGACCCGGGAGTGTAAAAAAATGTGATTTTCTAGATCCCGGGAGTATGAAAAAAATTAAATTTTCCTGACCCCGGGAGTATGAAAAAAATTAAATTTTCCTGACCCCGGGAGTGTGAAAATATCTGATTTTCTTGACCCCGGGAGTGTGAAAAAAATTAAATTCTCCTGACCCTGGGAGTGTGAAAGAAATCCAATTTTCCTGACCCCGGGAGTTTGAAAAAATCTGATTTTCCTGACCCGGTAGTGTGAAAATATCCGATTTTCCTGACCCCGGTCGTGTGAAAAATATCAGAATCTCCTGACCCCGGGAGTGTGAAAAAAATCAGAATTTCCTGACCCCGGGAGTGTGAAAAAATCTGATTTTCTTGACCCCGGGAGTGTGAAAAAAATCCAATTTTCCTAACACCGGGAGTGTGAAAAAAATCCAATTTTCCTGACCCCGGGAGTGTGAAAAAAATCCAATTTTCCTGACCCCGGGAGTATGAAAATATCCAATTTTCCTGACCCCGGGAGTGTGAAAAAAATCCAATTTTCCTGACCCCGGGAGTATGAAAATATCCAATTTTCCTGACCCCGGGAGTGTAAAAAAATGTGATTTTCTTGATCCCGGGAGTGTGAAAAAAATTAAATTTTCCTGACCCCGGGAGTGTGAAAATATCTGATTTTCTTGACCCCTGGAGTGTGAAAAAAATTAAATTCTCCTCACCCCGGGAGTGTGAAAAAAATCCAATTTTCCTGGCCCGGGAGTTTGAAAAAAATCTGATTTTCCTGACCCCGGTAGTGTGAAAATATCCGATTTTCCTGACCCCGGGAGTTTGAAAAAAATCTGATTTTCCTGACCCCGGTAGTGTGAAAATATCCGATTTTCCTGACCCCGGGAGTGTGAAAAATATCAGAATCTCCTGACCCCGGGAGTGTGAAAATAATCAGAATTTCCTAACACCGGGAGTGTGAAAAAAATTAAATTCTCCTCACCCCGGGATTGTGAAAAAATCCAATTTTCCTAACATCGCGAGTGTGAAAAAATGCGTTTTTCTTCACCCCGGCAGTATGAAAAAAATCCGATTTCCTTGACCCCGGGAGTGTGAAAAAAATCAGAATTTCCTGAACCCGGGAGTGTGAAAAAATGTGATTTTCCTGACCCCGGGAGTATGAAAATATCCAATTTTCCTGACCCCGGGAGTGTAAAAATATGTGATTTTCCTGACCCCGGGAGTGTGAAAATATCCGATTTTCCTGACCCCGGGAGTGTGAAAAATATCAGAATCTCCTGACCCCGGGAGTGTGAAAAAAATCAGAATTTCCTGACCCCGGGAGTGTGAAAAAATCTGATTTTCTTCACCCCGGGAGTGTGAAAAAAATCCAATTTTCCTAACACCGGGAGTGTGAAAAAAATCCAATTTTCCTGACCCCGGGAGTATGAAAATATCCAATTTTCCTGACCCCGGGAGTGTAAAAAAATGTGATTTTC
The DNA here is from genome assembly GCA_035047345.1 of Bradypodion ventrale. Taxonomy (NCBI): domain Eukaryota; kingdom Metazoa; phylum Chordata; class Lepidosauria; order Squamata; family Chamaeleonidae; genus Bradypodion; species Bradypodion ventrale. The sequence goes on from JAWDJE010000012.1 coordinate 27,442,833, forward strand.
TTGATCCCGGGAGTGTGAAAAAAATTAAATTTTCCTGACCCCGGGAGTGTGAAAATATCTGATTTTCTTGACCCCTGGAGTGTGAAAAAAATTAAATTCTCCTCACCCCTTGAGTGTGAAAAAAATCCAATTTTCCTGGCCCGGGAGTTTGAAAAAAATCTGATTTTCCTGACCCCGGTAGTGTGAAAATATCCGATTTTCCTGACCCCGGGAGTGTGAAAAATATCAGAATCTCCTGACCCCGGGAGTGTGAAAATAATCTGATTTTCCTGACCCCGGGAGTGTGAAAATATCCGAATTTCCTGACCCCGGGAGTGTGAAAATATCCGATTTTCCTGACCCCGGGAGTGTGAAAAATATCAGAATCTCCTGACCCCGGGAGTGTGAAAAAAATCAGAATTTCCTGACCCCGGGAGTGTGAAAAAAATCTGATTTTCTTCACCCCGGGAGTGTGAAAAAAATCCAATTTTCCTAACACCGGGAGTGTGAAAAAAATCCAATTTTCCTGACCCCGGGAGTGTGAAAAAAATCCAATTTTCCTGACCCCGGGAGTTTGAAAAAAATCAGAATTTCCTGACCCCGGGAGTGTGAAAAAATGTGATTTTCTTGACTCCAGGAGTGTGAAAAAAACCCAATTTTCCTGACCACGGGAGTGTGAAAAAAATCCAATTTTCCTGACCCAGGGAGTATGAAAATATCCAATTTTCCTGACCCCGGGAGTGTGAAAAAAATCCAATTTTCCTGACCCCGGGAGTTTGAAAAAAAATCCAATTTTCCTGACCCCGGGAGTGTGAAAATATCTGATTTTCTTGACCCCGGGAGTGTGAAAAAAATCCCATTTTCCTCAAACCGGGAGTATGAAAACATCCAATTTTCCTGACCCCTGGAGTGTGAAAAAAATCCAATTTTCCTGACCCCGGGAGTGTGAAAAATATCAGAATTTCCTGACCCGGGAGTGTAAAAAAATGTGATTTTCTAGATCCCGGGAGTATGAAAAAAATTAAATTTTCCTGACCCCGGGAGTATGAAAAAAATTAAATTTTCCTGACCCCGGGAGTGTGAAAATATCTGATTTTCTTGACCCCGGGAGTGTGAAAAAAATTAAATTCTCCTGACCCTGGGAGTGTGAAAGAAATCCAATTTTCCTGACCCCGGGAGTTTGAAAAAATCTGATTTTCCTGACCCGGTAGTGTGAAAATATCCGATTTTCCTGACCCCGGTCGTGTGAAAAATATCAGAATCTCCTGACCCCGGGAGTGTGAAAAAAATCAGAATTTCCTGACCCCGGGAGTGTGAAAAAATCTGATTTTCTTGACCCCGGGAGTGTGAAAAAAATCCAATTTTCCTAACACCGGGAGTGTGAAAAAAATCCAATTTTCCTGACCCCGGGAGTGTGAAAAAAATCCAATTTTCCTGACCCCGGGAGTATGAAAATATCCAATTTTCCTGACCCCGGGAGTGTGAAAAAAATCCAATTTTCCTGACCCCGGGAGTATGAAAATATCCAATTTTCCTGACCCCGGGAGTGTAAAAAAATGTGATTTTCTTGATCCCGGGAGTGTGAAAAAAATTAAATTTTCCTGACCCCGGGAGTGTGAAAATATCTGATTTTCTTGACCCCTGGAGTGTGAAAAAAATTAAATTCTCCTCACCCCGGGAGTGTGAAAAAAATCCAATTTTCCTGGCCCGGGAGTTTGAAAAAAATCTGATTTTCCTGACCCCGGTAGTGTGAAAATATCCGATTTTCCTGACCCCGGGAGTTTGAAAAAAATCTGATTTTCCTGACCCCGGTAGTGTGAAAATATCCGATTTTCCTGACCCCGGGAGTGTGAAAAATATCAGAATCTCCTGACCCCGGGAGTGTGAAAATAATCAGAATTTCCTAACACCGGGAGTGTGAAAAAAATTAAATTCTCCTCACCCCGGGATTGTGAAAAAATCCAATTTTCCTAACATCGCGAGTGTGAAAAAATGCGTTTTTCTTCACCCCGGCAGTATGAAAAAAATCCGATTTCCTTGACCCCGGGAGTGTGAAAAAAATCAGAATTTCCTGAACCCGGGAGTGTGAAAAAATGTGATTTTCCTGACCCCGGGAGTATGAAAATATCCAATTTTCCTGACCCCGGGAGTGTAAAAATATGTGATTTTCCTGACCCCGGGAGTGTGAAAATATCCGATTTTCCTGACCCCGGGAGTGTGAAAAATATCAGAATCTCCTGACCCCGGGAGTGTGAAAAAAATCAGAATTTCCTGACCCCGGGAGTGTGAAAAAATCTGATTTTCTTCACCCCGGGAGTGTGAAAAAAATCCAATTTTCCTAACACCGGGAGTGTGAAAAAAATCCAATTTTCCTGACCCCGGGAGTGTGAAAAAAATCCAATTTTCCTGACCCCGGGAGTTTGAAAAAAATCAGAATTTCCTGACCCCGGGAGTGTGAAAAAATGTGATTTTCTTGACTCCAGGAGTGTGAAAAAAACCCAATTTTCCTGACCACGGGAGTGTGAAAAAAATCCAATTTTCCTGACCCAGGGAGTATGAAAATATCCAATTTTCCTGACCCCGGGAGTGTGAAAAAAATCCAATTTTCCTGACCCCGGGAGTTTGAAAAAAAATCCAATTTTCCTGACCCCGGGAGTGTGAAAATATCTGATTTTCTTGACCCCGGGAGTGTGAAAAAAATCCCATTTTCCTCAAACCGGGAGTATGAAAACATCCAATTTTCCTGACCCCTGGAGTGTGAAAAAAATCCAATTTTCCTGACCCCGGGAGTGTGAAAAATATCAGAATTTCCTGACCCCGGGAGTGTAAAAAAATGTGATTTTCTAGATCCCGGGAGTATGAAAAAAATTAAATTTTCCTGACCCCGGGAGTATGAAAAAAATTAAATTTTCCTGACCCCGGGAGTGTGAAAATATCTGATTTTCTTGACCCCGGGAGTGTGAAAAAAATTAAATTCTCCTGACCCTGGGAGTGTGAAAGAAATCCAATTTTCCTGACCCCGGGAGTTTGAAAAAATCTGATTTTCCTGACCCCGGTAGTGTGAAAATATCCGATTTTCCTGACCCCGGTCGTGTGAAAAATATCAGAATCTCCTGAACCCGGGAGTGTGAAAAAAATCTGATTTTCCTGACCCCGGGAGTGAGAAAATATCCGATTTTCCTGACTCCGGGAGTGTAAGAAAAATCCAATTTTCCTGACCCCGGGAGTTTGAAAAAAAACTGGTTTTCCTGACCCCGGGAGTATGAAAATATCCAATTTTCCTGACCCCGGGAGTGTGAAAAAAATGCAATTTTCCTGACCGCGGGAGTTTGAAAAAAAATCTGATTTTCCTGACCCTGGGAGTTTGAAAAAAAATCTGATTTTCCTGACCCCGGGAGTGAGAAAATATCCGATTTTCCTGACCCCGGGAGTTTGAAAAAAAACTGGTTTTCCTGACCCCGGGGGTATGAAAATATCTGATTTTCTTGACCCCAGGAGTGTGAAAAAAATTAAATTCTCCTCACCCCGGGAGTGTGAAAAAATCCAATTTTTCTAACATCGCGAGTGTGAAAAAATGCGCTTTTCTTGACCCCGGCAGTATGAAAAAAATCCGATTTCCTTGACCCCGGGAGTGTGAAAAAAATCAGAATTTCCTGACCCCGGGAGTGTGAAAAAATGTGATTTTCCTGACCCCGGAAGTATGAAAATATCCAATTTTCCTGACCCCGGGAGTATAAAAATATCTGATTTTTTTGACCCCGGGAGTGTGAAAAAAAATTAAATTCTCCTGACCCTGGGAGTGTGAAAAAAATCCAATTTTCCTGACCCCGGGAGTTTGAAAAAATCTGATTTTCCTGACCCCGGGAGTGTGAAAATATCCGATTTTCCTGACCCCGGGAGTATGAAAAAATCTGATTTTCTTGACCCCGGGAGTTTGAAAAAAATCTGATTTTCCTGACCCCGGGAGTGAGAAAATATCCGATTTTCCTGAGTGTGAAAAAAATCAGAATTTCCTGACCCCGGGAGTGTGAAAAAATGTGATTTTCCTGACCCCGGAAGTATGAAAATATCCAATTTTCCTGACCCCGGGAGTGTAAAAATATCTGATTTTCTTGACCCCGGGAGTGTGAAAAAAATCAGAATCTCTTGACCCCGGGAGTGTGAAAAAATGTGATTTTCTTGACCCCGGGAGTGTGAAAAAAATCAGAATCTCCTGACCCCGGGAGTGTGAAAAAATGTGATTTTCTTGACCCCGGGAGTGTGAAAAAATGTGATTTTCTTGACCCCGGGAGTATGAAAAAATGTGATTTTATTGACCCCGGGAGTGTCAAAAAAATCAGAATCTCCTGACCCCGGGACGGTGAAAAAATGTGATTTTCTTGACCCCGGGAGTGTGAAAAAAAAAACAATTTTCCTGACCCAGTTCTGCATTGTAACATTACGGTGCCCACCACTCAGAATGTTCACTCTAGTCAGTGAAGGTTTATCAGAAGAACTTTTAGCTCTCCAGTTTATTAAAACAGCCATTTCAAATATTCTTGCTGTTCTATAATTACAGTATTCTACCACATATATTATAAAAAGTTTCATTTACAACACCCAGATATAAACTACATTCAGGACAACTTCTCCCAGGCTTGTACTCAAAAAGGAACCGGTATAAGGTAAAAAAGTCACCATGCCAACTGGTCTTCAAATAATAAAACAGTATCTAGTCTGAAATTGACTCCTCTTACTGTATTGACAAGAATTTTTTTTCAGACGTCCCCCAAAACAACAAAAAACAACCAGTGCTGTTTTGTGCCTGTTGAAGGATTTAGCTGTGTCCAGTTCTGCATTGTAACATTACGGTGCCCACCACTCAGAATGTTCCCTGTAGTCAGTGAATGAGAAATATAATCTAGAAGTTTTATCAGAAGAACTTTTAGCTCCTCAGTTTAAACAGCCATGTCAAACATTCTTGGTGTTCTATAATTACAGTATTGTACCACATATATTTTAAAAAGTTTCATGTACAACACCAAGATATAACCTACTTTCAGGACAATTTAAAATATTAAAATTAAAACTATCACTATAAAACAGGAAGCAGGTGGGAAAGACAAATACAGTAATGAAAATTTCCCTTAAATTTTCCTTGGATTTAGCTGTGTCCAGTTCTGCATTGTAACATTACGGTGCCCACCACTCAGAATGTTCACTGTAGTCAGTGAATGAGAAATATAATCTAGAACATTACACTGCATAAAACAATCATGTATCTGTGAACACAACAGACTTTTTGCGTTACATGAGGCTGTGCCTTGTGAGCAAGAGGCCTCTCCTTTTTTAAAAAAATAACATGTGTTCACATATTTCATGGCTGTTTATATTTTCCATCCTTCTCCCAGGCTTGTACTCCAAAAGGTTGTGGGGTGAGTCGGCTGGGGTGTACTCAAAGCAGTGGAGGAGAAAAAACACTCCCAGAGGAAAAGTCAATGAAGACGTATGTAATTTGATCTTCGTATGTAGATGAGGCTATCTAAAGTTGAAAAAGCAGTGTAATCACTTGGAACGCTAGTAACTTGTTATCAGACATACATGAAATAATTAATGTTCAATTATTTGGAGAACATGAAGAGAAAATAATGTCCAAGTTGACTGCTTGTAAGGTAAAGTCCTGAGTTATGCGGTAACCCTCGTTTATGGAAGACTCGCTGGGTGAGAACTCTGACAGTCGCACTGAGAGCGTATGAGGTGAACACAGCGTCAATGATTAAAGTCACGTTGGAGTCTGCGAGGACTGCCGGCAGCGAAAGTGCTTTAGTTGTAATATGTTGTGAATTGTTTAATTGATAAGTCTTTGAAGGTTCTCATGCAGCTGGTATTTTCCTGACCCCGGGAGTGTGAAAATATCCATTATTCCTGACCCCGGGAGTGTGAAAATATCTGATTTTCTTGACCCCGGGAGTGTGAAAAAAATCCCATTTTCCTGACCCCGGGAGTGTGAAAAATATCAGAATCTCTTGACCTCGGGAGTGTGAAAAAATGTGATTTTCTTGACCCCGGGAGTGTGAAAAAAATCTGGTTTTCCTGACCCCGGGGGTATGAAAATATCTGATTTCCTGGACCCCGGGAGTGTGAAAAATGTGATTTTCCTAACACCGGGAGTGTGAAAAAAATCAGAATTTCCTGACCCCGGGAGTGTGAAAAAATGTGATTTTCCTGACCCCGGGAGTGTGAAAATATCTGATTTTCTTGACCCCGGGAGTGTGAAAAAAATTAAATTCTCTTCACCCCGGGAGTGTGAAAAAATCCAATTTTCCTGACCCCGGGAGTGTGAAAAAAATCCAATTTTCCTGACCACTGGAGTATGAAAATATCCAATTTTCCTGACCCCGGGAGTGTGAAAAAAATCTGATTTTCCTGACCCCGGGAGTGAGAAAATATCCGATTTTCCTGACTCCAGGAGTGTAAAAAAAAATCCAATTTTCCTTTCCCCGGGAGTTTGAAAAAAAAAACTGGTTTTCCTGACCCCGGTGGTATGAAAATATCTGATTTTCTTGACCCCAGGAGTGTGAAAAAAATTAAATTCTCCTCACCCCGGGAGTGTGAAAAAATCCAATTTTCCTAACATCGCGAGTGTGAAAAAATGCGTTTTTCTTGACCCCGGCTGTATGAAAAATATCCGATTTCCTTGACCCCGGGAGTGTGAAAAAATGTGATTTTCCTGACCCCTGGAGTATGAAAATATCCAATTTTCCTGACCGCGGGAGTGTAAAAATATCTGATTTTCTTGACCCCGGGAGTGTGAAAAAAATTGAATTCTCCTGACCCCGGGAGTGTGAAAAAAAGCCAATTTTCCTGACCCCAGGAGTTTGAAAAAAATCTGATTTTCCTGACCCCGGGAGTGTGAAAATATCCGAATTTCCGGACCCCGGGAGTTTGAAAAAAATCTGATTTTCCTGACCCCGGGAATGTGAAAAAAATTGGATGTGCCTGACCCCGGGAGTATGAAAATATGCGATTTTCCTGAACTGGGAGTGTGAAAAATATCAGAATTTCCTGACCCCGCAAGTGTGAAAAAATGTGATTTTCTTGACCCCGGGAGTGTGAAAAAATCCAATATTCCTGACCCCGGGAGTGTGAAAAATGTGATTTTCCTAACACCGGGAGTGTGAAAAAAATCAGAATTTCCTGACCCCGGGAGTGTGAAAAAATGTGATTTTCTTGACCCCGGGAGTGTTAAAAAAACCCATTTTCCTGACCCCGGGAATGTGAAAAATATCAGAATTTCCTGACCCCGGGAGTGTGAAAAAATGTGATTTTCTTGACCCAGGGAGTGTGAAAAATATTAAATTCTCCTGACCCCGGGAGTGTGAAAAATATTAAATTCTCCTGACCCCGGGAGTGTGAAAAATGTGATTTTCCTAACACCGGGAGTGTGAAAATAATCAGAATTTCCTGACCCCGGGAGTGTGAAAAAATGAGATTTTCTTGACCCCGTGAGTGTGAAAGAAATCAGAATCTCCTGACCCCGGGAGTGTGAAAAATGTGATTTTTTTGACCCCGGGAGTGTGAAAAAAATCCAATTTTCCTGACCCGGGGAGTGTGAAAATATCCAATTTTCCTGACCCCGGGAGTGTGAAAATATCTGATTTTCTTGACCACGGGAGTGTGAAAAAAATCCCATTTTCCTGACCCCGGGAGTATGAAAATATCCAATTTTCCTGACCCCTGGGGTGTGAACAAAATCCAATTTTCCTGACCCCGGGAGTGTGAAAATATCTGATTTTCTTGACCCCGGGAGTGTGAAAAAAATTAAATTCTCCTCACCCCGGGAGTGTGAAAAAATCCAATTTTCCTGACCCCGGGAATGTGAAAAAAATCCAATTTTCCTGACCACTGGAGTGTGAAAAAAATCCAATTTTCCTGACCCCGGGAGTGTGAAAAATATCAGAATTTCCTGACCCCGGGCGTGTAAAAATATCTGATTTTCTTGACCCCGGGAGTGTGATAAAAAATTGAATTCTCCTGACCCCGGTAGTGTGAAAAAAAGCCAATTTTCCTGACCCCGGGAGTTTGAAAAAAATCTGATTTTCCTGACCCCCGGAGTGTGAAAATATCCGAATTTCCGGACCCCGGGAGTTTGAAAAAAATCTGATTTTCCTGACCCCGGGAGTGTGAAAAAAATCCAATTTTCCTGACCCCGGGAGTTTGAAAAAAATCTGGTTTTCCTGACCCCGGGGGTTATGAAAATATCGGATTTCCTGGACCCCGGGAGTGTGAAAAATGTGATTTTCCTAACATCGGGAGTGTGAAAAAAATCTGAATTTCCTGACCCCGGGAGTGTGAAAAAAATCCAATTTTCCTGACCCCGGGAGTGTGAAAAAAATCCAATATTCCTGACCCCGGGAGTGTGAAAATATCTGATTTTCTTGACCACGGGAGTGTGAAAAAAATCCCATTTTCCTGACCCCGGGAGTGTAAAAAAATGTGATTTTCCTGACCCCGGGAGTGTGAAAATATCTGATTTTCTTGACCCCGGGAGTGTGAAAAAAATTAAATTCTCTTCACCCCGGGAGTGTGAAAAAATCCAATTTTCCTGACCCCGGGAGTGTGAAAAAAATCCAATTTTACTGACCACTGGAGTGTGAAAAAAATCCAATTTTCCTGACCCCGGGAGTGTGAAAAAAATCCAATTTTCCTGACCCCGGGAGTTTGAAAAAAATCTGATTTTCCTGACCCCGGTAGTGTGAAAATATCCGATTTTCCTGACCCCGGGAGTGTGAAAAATTTCAGAATCTCCTGACCCCGGTAGTGTGAAAAAAATCAGAATTTCCTGACCCCGAGAGTGTGAAAAAATGTGATTTTCTTGACCCCGGGAGTGTGAAAAAAACCCAATTTTCCTGACCCCGGGAGTTTGAAAAAATCTGGTTTTCCTGACCCAGGGGGTATGAAAATATCTGATTTCCTGGACCCCGGGAGTGTGAAAAATGTGATTTTCCTAACATCAGGAGTGTGAAAAAATGCGTTTTTTCTTGACCCTGGCAGTATGAAAAAAATCCGATTTCCTTGACCCCAGGAGTGTGACAAAAATCAGTATTTCCTGACCCCGGGAGTGTGAAAAAATGTGATTTTTTTGACCCCAGGAGTGTGAAAAAAACCCAATTTTACTGACCCCGGGAGTGTGAAAAAATCCAATTTTCCTGACCCCGGGTGTATGAAAATATCCAATTTTCCTGATCCCGGGAGTGTGAAAAAAATCCAATTTTCCTGACCCCAGGAGTTTGAAAAAAATCCAATTTTCCTGACCCCGGGAGTGTGAAAATATCCAATATTCCTGACCCCGGGAGTGTGAAAATATCTGATTTTCTTGACCCCGGGAGTGTGAAAAAAATCCCATTTTCCTGACCTCGGGAATATGAAAACATCCAATTTTCCTGAACACTGGAGTGTGAAAAAAATCCAATTTTCCTGACCCCGGGAGTGTGAAAAATATCAGAATTTCCTGACCCCGGGAGTGTAAAAAAATGTGATTTTCTTGACCCCGGGAATGTGAAAAAAATTAAATTTTCCTGACCCCGGGAGTGTGAAAATATCTGATTTTCTTGACCCCGGGAGTGTGAAAAAAATTAAATTCTCCTGACTCTGGGAGTGTGAAAAAAATCCAATTTTCCTGACCCCGGGAGTTTGAAAAAAATCTGATTTTCCTGACCCCTGTAGTGTGAAAATATCCGATTTTCCTGACCCCGGAAGTGTGAAAAATATCAGAATCTCCTGACCCCGGGAGTGTAAAAAAAATCAGAATTTCCTGACCCCGGGAGTGTGAAAAAAATTCAATTTTCCTGACCCCGGGAGTGTGAAAAAAATCCAATTTTCCTGACCCCGGTAGTTTGAAAAAAAATCAAATTTTCCTGACCCCGGGAGTATGAAAATATCCAATTTTCCTGACCCCGGGAGTGTGAAAAAAATCTGATTTTCCTGACCCCGGGAGTGAGAAAATATCCGATTTTCCTGACTCCGGGAGTGTAAAAAAAATCCAATTTTCCTTTCCCCGGGAGTTTGAAAAAAAAACTGGTTTTCCTGACCCCGGGGGTATGAAAATATCTGATTTTCTTGACCCCAGGAGTGTGAAAAAAATTAAATTCTCCTCACCCCGGGAATGTGAAAAAATCCAATTTTCCTAACATCGCACGTGTGAAAAAATGCGTTTTTCTTGACCCCGGCTGTATGAAAAAAAATCCGATTTCCTTGACCCCGGGAGTGTGAAATAAATCAGAATTTCCTGACCCCGGGAATGTGAAAAAATGTGATTTTCCTGACCCCGGGAGTATGAAAATATCCAATTTTCCTGACCCCGGGAGTGTAAATATATCTGATTTTCTTGACCCCGGGAGTGTGAAAAAAATTGAATTCTCCTGACCCCGGGAGTGTGAAAAAAAGCCAATTTTCCTGACCCCGGGAGTTTGAAAAAAATCTGATTTTCCTGACCCCGGGAGTGTGAAAATATCCGAATTTCCGGACCCCGGGAGTTTGAAAAAAATCTGATTTTCCTGACCACGGGAGTGTGAAAAAAATCCAATTTTCCTGACCCCGGGAGTTTGAAAAAAATCTGGTTTTCCTGACCCCGGGGGTATGAAAATATCGGATTTCCTGGACCCCGGGAGTGTAAAAAATGTGATTTTCCTAACATCGGGAGTGTGAAAAAAATCTGAATTTCCTGACCCCGGGAGTGTGAAAAAAAATCCAATTTTCCTGACCCCGGGAGTATGAAAATATCCAATATTCCTGACCCCGGGAGTGTGAAAATATCTGATTTTCTTGACCCGGGGAGTGTGAAAAATATCCAATTTTCCTGACCCCGGGAGTTTGAAAAAAATCCAATTTTCCTGACCCCGGGAGTGTGAAAAATATCAGAATTTCCTGACCCCGGGAGTGTGAAAATATCTGATTTTCTTGACCCCGGGAGTGTGAAAAAATGTGATTTTCCTGACCCCGGGAGTATGAAAATATCCAATTTTCCTGACACCGGGAGTGTAAAAATATCTGATTTTCTTGACCCCGGGAGTGTGAAAAAAATTAAATTCTCCTCACCCCGGGAGTGTGAAAAAATCCAATTTTCCTGACCCCGGGAGTGTGAAAAAAATCCAATTTTCCTGACCACTGGAGTGTGAAAAAAATCCAATTTTCCTGACCCCGGGAGTTTGAAAAAAATCTGATTTTCCTGACCCCTGTAGTGTGAAAATATCCGATTTTCCTGACCCCGGAAGTGTGAAAAATATCAGAATCTCCTGACCCTGGGAGTGTGAAAAAAATCAGAATTTCCTGACCCCGGGAGTGTGAAAAAAAATTCAATTTTCCTGACCCCGGGAGTGTGAAAAAAATCCAATTTTCCTGATCCCGGGAGTTTGAAAAAAATCCAATTTTCCTGACCCCGGGAGTATGAAAATATCCAATTTTCCTGACCCCGGGAGTGTGAAAAAAATCTGATTTTCCTGACCCCGGGAGTGAGAAAATATCCGATTTTCCTGACTCCGGGAGTGTAAAAAAAATCCAATTTTCCTTTCCCCGGGAGTTTGAAAAAAAACTAGTTTTCCTGACCCCGGGGGTATGAAAATATCTGATTTTCTTGACCCCAGGAGTGTGAAAAAAATTAAATTCTCCTCACCCCGGGAATGTGAAAAAATCCAATTTTCCTAACATCGCAAGTGTGAAAAAATGCGTTTTTCTTGACCCCGGCTGTATGAAAAAAAAATCCGATTTCCTTGACCCCGGGAGTGTGAAATAAATCAGAATTTCCTGACCCCGGGAGTGTGAAAAAATGTGATTTTCCTGACCCCGGGAGTATGAAAATATCCAATTTTCCTGACACCGGGAGTGTAAATATATCTGATTTTCTTGACCCCGGGAGTGTGAAAAAAATTGAATTCTCCTGACCCCGGGAGTGTGAAAAAAAGCCAATTTTCCTGACCCCGGGAGTTTGAAAAAAATCTGATTTTCCTGACCCCGGGAGTGTGAAAATATCCGAATTTCCGGACCCCGGGAGTTTGAAAAAAATCTGATTTTCCTGACCCCGGGAGTGTGAAAAAAATCCAATTTTCCTGACCCCGGGAGTTTGAAAAAAATCTGGTTTTCCTGACCCCGGGGGTATGAAAATATCGGATTTCCTGGACCCCGGGAGTGTAAAAAATGTGATTTTCCTAACATCGGGAGTGTGAAAAAAATCCAATTTTCCTGACCCCGGGAGTTTGAAAAAAATCTGATTTTCCTGACCCCTGTAGTGTGAAAATATCCGATTTTCCTGACCCCGGAAGTGTGAAAAATATCAGAATCTCCTGACCCCGGGAGTGTGAAAAAAATCAGAATTTCCTGACCCCGGGAGTGTGAAAAAAATTCAATTTTCCTGACCCCGGGAGTGTGAAAAAAATCCAATTTTCCTGACCCCGGGAGTTTGAAAAAAATCCAATTTTCCTGACCCCGGGAGTATGAAAATATCCAATTTTCGTGACCCCGGGAGTGTGAAAAAAATCTGATTTTCCTGACCCCGGGAGTGAGAAAATATCCGATTTTCCTGACTCCGGGAGTGTAAAAAAAATCCAATTTTCCTTTCCCCGGGAGTTTGAAAAAAAACTGGTTTTCCTGACCCCGGGGGTATGAAAATATCTGATTTTCTTGACCCCAGGAGTGTGAAAAAAATTAAATTCTCCTCACCCCGGGAATGTGAAAAAATCCAATTTTCCTAACATCGCAAGTGTGAAAAAATGCGTTTTTCTTGATCCCGGCTGTATGAAAAAAAATCCGATTTCCTTGACCCCGGGAGTGTGAAATAAATCAGAATTTCCTGACCCCGGGAGTGTGAAAAAATGTGATTTTCCTGACCCCGGGAGTATGAAAATATCCAATTTTCCTGACCCCGGGAGTGTAAATATATCTGATTTTCTTGACCCCGGGAGTGTGAAAAAAATTGAATTCTCCTGACCCCGGGAGTGTGAAAAAAAGCCAATTTTCCTGACCCCGGGAGTTTGAAAAAAAATCTGATTTTCCTGACCCCGGGAGTGTGAAAATATCCGAATTTCCGGACCCCGGGAGTTTGAAAAAAATCTGATTTTCCTGACCCCGGGAGTGTGAAAAAAATCCAATTTTCCTGACCCCGGGAGTTTGAAAAAAATCTGGTTTTCCTGACCCCGGGGGTATGAAAATATCGGATTTCCTGGACCCCGGGAGTGTAAAAAATGTGATTTTCCTAACATCGGGAGTGTGAAAAAAATCTGAATTTCCTGACCCCGGGAGTGTGAAAAAAAATCCAATTTTCCTGACCCCGGGAGTATGAAAATATCCAATATTCCTGACCCCGGGAGTGTGAAAATATCTGATTTTCTTGACCCGGGGAGTGTGAAAAATATCCAATTTTCCTGACCCCGGGAGTTTGAAAAAAATCCAATTTTCCTGACCCCGGGAGTGTGAAAAATATCAGAATTTCCTGACCCCGGGAGTGTGAAAATATCTGATTTTCTTGACCCCGGGAGTGTGAAAAAATGTGATTTTCCTGACCCCGGGAGTATGAAAATATCCAATTTTCCTGACACCGGGAGTGTAAAAATATCTGATTTTCTAGACCCTGGGAGTGTGAAAAAAATTAAATTCTCCTCACCCCGGGAGTGTGAAAAAATCCAATTTTCCTGACCCCGGGAGTGTGAAAAAAATCCAATTTTCCTGACCACTGGAGTGTGAAAAAAATCCAATTTTCCTGACCCCGGGAGTTTGAAAAAAATCTGATTTTCCTGACCCCGGGAGTGAGAAAATATCCGATTTTCTTGACACCGGGAGTGTGAAAAAAATCCCATTTTCCTGACCCCGGGAGTGTGAAAAAATCCAATTTTCCTGACCCCGGGAGTTTGAAAAAAATCTGATTTTCCTGACCCCGGTAGTGTGAAAATATCCGATTTTCCTGACCCCGGGAGTGTGAAAAATATCAGAATCTCCTGACCCCGGGAGTGTGAAAAAAATCAGAATTTCCTGACCCCGAGAGTGTGAAAAAAATCCAATTTTCCTGATCCTGGGAGTTTGAAAAAAATCTGATTTTCCTGACCCCGGTAGTGAGAAAATATCCGATTTTCCTGACTCCGGGAGTGTAAAAAAAAATCCAATTTTCCAGACCCCGGGAGTATGAAAATATCAAATTTTCCTGACCCCGGGAGTGTAAAAATATCTGATTTTCTTGACCCCGGGAGTGTGAAAAAAATTAAATTCTCCTCACCCCGGGAGTGTGAAAAAATCCAATTTTCCTAACATCGCGAGTGTGAAAAAATGCGTTTTTCTTGACCCCAGCAGTATGAAAAAAATCCGATTTCCTTGACCCCGGGAGTGTGAAAAAAATCAGAATTTCCTGACCCCGGGAGTGTGAAAAAATGTGATTTTCCTGACCCCGGGAGTATGAAAATATCCAATTTTCCTGACCCCGGGAGTGTAAAAATATCTGATTTTCTTGACCCCGGGAGTGTGAAAAAAATTAAATTCTCCTGACCCTGGGAGGGTGAAAAAAATCCAATTTTCCTGACCCCGGGAGTTTGAAAAAAATCTGATTTTCCTGACCCCGGGAGTGTGAAAATATCCGAATTTCCTGACCCCGGGAGTGTGAAAAAAACCCAATTTTCCTGACCCCAGGAGTTTGAAAAAAATCCAATTTTCCTGACCCCGGGAGTGTGAAAAAAATCCAATTTTCCTGACCCCGGGAGTATGAAAATATCCAATTTTCCTGACCCCGGGAGTGTGCCTAACATCGGGAGTGTGAAAAAAATGCATTTTTTCTTGACCCCGGCAGTATGAAAAAAATCCGATTTCCTTGACCCCGGGAGTGTGAAAAAAATCAGAATTTCCTGACCCCGGGAGTGTGAAAAAATGTGATTTTCTTGACCCCGGGAGTGTGAAAAAATCCCATTTTCCTGACCCCGGGAGTATGAAAACATCCAATTTTCCTGAACACTGGAGTGTGAAAAAAATCCAATTTTCCTGACCCCGGGAGTGTGAAAAATATCAGAATTTCCTGACCCCGGGAGTGTGAAAAAATGTGATTTTCTTGTCCCCGGGAGTGTGAAAAAATCCCATTTTCCTGACCCCGGGAGTATGAAAACATCCAATTTTCCTGAACACTGGAGTGTGAAAAAAATCCAATTTTCCTGCCCCCGGGAGTGTGAAAAATATCAGAATTTCCTGACCCCGGGAGTGTGAAAAAATGTAATTTTCTTGACCCCGGGAGTGTGAAAAAAACCCAATTTTCCTGACCCCGGGAGTGTGAAAAAAATCCAATTTTCCTGACCCCGGGAGTATGAAAATATCCAATTTTCCTGACCCCGGGAGTGTGAAAAAAATCCAATTTTCCTGACCCCGGGAGTTTGAAAAAATCTGATTTTCCTGACCCCGGGAGTGAGAAAATATCCGAATTTCCTGACCCCGGGAGTGTGAAAAAATGTGATTTTCTTGACCACGGGAGTGTGAAAAAAATCCAATTTTCCTGACCCCGGGAGTTTGAAAAAAATCTGGTATTCCTGACCCCGGGGGTATGAAAATATCGGATTTCCTGGACCCCGGGAATGTGAAAAATGTGATTTTCCTAACATCAGGAGTGTGAAAATAATGCATTTTTTCTTGACCCCGGCAGTATGAAAAAAATCCGATTTCCTTGACCCCGGGAGTGTGAAAAAATCAGAATTTCCTGACCCCGGGAGTGTGAAAAAATGTGATTTTCTTGACCCTGGGAGTGTGAAAAAAATCCAATTTTCCTGACCCCGGGAGTGTGAAAAAAATCCCATTTTTCTGACCCCGGGAGTATGAAAATATCCAATATTCCTGACCCCTGGAGTGTGAAAAAAATCCAATTTTCCTGACCCCGGGAGTTTGAAAAAAATCCAATTTTCCTGACCCCGGGAGTATGAAAATATCCAATTTTCCTGACCCCGGGAGTGTAAAAAAATGTGATTTTCCTGACCCCGGGAGTGTGAAAATATCTGATTTTCTTGACCCTGGGAGTGTGAAAAAAAATTAAATTCTCCTCACCCCGGGAGTGTGAAAAAAATCCAATTTTCCTGACCCCGGGAGTTTGAAAAAAATCTGATTTTCCTTACCCCGGTAGTGTGAAAATATCCGATTTTCCTGACCCCGGGAGTGTGAAAAAAATCAGAATTTCCTGACCCCGGGAGTGTGAAAAAATCTGATTTTCTTGACCCCGGGAGTGTGAAAAAAATCCAATTTTCCTAACACCGGGAGTGTGAAAAAAATCCAATTTTCCTGACCCCGGGAGTGTGAAAAAAATCCAATTTTCCTGACCCCGGGAGTATGAAAATATCCAATTTTCCTGACCCCGGGAGTGTGAAAAAAATCCAATTTTCCTGACCCCGGGAGTATGAAAATATCCAATTTTCCTGACCCCGGGAGTGTAAAAAAATGTGATTTTCTTGATCCCGGGAGTGTGAAAAAAATTAAATTTTCCTGACCCCGGGAGTGTGAAAATATCCGAATTTCCTGACCCCGGGAGTGTGAAAAAATGTGATTTTCTTGAGCCCGGGAGTGTGAAAAAAAACCAATTTTCCTGACCCCGGGAGTGTGAAAAAAATCCAATTTTCCTGACCCCGGGAGTATGAAAATATCCAATTTTCCTGACCCCGGGAGTGTGCCTAACATCGGGAGTGTGAAAAAAATGCATTTTTTCTTGACCCCGGCAGTATGAAAAAAATCCGATTTCCTTGACCCCGGGAGTGTGAAAAAAATCAGAATTTCCTGACCCCGGGAGTGTGAAAAAATGTGATTTTCTTGACCCCGGGAGTGTGAAAAAATCCCATTTTCCTGACCCCGGGAGTATGAAAACATCCAATTTTCCTGAACACTGGAGTGTGAAAAAAATCCAATTTTCCTGACCCCGGGAGTGTGAAAAATATCAGAATTTCCTGACCCCGGGAGTGTGAAAAAATGTGATTTTCTTGTCCCCGGGAGTGTGAAAAAATCCCATTTTCCTGACCCCGGGAGTATGAAAACATCCAATTTTCCTGAACACTGGAGTGTGAAAAAAATCCAATTTTCCTGCCCCCGGGTGTGTGAAAAATATCAGAATTTCCTGACCCCGGGAGTGTGAAAAAATGTAATTTTCTTGACCCCGGGAGTGTGAAAAAAACCCAATTTTCCTGACCCCAGGAGTTTGAAAAAAATCCAATTTTCCTGACCCCGGGAGTGTGAAAAAAATCCAATTTTCCTGACCCCGGGAGTATGAAAATATCCAATTTTCCTGACCCCGGGAGTGTGAAAAAAATCCAATTTTCCTGACCCCGGGAGTTTGAAAAAATCTGATTTTCCTGACCCCGGGAGTGAGAAAATATCCGAATTTCCTGTCCCGGGAGTGTGAAAAAATGTGATTTTCTTGACCACGGGAGTGTGAAAAAAATCCAATTTTCCTGACCCCGGGAGTTTGAAAAAAATCTGGTATTCCTGACCCCGGGGGTATGAAAATATCGGATTTCCTGGACCCCGGGAATGTGAAAAATGTGATTTTCCTAACATCAGGAGTGTGAAAAAAATGCATTTTTTCTTGACCCCGGCAGTATGAAAAAAATCCGATTTCCTTGACCCCGGGAGTGTGAAAAAAATCAGAATTTCCTGACCCCGGGAGTGTGAAAAAATGTGATTTTCTTGACCCCGGGAGTGTGAAAAAAATCCAATTTTCCTGACCCCGGGAGTGTGAAAAAAATCCCATTTTTCTGACCCCGGGAGTATGAAAATATCCAATATTCCTGACCCCTGGAGTGTGAAAAAAATCCAATTTTCCTGACCCCGGGAGTTTGAAAAAAATCCAATTTTCCTGACCCCGGGAGTATGAAAATATCCAATTTTCCTGACCCCGGGAGTGTAAAAAAATGTGATTTTCCTGACCCCGGGAGTGTGAAAATATCTGATTTTCTTGACCCTGGGAGTGTGAAAAAAATTAAATTCTCCTCACCCCGGGAGTGTGAAAAAAATCCAATTTTCCTGACCCCGGGAGTATGAAAATATCCAATTTTCCTGACCCCGGGAGTGTGAAAAAAATCCAATTTTCCTGACCCCGGGAGTATGAAAATATCCAATTTTCCTGACCCCGGGAGTGTAAAAAAATGTGATTTTCTTGATCCCGGGAGTGTGAAAAAAATTAAATTCTCCTCACCCCGGGAGTGTGAAAAAAATCCAATTTTCCTGACCCCGGGAGTTTGAAAAAAATCTGATTTTCCTGACCCCGGTAGTGTGAAAATATCCGATTTTCCTGACCCCGGGAGTGTGAAAAATATCAGAATCTCCTGACCCCGGTAGTGTGAAAAAAATCAGAATTTCCTGACCCCGGGAGTGTGAAAAAATCTGATTTTCTTGACCCCGGGAGTGTGAAAAAAATCCAATTTTCCTAACACCGGGAGTATGAAAAAAATTAAATTCTCCTCACCCCGGGATTGTGAAAAAATCCAATTTTCCTAACATCGCGAGTGTGAAAAAAATCAGAATTTCCTGACCCCGGTAGTGTGAAAATATCCGATTTTCCTGACCCCGGGAGTGTGAAAAATATCAGAATCTCCTGACCCCGGTAGTGTGAAAAAAATCAGAATTTCCTGACCCCGGGAGTGTGAAAAAATCTGATTTTCTTGACCCCGGGAGTGTGAAAAAAATCCAATTTTCCTAACACCGGGAGTGTGAAAAAAATCCAATTTTCCTGACCCCGGGAGTGTGAAAAAAATCCAATTTTCCTGACCCTGGGAGTTTGAAAAAAAACAGAATTTCCTGACCCCGGGAGTGTGAAAAAATGTGATTTTCTTGACTCCAGGAGTGTGAAAAAAACCCAATTTTCCTGACCACGGGAGTGTGAAAAAAATCCAATTTTCCTGACCCAGGGAGTATGAAAATATCCAATTTTCCTGACCCCGGGAGTGTGAAAAAAACCCAATTTTCCTGACCACGGGAGTGTGAAAAAAATCAGAATTTCCTGACCCCGGGAGTGTGAAAAAATCTGATTTTCTTGACCCCGGGAGTGTGAAAAAAATCCAATTTTCCTAACACCGGGAGTGTGAAAAAAATCCAATTTTCCTGACCCCGGGAGTATGAAAATATCCAATTTTCCTGACCCCGGGAGTGTGAAAAAAATCCAATTTTCCTGACCCCGGGAGTATGAAAATATCCAATTTTCCTGACCCCGGGAGTGTAAAAAAATGTGATTTTCTTGATCCCGGGAGTGTGAAAAAAATTAAATTTTCCTGACCCCTGGAGTGTGAAAATATCCGAATTTCCTGACCCCGGGAGTGTGAAAAAATGTGATTTTCTTGAGCCCGGGAGTGTGAAAAAAAACCAATTTTCCTGACCCCGGGAGTGTGAAAAAAATCCAATTTTCCTGACCCCGGGAGTATGAAAATATCCAATTTTCCTGACCCCGGGAGTGTGCCTAACATCGGGAGTGTGAAAAAAATGCATTTTTTCTTGACCCCGGCAGTATGAAAAAAATCCGATTTCCTTGACCCCGGGAGTGTGAAAAAAATCAGAATTTCCTGACCCCGGGAGTGTGAAAAAATGTGATTTTCTTGACCCCGGGAGTGTGAAAAAATCCCATTTTCCTGACCCCGGGAGTATGAAAACATCCAATTTTCCTGAACACTGGAGTGTGAAAAAAATCCAATTTTCCTGACCCCGGGAGTGTGAAAAATATCAGAATTTCCTGACCCCGGGAGTGTGAAAAAATGTGATTTTCTTGTCCCCGGGAGTGTGAAAAAATCCCATTTTCCTGACCCCGGGAGTATGAAAACATCCAATTTTCCTGAACACTGGAGTGTGAAAAAAATCCAATTTTCCTGCCCCCGGGAGTGTGAAAAATATCAGAATTTCCTGACCCCGGGAGTGTGAAAAAATGTAATTTTCTTGACCCCGGGAGTGTGAAAAAAACCCAATTTTCCTGACCCCAGGAGTTTGAAAAAAATCCAATTTTCCTGACCCCGGGAGTGTGAAAAAAATCCAATTTTCCTGACCCCGGGAGTATGAAAATATCCAATTTTCCTGACCCCGGGAGTGTGAAAAAAATCCAATTTTCCTGACCCCGGGAGTTTGAAAAAATCTGATTTTCCTGACCCCGGGAGTGAGAAAATATCCGAATTTCCTGACCCCGGGAGTGTGAAAAAATGTGATTTTCTTGACCACGGGAGTGTGAAAAAAATCCAATTTTCCTGACCCCGGGAGTTTGAAAAAAATCTGGTATTCCTGACCCCGGGGGTATGAAAATATCGGATTTCCTGGACCCCGGGAATGTGAAAAATGTGATTTTCCTAACATCAGGAGTGTGAAAAAAATGCATTTTTTCTTGACCCCGGCAGTATGAAAAAAATCCGATTTCCTTGACCCCGGGAGTGTGAAAAAAATCAGAATTTCCTGACCCCGGGAGTGTGAAAAAATGTGATTTTCTTGACCCTGGGAGTGTGAAAAAAATCCAATTTTCCTGACCCCGGGAGTGTGAAAAAAATCCCATTTTTCTGACCCCGGGAGTATGAAAATATCCAATATTCCTGACCCCTGGAGTGTGAAAAAAATCCAATTTTCCTGACCCCGGGAGTTTGAAAAAAATCCAATTTTCCTGACCCCGGGAGTATGAAAATATCCAATTTTCCTGACCCCGGGAGTGTAAAAAAATGTGATTTTCCTCACCCCGGGAGTGTGAAAAAAATCCAATTTTCCTGACCCCGGGAGTTTGAAAAAAATCTGATTTTCCTTACCCCGGTAGTGTGAAAATATCCGATTTTCCTGACCCCGGGAGTGTGAAAAAAATCAGAATTTCCTGACCCCGGGAGTGTGAAAAAATCTGATTTTCTTGACCCCGGGAGTGTGAAAAAAATCCAATTTTCCTAACACCGGGAGTGTGAAAAAAATCCAATTTTCCTGACCCTGGGAGTGTGAAAAAAATCCAATTTTCCTGACCCCGGGAGTATGAAAATATCCAATTTTCCTGACCCCGGGAGTGTGAAAAAAATCCAATTTTCCTGACCCCGGGAGTATGAAAATATCCAATTTTCCTGACCCCGGGAGTGTAAAAAAATGTGATTTTCTTGATCCCGGGAGTGTGAAAAAAATTAAATTTTCCTGATCCCGGGAGTGTGAAAATATCTGATTTTCTTGACCCCTGGAGTGTGAAAAAAATTAAATTCTCCTCACCCCGGGAGTGTGAAAAAAATCCAATTTTCCTGACCCCGGGAGTTTGAAAAGGATCTGATTTTCCTGACCCCGGTAGTGTGAAAATATCCGATTTTCCTGACCCCGGGAGTGTGAAAAATATCAGAATCTCCTGACCCCGGTAGTGTGAAAAAAATCAGAATTTCCTGACCCCGGGAGTGTGAAAAAATCTGATTTTCTTGACCCCGGGAGTGTGAAAAAAATCCAATTTTCCTAACACCGGGAGTGTGAAAAAAATCCAATTTTCCTGACCCCGGGAGTGTGAAAAAAATCCAATTTTCCTGACCCTGGGAGTTTGAAAAAAAACAGAATTTCCTGACCCCGGGAGTGTGAAAAAATGTGATTTTCTTGACTCCAGGAGTGTGAAAAAAACCCAATTTTCCTGACCACGGGAGTGTGAAAAAAATCCAATTTTCCTGACCCAGGGAGTATGAAAATATCCAATTTTCCTGACCCCGGGAGTGTGAAAAAAACCCAATTTTCCTGACCACGGGAGTGTGAAAAAAATCAGAATTTCCTGACCCCGGGAGTGTGAAAAAATCTGATTTTCTTGACCCCGGGAGTGTGAAAAAAATCCAATTTTCCTAACACCGGGAGTGTGAAAAAAATCCAATTTTCCTGACCCCGGGAGTATGAAAATATCCAATTTTCCTGACCCCGGGAGTGTGAAAAAAATCCAATTTTCCTGACCCCGGGAGTATGAAAATATCCAATTTTCCTGACCCCGGGAGTGTAAAAAAATGTGATTTTCTTGACCCCGGGAGTGTGAAAAAAATCCAATTTTCCTGACCCCGGGAGTATGAAAATATCCAATTTTCCTGACCCCGGGAGTGTGAAAAAAATCCAATTTTCCTGACCCCGGGAGTATGAAAATATCCAATTTTCCTGACCCCGGGAGTGTAAAAAAATGTGATTTTCTTGATCCCGGGAGTGTGAAAAAAATTAAATTTTCCTGACCCCGGGAGTGTGAAAATATCTGATTTTCTTGACCCCTGGAGTGTGAAAAAAATTAAATTCTCCTCACCCCGGGAGTGTGAAAAAAATCCAATTTTCCTGACCCCGGGAGTTTGAAAAAAATCTGATTTTCCTGACCCCGGTAGTGTGAAAATATCCGATTTTCCTGACCCCAGGAGTGTGAAAAATATCAGAATCTCCTGACCCCGGTAGTGTGAAAAAAATCAGAATTTCCTGACCCCGGGAGTGTGAAAAAATCTGATTTTCTTGACCCCGGGAGTGTGAAAAAAATCCAATTTTCCTAACACCGGGAGTGTGAAAAAAATTAAATTCTCCTCACCCCGGGATTGTGAAAAAATCCAATTTTCCTAACATCGCGAGTGTGAAAAAATGCGTTTTTCTTCACCCCGGCAGTATGAAAAAAATCCGATTTCCTTGACCCCGGGAGTGTGAAAAAAATCAGAATTTCCTGACCCCGGGAGTGTGAAAAAATGTGATTTTCCTGACCCCGGGAGTGTAAAAATATCTGATTTTCCTTACCCCGGTAGTGTGAAAATATCCGATTTTCCTGACCCCGGGAGTGTGAAAAATATCAGAATCTCCTGACCCCGGGAGTGTGAAAAAAATCAGAATTTCCTGACCCCGGGAGTGTGAAAAAATCTGATTTTCTTGACCCCGGGAGTGTGAAAAAAATCCAATTTTCCTAACACCGGGAGTGTGAAAAAAATCCAATTTTCCTGACCCCGGGAGTGTGAAAAAAATCCAATTTTCCTGACCCCGGGAGTTTGAAAAAAATCAGAATTTCCTGACCCCGGGAGTGTGAAAAAATGTGATTTTCTTGACTCCAGGAGTGTGAAAAAAACCCAATTTTCCTGACCACGGGAGTGTGAAAAAAATCCAATTTTCCTGACCCAGGGAGTATGAAAATATCCAATTTTCCTGACCCCGGGAGTGTGAAAAAAATCCAATTTTCCTGACCCCGGGAGTTTGAAAAAAAATCCAATTTTCCTGACCCCGGGAGTGTGAAAAAAATCCCATTTTTCTGACCCCGGGAGTATGAAAATATCCAATATTCCTGACCCCTGGAGTGTGGAAAAAATCCAATTTTCCTGACCCCGGGAGTTTGAAAAAAATCCAATTTTCCTGACCCCGGGAGTATGAAAATATCCAATTTTCCTGACCCCGGGAGTGTAAAAAAATGTGATTTTCCTGACCCCGGGAGTGTGAAAATATCTGATTTTCTTGACCCTGGGAGTGTGAAAAAAATTAAATTCTCCTCACCCCGGGAGTGTGAAAAAAATCCAATTTTCCTGACCCCGGGAGTTTGAAAAAATCTGATTTTCCTTACCCCGGTAGTGTGAAAATATCCGATTTTCCTGACCCCGGGAGTGTGAAAAAAATCAGAATTTCCTGACCCCGGGAGTGTGAAAAAATCTGATTTTCTTGACCCCGGGAGTGTGAAAAAAATCCAATTTTCCTAACACCGGGAGTGTGAAAAAAATCCAATTTTCCTGACCCCGGGAGTGTGAAAAAAATCCAATTTTCCTGACCCCGGGAGTATGAAAATATCCAATTTTCCTGACCCCGGGAGTGTGAAAAAAATCCAATTTTCCTGACCCCGGGAGTATGAAAATATCCAATTTTCCTGACCCCGGGAGTGTAAAAAAATGTGATTTTCTTGATCCCGGGAGTGTGAAAAGAATAAAATTTTCCTGACCCCGGGAGTGTGAAAATATCTGATTTTCTTGACCCCTGGAGTGTGAAAAAAATTAAATTCTCCTCACCCCGGGAGTGTGAAAAAAATCCAATTTTCCTGACCCCGGGAGTTTGAAAAAAATCTGATTTTCCTGACCCCGGTAGTGTGAAAATATCCGATTTTCCTGACCCCAGGAGTGTGAAAAATATCAGAATCTCCTGACCCCGGTAGTGTGAAAAAAATCAGAATTTCCTGACCCCGGGAGTGTGAAAAAATCTGATTTTCTTGACCCCGGGAGTGTGAAAAAAATCCAATTTTCCTAACACCGGGAGTGTGAAAAAAATTAAATTCTCCTCACCCCGGGATTGTGAAAAAATCCAATTTTCCTAACATCGCGAGTGTGAAAAAATGCGTTTTTCTTCACCCCGGCAGTATGAAAAAAATCCGATTTCCTTGACCCCGGGAGTGTGAAAAAAATCAGAATTTCCTGACCCCGGGAGTGTGAAAAAAATGTGATTTTCCTGACCCCGGGAGTGTAAAAATATCTGATTTTCCTTACCCCGGTAGTGTGAAAATATCCGATTTTCCTGACCCCGGGAGTGTGAAAAATATCAGAATCTCCTGACCCCGGGAGTGTGAAAAAAATCAGAATTTCCTGACCCCGGGAGTGTGAAAAAATCTGATTTTCTTGACCCCGGGAGTGTGAAAAAAATTAAATTCTCCTCACCCCGGGATTGTGAAAAAATCCAATTTTCCTAACATCGCGAGTATGAAAAAATGCGTTTTTCTTCACCCCGGCAGTATGAAAAAAATCCGATTTCCTTGACCCCGGGAGTGTGAAAAAAATCAGAATTTCCTGACCCCGGGAGTGTGAAAAAATGTGATTTTCCTGACCCCGGGAGTGTAAAAATATCTGATTTTCCTTACCCCGGTAGTGTGAAAATATCCGATTTTCCTGACCCCGGGAGTGTGAAAAATATCAGAATCTCCTGACCCCGGGAGTGTGAAAAAAATCAGAATTTCCTGACCCCGGGAGTGTGAAAAAATCTGATTTTCTTGACCCCGGGAGTGTGAAAAAAATCCAATTTTCCTAACACCGGGAGTGTGAAAAAAATCCAATTTTCCTGACCCCGGGAGTGTGAAAAAAATCCAATTTTCCTGACCCCGGGAGTTTGAAAAAAATCAGAATTTCCTGACCCCGGGAGTGTGAAAAAATGTGATTTTCTTGACTCCAGGAGTGTGAAAAAAACCCAATTTTCCTGACCACGGGAGTGTGAAAAAAATCCAATTTTCCTGACCCAGGGAGTATGAAAATATCCAATTTTCCTGACCCCGGGAGTGTGAAAAAAATCCAATTTTCCTGACCCCGGGAGTTTGAAAAAAAATCCAATTTTCCTGACCCCGGGAGTGTGAAAAAAATCCCATTTTTCTGACCCCGGGAGTATGAAAATATCCAATATTCCTAACCCCTGGAGTGTGAAAAAAATCCAATTTTCCTGACCCCGGGAGTTTGAAAAAAATCCAATTTTCCTGACCCCGGGAGTATGAAAATATCCAATTTTCCTGACCCCGGGAGTGTAAAAAAATGTGATTTTCCTGACCCCGGGAGTGTGAAAATATCTGATTTTCTTGACCCTGGGAGTGTGAAAAAAATTAAATTCTCCTCACCCCGGGAGTGTGAAAAAAATCCAATTTTCCTGACCCCGGGAGTTTGAAAAAAATCTGATTTTCCTTACCCCGGTAGTGTGAAAATATCCGATTTTCCTGACCCCGGGAGTGTGAAAAAAAATCAGAATTTCCTGACCCCGGGAGTGTGAAAAAATCTGATTTTCTTGACCCCGGGAGTGTGAAAAAAATCCAATTTTCCTAACACCGGGAGTGTGAAAAAAATCCAATTTTCCTGACCCCGGGAGTGTGAAAAAAATCCAATTTTCCTGACCCCGGGAGTATGAAAATATCCAATTTTCCTGACCCCGGGAGTGTGAAAAAAATCCAATTTTCCTGACCCCGGGAGTATGAAAATATCCAATTTTCCTGACCCC
Organism: Bradypodion ventrale; assembly: GCA_035047345.1. NCBI lineage: Eukaryota > Metazoa > Chordata > Lepidosauria > Squamata > Chamaeleonidae > Bradypodion > Bradypodion ventrale. The sequence goes on from JAWDJE010000012.1 coordinate 27,468,696, forward strand.
GGGAGTGTAAAAAAATGTGATTTTCTTGATCCCGGGAGTGTGAAAAAAATTAAATTTTCCTGACCCCGGGAGTGTGAAAATATCTGATTTTCTTGACCCCTGGAGTGTGAAAAAAATTAAATTCTCCTCACCCCGGGAGTGTGAAAAAAATCCAATTTTCCTGACCCCGGGAGTTTGAAAAAAATCTGATTTTCCTGACCCCGGTAGTGTGAAAATATCCGATTTTCCTGACCCCAGGAGTGTGAAAAATATCAGAATCTCCTGACCCCGGTAGTGTGAAAAAAATCAGAATTTCCTGACCCCGGGAGTGTGAAAAAATCTGATTTTCTTGACCCCGGGAGTGTGAAAAAAATCCAATTTTCCTAACACCGGGAGTGTGAAAAAAATTAAATTCTCCTCACCCCGGGATTGTGAAAAAATCCAATTTTCCTAACATCGCGAGTGTGAAAAAATGCGTTTTTCTTCACCCCGGCAGTATGAAAAAAATCCGATTTCCTTGACCCCGGGAGTGTGAAAAAAATCAGAATTTCCTGACCCCGGGAGTGTGAAAAAATGTGATTTTCCTGACCCCGGGAGTGTAAAAATATCTGATTTTCCTTACCCCGGTAGTGTGAAAATATCCGATTTTCCTGACCCCGGGAGTGTGAAAAATATCAGAATCTCCTGACCCCGGGAGTGTGAAAAAAATCAGAATTTCCTGACCCCGGGAGTGTGAAAAAATCTGATTTTCTTGACCCCGGGAGTGTGAAAAAAATCCAATTTTCCTAACACCGGGAGTGTGAAAAAAATCCAATTTTCCTGACCCCGGGAGTGTGAAAAAAATCCAATTTTCCTGACCCCGGGAGTTTGAAAAAAATCAGAATTTCCTGACCCCGGGAGTGTGAAAAAATGTGATTTTCTTGACTCCAGGAGTGTGAAAAAAACCCAATTTTCCTGACCACGGGAGTGTGAAAAAAATCCAATTTTCCTGACCCAGGGAGTATGAAAATATCCAATTTTCCTGACCCCGGGAGTGTGAAAAAAATCCAATTTTCCTGACCCCGGGAGTTTGAAAAAAAATCCAATTTTCCTGACCCCGGGAGTGTGAAAAAAATCCCATTTTTCTGACCCCGGGAGTATGAAAATATCCAATATTCCTAACCCCTGGAGTGTGAAAAAAATCCAATTTTCCTGACCCCGGGAGTTTGAAAAAAAATCCAATTTTCCTGACCCCGGGAGTATGAAAATATCCAATTTTCCTGACCCCGGGAGTGTAAAAAAATGTGATTTTCCTGACCCCGGGAGTGTGAAAATATCTGATTTTCTTGACCCTGGGAGTGTGAAAAAAATTAAATTCTCCTCACCCCGGGAGTGTGAAAAAAATCCAATTTTCCTGACCCCGGGAGTTTGAAAAAAATCTGATTTTCCTTACCCCGGTAGTGTGAAAATATCCGATTTTCCTGACCCCGGGAGTGTGAAAAAAAATCAGAATTTCCTGACCCCGGGAGTGTGAAAAAATCTGATTTTCTTGACCCCGGGAGTGTGAAAAAAATCCAATTTTCCTAACACCGGGAGTGTGAAAAAAATCCAATTTTCCTGACCCCGGGAGTGTGAAAAAAATCCAATTTTCCTGACCCCGGGAGTATGAAAATATCCAATTTTCCTGACCCCGGGAGTGTGAAAAAAATCCAATTTTCCTGACCCCGGGAGTATGAAAATATCCAATTTTCCTGACCCCGGGAGTGTAAAAAAATGTGATTTTCTTGATCCCGGGAGTGTGAAAAAAATTAAATTTTCCTGACCCCGGGAGTGTGAAAATATCTGATTTTCTTGACCCCTGGAGTGTGAAAAAAATTAAATTCTCCTCACCCCGGGAGTGTGAAAAAAATCCAATTTTCCTGACCCCGGGAGTTTGAAAAAAATCTGATTTTCCTGACCCCGGTAGTGTGAAAATATCCGATTTTCCTGACCCCAGGAGTGTGAAAAATATCAGAATCTCCTGACCCCGGTAGTGTGAAAAAAATCAGAATTTCCTGACCCCGGGAGTGTGAAAAAATCTGATTTTCTTGACCCCGGGAGTGTGAAAAAAATCCAATTTTCCTAACACCGGGAGTGTGAAAAAAATTAAATTCTCCTCACCCCGGGATTGTGAAAAAATCCAATTTTCCTAACATCGCGAGTGTGAAAAAATGCGTTTTTCTTCACCCCGGCAGTATGAAAAAAATCCGATTTCCTTGACCCCGGGAGTGTGAAAAAAATCAGAATTTCCTGACCCCGGGAGTGTGAAAAAATGTGATTTTCCTGACCCCGGGAGTGTAAAAATATCTGATTTTCCTTACCCCGGTAGTGTGAAAATATCCGATTTTCCTGACCCCGGGAGTGTGAAAAATATCAGAATCTCCTGACCCCGGGAGTGTGAAAAAAATCAGAATTTCCTGACCCCGGGAGTGTGAAAAAATCTGATTTTCTTGACCCCGGGAGTGTGAAAAAAATCCAATTTTCCTAACACCGGGAGTGTGAAAAAAATCCAATTTTCCTGACCCCGGGAGTGTGAAAAAAATCCAATTTTCCTGACCCCGGGAGTTTGAAAAAAATCAGAATTTCCTGACCCCGGGAGTGTGAAAAAATGTGATTTTCTTGACTCCAGGAGTGTGAAAAAAACCCAATTTTCCTGACCACGGGAGTGTGAAAAAAATCCAATTTTCCTGACCCAGGGAGTATGAAAATATCCAATTTTCCTGACCCCGGGAGTGTGAAAAAAATCCAATTTTCCTGACCCCGGGAGTTTGAAAAAAAATCCAATTTTCCTGACCCCGGGAGTGTGAAAAAAATCCCATTTTTCTGACCCCGGGAGTATGAAAATATCCAATATTCCTGACCCCTGGAGTGTGAAAAAATCCAATTTTCCTGACCCCGGGAGTTTGAAAAAAGTGATTTTCCTGACCCCGGGAGTATGAAAATATCCAATTTTCCTGACCCCGGGAGTGTAAAAAAATGTGATTTTCCTGACCCCGGGAGTGTGAAAATATCTGATTTTCTTGACCCTGGGAGTGTGAAAAAAATTAAATTCTCCTCACCCCGGGAGTGTGAAAAAAATCCAATTTTCCTGACCCCGGGAGTTTGAAAAAAATCTGATTTTCCTTACCCCGGTAGTGTGAAAATATCCGATTTTCCTGACCCCGGGAGTGTGAAAAAAATCAGAATTTCCTGACCCCGGGAGTGTGAAAAAATCTGATTTTCTTGACCCCGGGAGTGTGAAAAAAATCCAATTTTCCTAACACCGGGAGTGTGAAAAAAATCCAATTTTCCTGACCCCGGGAGTGTGAAAAAAATCCAATTTTCCTGACCCCGGGAGTATGAAAATATCCAATTTTCCTGACCCCGGGAGTGTGAAAAAAATCCAATTTTCCTGACGACGGGAGTATGAAAATATCCAATTTTCCTGACCCCGGGAGTGTAAAAAAATGTGATTTTCTTGATCCCGGGAGTGTGAAAAAAATTAAATTTTCCTGACCCCGGGAGTGTGAAAATATCTGATTTTCTTGACCCCTGGAGTGTGAAAAAAATTAAATTCTCCTCACCCCGGGAGTGTGAAAAAAATCCAATTTTCCTGACCCCGGGAGTTTGAAAAAAATCTGATTTTCCTGACCCCGGTAGTGTGAAAATATCCGATTTTCCTGACCCCAGGAGTGTGAAAAATATCAGAATCTCCTGACCCCGGTAGTGTGAAAAAAATCAGAATTTCCTGACCCCGGGAGTGTGAAAAAATCTGATTTTCTTGACCCCGGGAGTGTGAAAAAAATCCAATTTTCCTAACACCGGGAGTGTGAAAAAAATTAAATTCTCCTCACCCCGGGATTGTGAAAAAATCCAATTTTCCTAACATCGCGAGTGTGAAAAAATGCGTTTTTCTTCACCCCGGCAGTATGAAAAAAATCCGATTTCCTTGACCCCGGGAGTGTGAAAAAAATCAGAATTTCCTGACCCCGGGAGTGTGAAAAAATGTGATTTTCCTGACCCCGGGAGTGTAAAAATATCTGATTTTCCTTACCCCGGTAGTGTGAAAATATCCGATTTTCCTGACCCCGGGAGTGTGAAAAATATCAGAATCTCCTGACCCCGGGAGTGTGAAAAAAATCAGAATTTCCTGACCCCGGGAGTGTGAAAAAATCTGATTTTCTTGACCCCGGGAGTGTGAAAAAAATCCAATTTTCCTAACACCGGGAGTGTGAAAAAAATCCAATTTTCCTGACCCCGGGAGTGTGAAAAAAATCCAATTTTCCTGACCCCGGGAGTTTGAAAAAAATCAGAATTTCCTGACCCCGGGAGTGTGAAAAAATGAGATTTTCTTGACTCCAGGAGTGTGAAAAAAACCCAATTTTCCTGACCACGGGAGTGTGAAAAAAATCCACTTTTCCTGACCCAGGGAGTATGAAAATATCCAATTTTCCTGACCCCGGGAGTGTGAAAAAAATCCAATTTTCCTGACCCCGGGAGTTTGAAAAAAAATCCAATTTTCCTGACCCTGGGAGTGTGAAAATATCTGATTTTCTTGACCCCGGGAGTGTGAAAAAAATCCCATTTTCCTGACCCCGGCAGTATGAAAACATCCAATTTTCCTGACCCCTGGAGTGTGAAAAAAATCCAATTTTCCTGACCCCGGGAGTGTGAAAAATATCAGAATTTCCTGACCCCGGGAGTGTAAAAAAATGTGATTTTCTTGAACCCTGGGTGTATGAAAAAAATTAAATTTTCCTGACCCCGGGAGTATGAAAAAAATTAAATTTTCCTGACCCCGGGAGTGTGAAAATATCTGATTTTCTTGACCCCGGGAGTGTGAAAAAAATTAAATTCTCCTGACCCTGGGAGTGTGAAAGAAATCCAATTTTCCTGACCCCGGGAGTTTGAAAAAATCTGATTTTCCTGACCCCGGTAGTGTGAAAATATCCGATTTTCCTGACCCCGGTCGTGTGAAAAATATCAGAATCTCCTGACCCCGGGAGTGTGAAAAAAATCAGAATTTCCTGACCCCGGGAGTGTGAAAAAATGTGATTTTCTTGACCCCGGGAGTGTGAAAAAAGCCCAATTTTCCTGACCCCGGGAGTTTGAAAAAAATCCAATTTTCCTAACACCGGGAGTGTGAAAAAAATCCAATTTTCCTGACCCCGGGAGTGTGAAAAAAATCCAATTTTCCTGACCCCGGGAGTATGAAAATATCAAATTTTCCTGACCCCGGGAGTGTGAAAAAAATCCAATTTTCCTGACCCCGGGAGTTTGAAAAAAATCTGATTTTCCTGACCCCGGGAGTGAGAAAATATCCGATTTTCCTGACTCCGGGAGTGTAAGAAAAATCCAATTTTCCTGACCCCGGGAGTTTGAAAAAAAACTGGTTTTCCTGACCCCGGGAGTATGAAAATATCCAATTTTCCTGACCCCGGGAGTGTGAAAAAAATGCAATTTTCCTGACCGCGGGAGTTTGAAAAAAATCTGATTTTCCTGACCCTGGGAGTTTGAAAAAAATCTGATTTTCCTGACCCCGGGAGTGAGAAAATATCCGATTTTCCTGACCCCGGGAGTTTGAAAAAAAAACTGGTTTTCCTGACCCCGGGGGTATGAAAATATCTGATTTTCTTGACCCCAGGAGTGTGAAAAAAATTAAATTCTCCTCACCCCGGGAGTGTGAAAAAATCCAATTTTTCTAACATCGCGAGTGTGAAAAAATGCGCTTTTCTTGACCCCGGCAGTATGAAAAAAATCCGATTTCCTTGACCCCGGGAGTGTGAAAAAAATCAGAATTTCCTGACCCCGGGAGTGTGAAAAAATGTGATTTTCCTGACCCCGGAAGTATGAAAATATCCAATTTTCCTGACCCCGGGAGTATAAAAATATCTGATTTTTTTGACCCCGGGAGTGTGAAAAAAATTAAATTCTCCTGACCCTGGGAGTGTGAAAAAAATCCAATTTTCCTGACCCCGGGAGTTTGAAAAAATCTGATTTTCCTGACCCCGGGAGTGTGAAAATATCCGATTTTCCTGACCCCGGGAGTATGAAAAAATCTGATTTTCTTGACCCCGGGAGTTTGAAAAAAATCTGATTTTCCTGACCCCGGGAGTGAGAAAATATCCGATTTTCCTGACCCCGGGAGTTTGAAAAAAAACTGGTTTTCCTGACCCCGGGGGTATGAAAATATCTGATTTTCTTGACCCCAGGAGTGTGAAAAAAATTAAATTCTCCTCACCCCGGGAGTGTGAAAAAATCCAATTTTCCTAACATCGCGAGTGTGAAAAAATGCGTTTTTCTTGACCCCGGCAGTATGAAAAAAATCCGATTTCCTTGACCCCGGGAGTGTGAAAAAAAATCAGAATTTCCTGACCCCGGGAGTGTGAAAAAATTTGATTTTCTGACCCCGGAAGTATGAAAATATCCAATTTTCCTGACCCCGGGAGTGTAAAAATATCTGATTTTCTTGACCCCGGGAGTGTGAAAAAAATCAGAATCTCCTGACCCCGGGAGTGTGAAAAAATGTGATTTTCTTGACCCCGGGAGTGTGAAAAAAATCAGAATCTCCTGACCCCGGGAGTGTGAAAAAATGTGATTTTCTTGACCCCGGGAGTGTGAAAAAATGTGATTTTCTTGACCCCGGGAGTATGAAAAAATGTGATTTTATTGACCCCGGGAGTGTCAAAAAAATCAGAATCTCCTGACCCCGGGAGGGTGAAAAAATGTGATTTTCTTGACCCCGGGAGTGTGAAAAAAAAAAACAATTTTCCTGACCCAGTTCTGCATTGTAACATTACGGTGCCCACCACTCAGAATGTTCACTCTAGTCAGTGAATGAGAAATATAATCTAGAAGGTTTATCAGAAGAACTTTTAGCTCTCCAGTTTATTAAAACAGCCGTTTCAAATATTCTTGCTGTTCTATAATTACAGTATTCTACCACATATATTATAAAAAGTTTCATTTACTACACCCAGATATAAACTACATTCAGGACAACTTCTCCCAGGCTTGTACTCAAAAAGGAACCGGTATAAGGTAAAAAAGTCACCATGCCAACTGGTCTTCAAATAATAAAACAGTATCTAGTCTGAAATTGACTCCTCTTACTGTATTGACAAGAATTTTTTTTCAGACGTCCCCCAAAACAACAAAAAACAACCAGTGCTGTTTGGTGCCTGTTGAAGGATTTAGCTGTGTCCAGTTCTGCATTGTAACATTACGGTGCCCACCACTCAGAATGTTCCCTGTAGTCAGTGAATGAGAAATATAATCTAGAAGTTTTATCAGAAGAACTTTTAGCTCCTCAGTTTAAACAGCCATGTCAAACATTCTTGGTGTTCTATAATTACAGTATTGTACCACATATATTTTAAAAAGTTTCATGTACAACACCAAGATATAACCTACTTTCAGGACAATTTAAAATATTAAAATTAAAACTATCACTATAAAACAGGAAGCAGGTGGGAAAGACAAATACAGTAATGAAAATTTCCCTTAAATTTTCCTTGGATTTAGCTGTGTCCAGTTCTGCATTGTAACATTACGGTGCCCACCACTCAGAATGTTCACTGTAGTCAGTGAATGAGAAATATAATCTAGAACATTACACTGCATAAAACAATCATGTATCTGTGAACACAACAGACTTTTTGCGTTACATGAGGCTGTGCCTTGTGAGCAAGAGGCCTCTCCTCTTTTTTAAAAAATAACATGTGTTCACATATTTCATGGCTGTTTATATTTTCCATCCTTCTCCCAGGCTTGTACTCCAAAAGGTTGTGGGGTGAGTCGGCTGGGGTGTACTCAAAGCAGTGGAGGAGAAAAAACACTCCCAGAGGAAAAGTCAATTAAGACGTATGTAATTTGATCTTCGTATGTAGATGAGGCTTCCTAAAGTTGAAAAAGCAGTGTAATCACTTGGAACGCTAGTAACTTGTTATCAGACATACATGAAATAATTAATGTTCAATTATTTGGAGAACATGAAGAGAAAATAATGTCCAAGTTGACTGCTTGTAAGGTAAAGTCCTGAGATGCGGTAACCCTCGTTTATGGAAGACTCGCTGGGTGAGAACTCTGACAGTCGGACTGAGAGCGTATGAGGTGAACACAGCGTCAATGATTAAAGTCACGTTGGAGTCTGCGAGGACTGCCGGCAGCGAAAGTGCTTTAGTTGTAATATGTTGTGAATTGTTTAATTGATAAGTCTTTGAAGGTTCTCATGCAGCTGGTATTTTCAAACGAGGGCAAAAGTCTGTGCAATGTCCTTCCGGTAGTGGGACATTTCATAATGCTTTCTCAAGCATCTATAGATACAACAAAAAATATACATGTATATAGATATATACACACTCATCTGTATATATCTAAGTATAATCCTTCTTCTGGTGCACTATGTGTAATATATTGCAATCAATGCTAGAAACATACGTCCATAATTATACAAGGACCGATTTAACATATAATTATCAATCAAATTGGAGCAAATATGTCTGTAGCGGGCAGCATACATACCTGAATGTGAATATCTCGCGCGTCTCGCACCTCTTAAAGTCTTATATCGTGTGCCCGCGTTAGCTACATGTACAATGCTACTCCATATATACCCTTGTTACAAACAATCACATGTGTGACTAGTCAATATCACAATTAGGCTATCATCTGCTTACATGTGCGGTGGATAAAATACAGCTTAGCAAGTATCGAAGACTGTTAAAGGGGCCAGTATGATAATCTAAGTGAGTAACAAATTACAATGATTACTAGAATTATAAGAATGACGAGAGTTCCCATTCTGTATTTAAACCATGAGGCAGAGGATAGCCTAATTGTGATATTGACTAGTCACACATACAGACAAATACAGTAATGAAAATTTCCCTTAAAATTCTCATTGCAGGATTTAGCCAATTTTCCTGACCCTGGGAGTGTGAAAAAAATCAGAATCTAATTTTTTCACACTCCCGGGGTCAGGAAATTCTGATTTTTTTTCACACTCCCGGGGTAAAGGAAATCGGATTTTTTTTCATACTGCCGGGGTCAGGAAAATTAGATTTTTTTCACACTCCCAGGGTCAAGAAAATCACATTTTTTCACACTCCCGTGGTCAGGAGATTTTCTTGACCCCGGGAGTGTGAAAAAAATCAGAATCTCCTGACACCGGGAGTGTGAAAAATGTGATTTTCCTAATATCGAGAGTGTGAAAAAAATGCTTTTTTCTTGACCCCGGGAGTGTGAAAAATATCCGATTTCCTTTATCCTGGGAGTGTGAAAAAAATCCGATTTCCTTGACCCCGGGAGTGTGAAAAAAATCAGAATTTCCTGATCCCAGGAGTGTGAAAAAATGTGATTTCCTTGACCCCGGGAGTGTGAAAAAAATCAGAATTTCCTGACCCCGGGAGTATGAAAATATCCAATTTTCCTGACCCCGGGAGTGTGAAAAAAATCCAATTTTCCTGATCCAGGGAGTTTGAAAAAATGTCATTTTCTTGACCCCGGCAGTATTACAAAAATCTGATTTCTTTGACCCCGGGAGTGTGAAAAAAATCAGAATTTCCTGACCCCGGTTGTGTGACAAAAATCTGATTTTCCTGTCCCCGGGAGTTTGAGAAAAATATTAAATTCTCCTGACCCCGGGAGTATGAAAAAATGTGATTTTCCTGCCCCCGGGTGTGTGACAAAAATCTAATTTTCCTGTCCCCGGGAGTTTGAAAAAAATCCAATTTTCCTGAACCCGGGGGTATGAAAATATCTGATTGCCTGGACCCCAGGAGTGTGAAAAATGTGATTTTCCTAACATCGCGAGTGTGAAAAAATGCGTTTTTCTTGACCCCGGCAGTATGAAAAAAATCCGATTTCCTTGACCCCGGGAGTGTGAAAAAAATCCAATTTTCCTGACCGCGGGACTGTGAAAATATCCGATTTTCCTGACCCCGGGAGTGTGAAAAATATCAGAATTTCCTGACCCCGGCAGTGTGAAAAAATGTGATTTTCTTGACCCCGGGAGTGTGAAAAATTTTAAACTCCTGACCCCGGGAGTGTGAAAAAAATCCAATTTTCCTGACCCCGGGAGTGTGAAAAATGTGATTTTCCTAACACCGGGTGTGAAAAAAATCAGAATTTCCTGACCCCGGGAGTGTGAAAAAATGAGATTTTCTTGACCCCGTGAGTGTGAAAGAAATCAGAATCTCCTGACCCCGGGAGTTTGAAAAAATGTGATTTTCTTGACCCCGGGAGTGTGAAAAAAACCCCAATTTTCCTGAACCAGGAGTGTGGAAAAAAAAACAATTTTCCTGACCCCGGGAGTTTGAAAAAAATCTGATTTTCCTGACCCCGGTAGTGTGAAAATATCCGATTTTCCAGACCCCGGGAGTGTGAAAAATATCAGAATCTCCTGACCCCGGGAGTGTGAAAAAAATCAGAATTTCCTGACCCCGAGAGTGTGAAAAAAATCCAATTTTCCTGATCCCGGGAGTTTGAAAAAAATCCAATTTTCCTGACCCCGGGAGTTTGAGAAAAAAAACTGGTTTTCCTGACCCCGGGGGTATGAAAATATCTGATTTCCTCGACCCCGGGAGTGTGAAAAATGTGATTTTCCTAACATCGGGAGTGTGAAAAAAATGCATTTTTTCTTGACCCCGCAGTATGAAAAAAATCCGATTTCCTTGAACCCGGGAGTGTGAAAAAAATCAGAATTTCCTGATCCCGGGAGTGTGAAAAAATGTGATTTTCTTGACCCCAGGAGTGTGAAAAAAAACCAATTTTCCTGACCCCGGGAGTGTGAAAAAAATCCAATTTTCCTGACCCCGGGAGTATGAAAATATCCAATTTTCCTCACCCCGGGAGTGTGCCTAACCTCAGGAGTGTGAAAAAAATGCATTTTTTCTTGACCCCGGCAGTATGAAAAAAATCCGATTTCCTTGACCCCGGGAGTGTGAAAAAAATCAGAATTTCCTGACCCCGGGAGTGTGAAAAAATGTGATTTTCTTGACCCCGGGAGTGTGAAAAAATCCAATTTTCCTGACCCCGGGAGTATGAAAACATCCAATTTTCCTGAACACTGGAGTGTGAAAAAAATCCAATTTTCCTGACCCCGGGAGTGTGAAAAATATCAGAATTTCCTGACCCCGGGAGTGTGAAAAAATGTGATTTTCTTGACCCCGGGAGTGTGAAAAAATCCCATTTTCCTGACCCCGGGAGTATGAAAACATCCAATTTTCCTGAACACTGGAGTGTGAAAAAAATCCAATTTTCCTGACCCCGGGAGTGTGAAAAATATCAGAATTTCCTGACCCCGGGAGTGTGAAAAAATGTAATTTTCTTGACCCCGGGAGTGTGAAAAAAACCCAATTTTCCTGACCCCGGGAGTTTGAAAAAAAAATCCAATTTTCCTGACCCCGGGAGTGTGAAAAAAATCCAATTTTCCTGACCCCGGGAGTATGAAAATATCCAATTTTCCTGACCCCGGGAGTGTGAAAAAAATCCAATTTTCCTGACCCCGGGAGTTTGAAAAAAATCTGATTTTCCTGACCCCGGGAGTGAGAAAATATCCGATTTTCCTGACTCCGGGAATGTAAAAAAAATCCAATTTTCCTGACCCCGGGAGTTTGAAAAAAAACTGGTTTTCCTGACCCCGGGGGTATGAAAATATCTGATTTTCTTGACCCTGGGAGTGTGAAAAAAATTAAATTCTCCTCACCCCGGGAGTGTGAAAAAAATCCAATTTTCCTAACACCGGGAGTGTGAAAAAAATCCAATTTTCCTGACCCCGGGAGTGTGAAAAAAATCCAATTTTCCTGACCCCGGGAGTTTGAAAAAAATCAGAATTTCCTGACCCCGGGAGTGTGAAAAAATGTGATTTTCTTGACTCCAGGAGTGTGAAAAAAACCCAATTTTCCTGACCACGGGAGTGTGAAAAAAATCCAATTTTCCTGACCCAGGGAGTATGAAAATATCCAATTTTCCTGACCCCAGGAGTGTGAAAAAAATCCAATTTTCCTGACCCCGGGAGTTTGAAAAAAATCCAATTTTCCTGACCCCGGGAGTGTGAAAAAAATCCCATTTTTCTGACCCCGGGAGTATGAAAATATCCAATATTCCTGACCCCTGGAGTGTGAAAAAAATCCAATTTTCCTGACCCCGGGAGTTTGAAAAAAATCCAATTTTCCTGACCCCGGGAGTATGAAAATATCCAATTTTCCTGACCCCGGGAGTGTAAAAAAATGTGATTTTCCTGACCCCGGGAGTGTGAAAATATCTGATTTTCTTGACCCCGGGAGTGTGAAAAAAATTAAATTCTCCTCACCCCGGGAGTGTGAAAAAAATCCAATTTTCCTGACCCCGGGAGTTTGAAAAAAATCTGATTTTCCTTACCCCGGTATTGTGAAAATATCCGATTTTCCTGACCCCGGGAGTGTGAAAAAAATCAGAATTTCCTGACCCCGGGAGTGTGAAAAAATCTGATTTTCTTGACCCCGGGAGTGTGAAAAAAATCCAATTTTCCTAACACCGGGAGTGTGAAAAAAATCCAATTTTCCTGACCCCGGGAGTGTGAAAAAAATCCAATTTTCCTGACCCCGGGAGTATGAAAATATCCAATTTTCCTGACCCCGGGAGTGTGAAAAAAATCCAATTTTCCTGACCCCGGGAGTATGAAAATATCCAATTTTCCTGACCCCGGGAGTGTAAAAAAATGTGATTTTCTTGATCCCGGGAGTGTGAAAAAAATTAAATTTTCCTGACCCCGGGAGTGTGAAAATATCTGATTTTCTTGACCCCTGGAGTGTGAAAAAAATTAAATTCTCCTCACCCCGGGAGTGTGAAAAAAATCCAATTTTCCTGACCCCGGGAGTTTGAAAAAAATCTGATTTTCCTGACCCCGGTAGTGTGAAAATATCCGATTTTCCTGACCCCAGGAGTGTGAAAAATATCAGAATCTCCTGACCCCGGTAGTGTGAAAAAAATCAGAATTTCCTGACCCCGGGAGTGTGAAAAAATCTGATTTTCTTGACCCCGGGAGTGTGAAAAAAATCCAATTTTCCTAACACCGGGAGTGTGAAAAAAATTAAATTCTCCTCACCCCGGGATTGTGAAAAAATCCAATTTTCCTAACATCGCGAGTGTGAAAAAATGCGTTTTTCTTCACCCCGGCAGTATGAAAAAAATCCGATTTCCTTGACCCCGGGAGTGTGAAAAAAATCAGAATTTCCTGACCCCGGGAGTGTGAAAAAATGTGATTTTCCTGACCCCGGGAGTGTAAAAATATCTGATTTTCCTTACCCCGGTAGTGTGAAAATATCCGATTTTCCTGACCCCGGGAGTGTGAAAAATATCAGAATCTCCTGACCCCGGGAGTGTGAAAAAAATCAGAATTTCCTGACCCCGGGAGTGTGAAAAAATCTGATTTTCTTGACCCCGGGAGTGTGAAAAAAATCCAATTTTCCTAACACCGGGAGTGTGAAAAAAATCCAATTTTCCTGACCCCGGGAGTGTGAAAAAAATCCAATTTTCCTGACCCCGGGAGTTTGAAAAAAATCAGAATTTCCTGACCCCGGGAGTGTGAAAAAATGTGATTTTCTTGACTCCAGGAGTGTGAAAAAAACCCAATTTTCCTGACCACGGGAGTGTGAAAAAAATCCACTTTTCCTGACCCAGGGAGTATGAAAATATCCAATTTTCCTGACCCCGGGAGTGTGAAAAAAATCCAATTTTCCTGACCCCGGGAGTTTGAAAAAAAATCCAATTTTCCTGACCCCGGGAGTGTGAAAATATCTGATTTTCTTGACCCCGGGAGTGTGAAAAAAATCCCATTTTCCTGACCCCGGCAGTATGAAAACATCCAATTTTCCTGACCCCTGGAGTGTGAAAAAAATCCAATTTTCCTGACCCCGGGAGTGTGAAAAATATCAGAATTTCCTGACCCCGGGAGTGTAAAAAAATGTGATTTTCTTGAACCCTGGGTGTATGAAAAAAATTAAATTTTCCTGACCCCGGGAGTATGAAAAAAATTAAATTTTCCTGACCCCGGGAGTGTGAAAATATCTGATTTTCTTGACCCCGGGAGTGTGAAAAAAATTAAATTCTCCTGACCCTGGGAGTGTGAAAGAAATCCAATTTTCCTGACCCCGGGAGTTTGAAAAAATCTGATTTTCCTGACCCCGGTAGTGTGAAAATATCCGATTTTCCTGACCCCGGTCGTGTGAAAAATATCAGAATCTCCTGACCCCGGGAGTGTGAAAAAAATCAGAATTTCCTGACCCCGGGAGTGTGAAAAAATGTGATTTTCTTGACCCCGGGAGTGTGAAAAAAGCCCAATTTTCCTGACCCTGGGAGTTTGAAAAAAATCCAATTTTCCTAACACCGGGAGTGTGAAAAAAATCCAATTTTCCTGACCCCGGGAGTGTGAAAAAAATCCAATTTTCCTGACCCCGGGAGTATGAAAATATCCAATTTTCCTGACCCCGGGAGTGTGAAAAAAATCCAATTTTCCTGACCCCGGGAGTATGAAAATATCCAATTTTCCTGACCCCGGGAGTGTAAAAAAATGTGATTTTCTTGATCCCGGGAGTGTGAAAAAAATTAAATTTTCCTGACCCCGGGAGTGTGAAAATATCCGAATTTCCTGACCCCGGGAGTGTGAAAAAATGTGATTTTCTTGAGCCCGGGAGTGTGAAAAAAAACCAATTTTCCTGACCCCGGGAGTGTGAAAAAAATCCAATTTTCCTGACCCCGGGAGTATGAAAATATCCAATTTTCCTGACCCCGGGAGTGTGCCTAACATCGGGAGTGTGAAAAAAATGCATTTTTTCTTGACCCCGGCAGTATGAAAAAAATCCGATTTCCTTGACCCCGGGAGTGTGAAAAAAATCAGAATTTCCTGACCCCGGGAGTGTGAAAAAATGTGATTTTCTTGACCCCGGGAGTGTGAAAAAATCCCATTTTCCTGACCCCGGGAGTATGAAAACATCCAATTTTCCTGAACACTGGAGTGTGAAAAAAATCCAATTTTCCTGACCCCGGGAGTGTGAAAAATATCAGAATTTCCTGACCCCGGGAGTGTGAAAAAATGTGATTTTCTTGTCCCCGGGAGTGTGAAAAAATCCCATTTTCCTGACCCCGGGAGTATGAAAACATCCAATTTTCCTGAACACTGGAGTGTGAAAAAAATCCAATTTTCCTGCCCCCGGGAGTGTGAAAAATATCAGAATTTCCTGACCCCGGGAGTGTGAAAAAATGTAATTTTCTTGACCCCGGGAGTGTGAAAAAAACCCAATTTTCCTGACCCCAGGAGTTTGAAAAAAATCCAATTTTCCTGACCCCGGGAGTGTGAAAAAAATCCAATTTTCCTGACCCCGGGAGTATGAAAATATCCAATTTTCCTGACCCCGGGAGTGTGAAAAAAATCCAATTTTCCTGACCCCGGGAGTTTGAAAAAATCTGATTTTCCTGACCCCGGGAGTGAGAAAATATCCGAATTTCCTGACCCCGGGAGTGTGAAAAAATGTGATTTTCTTGACCACGGGAGTGTGAAAAAAATCCAATTTTCCTGACCCCGGGAGTTTGAAAAAAATCTGGTATTCCTGACCCCGGGGGTATGAAAATATCGGATTTCCTGGACCCCGGGAATGTGAAAAATGTGATTTTCCTAACATCAGGAGTGTGAAAAAAATGCATTTTTTCTTGACCCCGGCAGTATGAAAAAAATCCGATTTCCTTGACCCCGGGAGTGTGAAAAAAATCAGAATTTCCTGACCCCGGGAGTGTGAAAAAATGTGATTTTCTTGACCCTGGGAGTGTGAAAAAAATCCAATTTTCCTGACCCCGGGAGTGTGAAAAAAATCCCATTTTTCTGACCCCGGGAGTATGAAAATATCCAATATTCCTGACCCCTGGAGTGTGAAAAAAATCCAATTTTCCTGACCCCGGGAGTTTGAAAAAAATCCAATTTTCCTGACCCCGGGAGTATGAAAATATCCAATTTTCCTGACCCCGGGAGTGTAAAAAAATGTGATTTTCCTGACCCCGGGAGTGTGAAAATATCTGATTTTCTTGACCCTGGGAGTGTGAAAAAAATTAAATTCTCCTCACCCCGGGAGTGTGAAAAAAATCCAATTTTCCTGACCCCGGGAGTTTGAAAAAAATCTGATTTTCCTTACCCCGGTAGTGTGAAAATATCCGATTTTCCTGACCCCGGGAGTGTGAAAAAAATCAGAATTTCCTGACCCCGGGAGTGTGAAAAAATCTGATTTTCTTGACCCCGGGAGTGTGAAAAAAATCCAATTTTCCTAACACCGGGAGTGTGAAAAAAATCCAATTTTCCTGACCCCGGGAGTGTGAAAAAAATCCAATTTTCCTGACCCCGGGAGTATGAAAATATCCAATTTTCCTGACCCCGGGAGTGTGAAAAAAATCCAATTTTCCTGACCCCGGGAGTATGAAAATATCCAATTTTCCTGACCCCGGGAGTGTAAAAAAATGTGATTTTCTTGATCCCGGGAGTGTGAAAAAAATTAAATTTTCCTGACCCCGGGAGTGTGAAAATATCTGATTTTCTTGACCCCTGGAGTGTGAAAAAAATTAAATTCTCCTCACCCCGGGAGTGTGAAAAAAATCCAATTTTCCTGACCCCGGGAGTTTGAAAAGGATCTGATTTTCCTGACCCCGGTAGTGTGAAAATATCCGATTTTCCTGACCCCGGGAGTGTGAAAAATATCAGAATCTCCTGACCCCGGTAGTGTGAAAAAAATCAGAATTTCCTGACCCCGGGAGTGTGAAAAAATCTGATTTTCTTGACCCCGGGAGTGTGAAAAAAATCCAATTTTCCTAACACCGGGAGTGTGAAAAAAATTAAATTCTCCTCACCCCGGGATTGTGAAAAAATCCAATTTTCCTAACATCGCGAGTGTGAAAAAATGCGTTTTTCTTCACCCCGGCAGTATGAAAAAAATCCGATTTCCTTGACCCCGGGAGTGTGAAAAAAATCAGAATTTCCTGACCCCGGGAGTGTGAAAAAATGTGATTTTCCTGACCCCGGGAGTGTAAAAATATCTGATTTTCCTTACCCCGGTAGTGTGAAAATATCCGATTTTCCTGACCCCGGGAGTGTGAAAAATATCAGAATCTCCTGACCCCGGGAGTGTGAAAAAAATCAGAATTTCCTGACCCCGGGAGTGTGAAAAAATCTGATTTTCTTGACCCCGGGAGTGTGAAAAAAATCCAATTTTCCTAACACCGGGAGTGTGAAAAAAATCCAATTTTCCTGACCCCGGGAGTGTGAAAAAAATCCAATTTTCCTGACCCCGGGAGTTTGAAAAAAATCAGAATTTCCTGACCCCGGGAGTGTGAAAAAATGTGATTTTCTTGACTCCAGGAGTGTGAAAAAAACCCAATTTTCCTGACCACGGGAGTGTGAAAAAAATCCAATTTTCCTGACCCCGGGAGTTTGAAAAAAATCTGGTATTCCTGACCCCGGGGGTATGAAAATATCGGATTTCCTGGACCCCGGGAATGTGAAAAATGTGATTTTCCTAACATCAGGAGTGTGAAAAAAATGCATTTTTTCTTGACCCCGGCAGTATGAAAAAAATCCGATTTCCTTGACCCCGGGAGTGTGAAAAAAATCAGAATTTCCTGACCCCGGGAGTGTGAAAAAATGTGATTTTCTTGACCCTGGGAGTGTGAAAAAAATCCAATTTTCCTGACCCCGGGAGTGTGAAAAAAATCCCATTTTTCTGACCCCGGGAGTATGAAAATATCCAATATTCCTGACCCCTGGAGTGTGAAAAAAATCCAATTTTCCTGACCCCGGGAGTTTGAAAAAAATCCAATTTTCCTGACCCCGGGAGTATGAAAATATCCAATTTTCCTGACCCCGGGAGTGTAAAAAAATGTGATTTTCCTGACCCCGGGAGTGTGAAAATATCTGATTTTCTTGACCCTGGGAGTGTGAAAAAAATTAAATTCTCCTCACCCCGGGAGTGTGAAAAAAATCCAATTTTCCTGACCCCGGGAGTTTGAAAAAAATCTGATTTTCCTTACCCCGGTAGTGTGAAAATATCCGATTTTCCTGACCCCGGGAGTGTGAAAAAAATCAGAATTTCCTGACCCCGGGAGTGTGAAAAAATCTGATTTTCTTGACCCCGGGAGTGTGAAAAAAATCCAATTTTCCTAACACCGGGAGTGTGAAAAAAATCCAATTTTCCTGACCCCGGGAGTGTGAAAAAAATCCAATTTTCCTGACCCCGGGAGTATGAAAATATCCAATTTTCCTGACCCCGGGAGTGTGAAAAAAATCCAATTTTCCTGACCCCGGGAGTATGAAAATATCCAATTTTCCTGACCCCGGGAGTGTAAAAAAATGTGATTTTCTTGATCCCGGGAGTGTGAAAAAAATTAAATTTTCCTCACCCCGGGAGTGTGAAAAAAATCCAATTTTCCTGACCCCGGGAGTTTGAAAAAAATTAAATTCTCCTCACCCCGGGAGTGTGAAAAAAATCCAATTTTCCTGACCCCGGGAGTTTGAAAAAAATCTGATTTTCCTGACCCCGGTAGTGTGAAAATATCCGATTTTCCTGACCCCAGGAGTGTGAAAAATATCAGAATCTCCTGACCCCGGTAGTGTGAAAAAAATCAGAATTTCCTGACCCCGGGAGTGTGAAAAAATCTGATTTTCTTGACCCCGGGAGTGTGAAAAAAATCCAATTTTCCTAACACCGGGAGTGTGAAAAAAATTAAATTCTCCTCACCCCGGGATTGTGAAAAAATCCAATTTTCCTAACATCGCGAGTGTGAAAAAATGCGTTTTTCTTCACCCTGGCAGTATGAAAAAAATCCGATTTCCTTGACCCCGGGAGTGTGAAAAAAATCAGAATTTCCTGACCCCGGGAGTGTGAAAAAATGTGATTTTCCTGACCCCGGGAGTGTAAAAATATCTGATTTTCCTTACCCCGGTAGTGTGAAAATATCCGATTTTCCTGACCCCGGGAGTGTGAAAAATATCAGAATCTCCTGACCCCGGGAGTGTGAAAAAAATCAGAATTTCCTGACCCCGGGAGTGTGAAAAAATCTGATTTTCTTGACCCCGGGAGTGTGAAAAAAATTAAATTCTCCTCACCCCGGGATTGTGAAAAAATCCAATTTTCCTAACATCGCGAGTGTGAAAAAATGCGTTTTTCTTCACCCCGGCAGTATGAAAAAAATCCGATTTCCTTGACCCCGGGAGTGTGAAAAAAATCAGAATTTCCTGACCCCGGGAGTGTGAAAAAATGTGATTTTCCTGACCCCGGGAGTGTAAAAATATCTGATTTTCCTTACCCCGGTAGTGTGAAAATATCCGATTTTCCTGACCCCGGGAGTGTGAAAAATATCAGAATCTCCTGACCCCGGGAGTGTGAAAAAAATCAGAATTTCCTGACCCCGGGAGTGTGAAAAAATCTGATTTTCTTGACCCCGGGAGTGTGAAAAAAATTAAATTCTCCTCACCCCGGGATTGTGAAAAAATCCAATTTTCCTAACATCGCGAGTGTGAAAAAATGCGTTTTTCTTCACCCCGGCAGTATGAAAAAAATCCGATTTCCTTGACCCCGGGAGTGTGAAAAAAATCAGAATTTCCTGACCCCGGGAGTGTGAAAAAATGTGATTTTCCTGACCCCGGGAGTGTAAAAATATCTGATTTTCCTTACCCCGGTAGTGTGAAAATATCCGATTTTCCTGACCCCGGGAGTGTGAAAAATATCAGAATCTCCTGACCCCGGGAGTGTGAAAAAAATCAGAATTTCCTGACCCCGGGAGTGTGAAAAAATCTGATTTTCTTGACCCCGGGAGTGTGAAAAAAATCCAATTTTCCTAACACCGGGAGTGTGAAAAAAATCCAATTTTCCTGACCCCGGGAGTGTGAAAAAAATCCAATTTTCCTGACCCCGGGAGTTTGAAAAAAATCAGAATTTCCTGACCCCGGGAGTGTGAAAAAATGTGATTTTCTTGACTCCAGGAGTGTGAAAAAAACCCAATTTTCCTGACCACGGGAGTGTGAAAAAAATCCAATTTTCCTGACCCAGGGAGTATGAAAATATCCAATTTTCCTGACCCCGGGAGTGTGAAAAAAATCCAATTTTCCTGACCCCGGGAGTGTGAAAAAAATCCCATTTTTCTGACCCCGGGAGTATGAAAATATCCAATATTCCTGACCCCTGGAGTGTGAAAAAAATCCAATTTTCCTGACCCCGCGAGTTTGAAAAAAATCCAATTTTCCTGACCCCGGGAGTATGAAAATATCCAATTTTCCTGACCCCGGGAGTGTAAAAAAATGTGATTTTCCTGACCCCGGGAGTGTGAAAATATCTGATTTTCTTGACCCTGGGAGTGTGAAAAAAATTAAATTCTCCTCACCCCGGGAGTGTGAAAAAAATCCAATTTTCCTGACCCCGGGAGTTTGAAAAAAATCTGATTTTCCTTACCCCGGTAGTGTGAAAATATCCGATTTTCCTGACCCCGGGAGTGTGAAAAAAATCAGAATTTCCTGACCCCGGGAGTGTGAAAAAATCTGATTTTCTTGACCCCGGGAGTGTGAAAAAAATCCAATTTTCCTGACCCCGGGAGTGTGAAAAAAATCCAATTTTCCTGACCCCGGGAGTATGAAAATATCCAATTTTCCTGACCCCGGGAGTGTGAAAAAAATGTGATTTTCTTGATCCCGGGAGTGTGAAAAAAATTAAATTTTCCTGACCCCGGGAGTGTGAAAATATCTGATTTTCTTGACCCCTGGAGTGTGAAAAAAATTAAATTCTCCTCACCCCGGGAGTGTGAAAAAAATCCAATTTTCCTGACCCCGGGAGTTTGAAAAAAATCTGATTTTCCTGACCCCGGTAGTGTGAAAATATCCGATTTTGCTGACCCCAGGAGTGTGAAAAATATCAGAATCTCCTGACCCCGGTAGTGTGAAAAAAATCAGAATTTCCTGACCCCGGGAGTGTGAAAAAATCTGATTTTCTTGACCCCGGGAGTGTGAAAAAAATCCAATTTTCCTAACACCGGGAGTGTGAAAAAAATTAAATTCTCCTCACCCCGGGATTGTGAAAAAATCCAATTTTCCTAACATCGCGAGTGTGAAAAAATGCGTTTTTCTTCACCCCGGCAGTATGAAAAAAATCCGATTTCCTTGACCCCGGGAGTGTGAAAAAAATCAGAATTTCCTGACCCCGGGAGTGTGAAAAAATGTGATTTTCCTGACCCCGGGAGTGTAAAAATATCTGATTTTCCTTACCCCGGTAGTGTGAAAATATCCGATTTTCCTGACCCCGGGAGTGTGAAAAATATCAGAATCTCCTGACCCCGGGAGTGTGAAAAAAATCAGAATTTCCTGACCCCGGGAGTGTGAAAAAATCTGATTTTCTTGACCCCGGGAGTGTGAAAAAAATCCAATTTTCCTAACACCGGGAGTGTGAAAAAAATCCAATTTTCCTGACCCCGGGAGTGTGAAAAAAATCCAATTTTCCTGACCCCGGGAGTTTGAAAAAAATCAGAATTTCCTGATCCCGGGAGTGTGAAAAAATGTGATTTTCTTGACTCCAGGAGTGTGAAAAAAACCCAATTTTCCTGACCACGGGAGTGTGAAAAAAATCCACTTTTCCTGACCCAGGGAGTATGAAAATATCCAATTTTCCTGACCCCGGGAGTGTGAAAAAAATCCAATTTTCCTCACCCCGGGAGTTTGAAAAAAAATCCAATTTTCCTGACCCCGGGAGTGTGAAAATATCTGATTTTCTTGACCCCGGGAGTGTGAAAAAAATCCCATTTTCCTGACCCCGGCAGTATGAAAACATCCAATTTTCCTGACCCCTGGAGTGTGAAAAAAATCCAATTTTCCTGACCCCGGGAGTGTGAAAAATATCAGAATTTCCTGACCCCGGGAGTGTAAAAAAATGTGATTTTCTTGAACCCTGGGTGTATGAAAAAAATTAAATTTTCCTGACCCCGGGAGTATGAAAAAAATTAAATTTTCCTGACCCCGGGAGTGTGAAAATATCTGATTTTCTTGACCCCGGGAGTGTGAAAAAAATTAAATTCTCCTGACCCTGGGAGTGTGAAAGAAATCCAATTTTCCTGACCCCGGGAGTTTGAAAAAATCTGATTTTCCTGACCCCGGTAGTGTGAAAATATCCGATTTTCCTGACCCCGGTCGTGTGAAAAATATCAGAATCTCCTGACCCTGGGAGTGTGAAAAAAATCAGAATTTCCTGACCCCGGGAGTGTGAAAAAATGTGATTTTCTTGACCCCGGGAGTGTGAAAAAAGCCCAATTTTCCTGACCCCGGGAGTTTGAAAAAAATCCAATTTTCCTAACACCGGGAGTGTGAAAAAAATCCAATTTTCCTGACCCCGGGAGTGTGAAAAAAATCCAATTTTCCTGACCCCGGGAGTATGAAAATATCAAATTTTCCTGACCCCGGGAGTGTGAAAAAAATCCAATTTTCCTGACCCCGGGAGTTTGAAAAAAATCTGATTTTCCTGACCCCGGGAGTGAGAAAATATCCGATTTTCCTGACTCCGGGAGTGTAAGAAAAATCCAATTTTCCTGACCCCGGGAGTTTGAAAAAAAACTGGTTTTCCTGACCCCGGGAGTATGAAAATATCCAATTTTCCTGACCCCGGGAGTGTGAAAAAAATGCAATTTTCCTGACCGCGGGAGTTTGAAAAAAATCTGATTTTCCTGACCCTGGGAGTTTGAAAAAAATCTGATTTTCCTGACCCCGGGAGTGAGAAAATATCCGATTTTCCTGACCCCGGGAGTTTGAAAAAAAAAAACTGGTTTTCCTGACCCCGGGGGTATGAAAATATCTGATTTTCTTGACCCCAGGAGTGTGAAAAAAATTAAATTCTCCTCACCCCGGGAGTGTGAAAAAATCCAATTTTTCTAACATCGCGAGTGTGAAAAAATGCGCTTTTCTTGACCCCGGCAGTATGAAAAAAATCCGATTTCCTTGACCCCGGGAGTGTGAAAAAAATCAGAATTTCCTGACCCCGGGAGTGTGAAAAAATGTGATTTTCCTGACCCCGGAAGTATGAAAATATCCAATTTTCCTGACCCCGGGAGTATAAAAATATCTGATTTTTTTGACCCCGGGAGTGTGAAAAAAATTAAATTCTCCTGACCCTGGGAGTGTGAAAAAAATCCAATTTTCCTGACCCCGGGAGTTTGAAAAAATCTGATTTTCCTGACCCCGGGAGTGTGAAAATATCCGATTTTCCTGACCCCGGGAGTATGAAAAAATCTGATTTTCTTGACCCCGGGAGTTTGAAAAAAATCTGATTTTCCTGACCCCGGGAGTGAGAAAATATCCGATTTTCCTGACCCCGGGAGTTTGAAAAAAAACTGGTTTTCCTGACCCCGGGGGTATGAAAATATCTGATTTTCTTGACCCCAGGAGTGTGAAAAAAATTAAATTCTCCTCACCCCGGGAGTGTGAAAAAATCCAATTTTCCTAACATCGCGAGTGTGAAAAAATGCGTTTTTCTTGACCCCGGCAGTATGAAAAAAATCCGATTTCCTTGACCCCGGGAGTGTGAAAAAAATCAGAATTTCCTGACCCCGGGAGTGTGAAGAAATGTGATTTTCCTGACCCCGGGAGTGTAAAAATATCTGATTTTCCTTACCCCGGTAGTGTGAAAATATGCGATTTTCCTGACCCCGGGAGTGTGAAAAATATCAGAATCTCCTGACCCCGGGAGTGTGAAAAAAATCAGAATTTCCTGACACCGGGAGTGTGAAAAAATCTGATTTTCTTGACCCCGGGAGTGTGAAAAAAATCAGAATCTCCTGACCCCGGGAGTGTGAAAAAAATCAGAATTTCCTGACCCCGGGAGTGTGAAAAAATCTGATTTTCTTGACCCCGGGAGTGTGAAAAAAATCAGAATCTCCTGACCCCGGGAGTGTGAAAAAATGTGATTTTCTTGACCCCGGGAGTGTGAAAAAAAAAACAATTTTCCTGACCCAGTTCTGCATTGTAACATTACGGTGCCCACCACTCAGAATGTTCACTCGTCAGTGAATGAGAAATATAATCTAGAAGGTTTATCAGAAGAACTTTTAGCTCTCCAGTTTATTAAAACAGCCGTTTCAAATATTCTTGCTGTTCTATAATTACAGTATTCTACCACATATATTATAAAAAGTTTCATTTACAACACCCAGATATAAACTACATTCAGGACAACTTCTCCCAGGCTTGTACTCAAAAAGGAACCGGTATAAGGTAAAAAAGTCACCATGCCAACTGGTCTTCAAATAATAAAACAGTATCTAGTCTGAAATTGACTCCTCTTACTGTATTGACAAGAATTTTTTTTCAGACGTCCCCCAAAACAACAAAAAACAACCAGTGCTGTTTGGTGCCTGTTGAAGGATTTAGCTGTGTCCAGTTCTGCATTGTAACATTACGGTGCCCACCACTCAGAATGTTCCCTGTAGTCAGTGAATGAGAAATATAATCTAGAAGTTTTATCAGAAGAACTTTTAGCTCCTCAGTTTAAACAGCCATGTCAAACATTCTTGGTGTTCTATAATTACAGTATTGTACCACATATATTTTAAAAAGTTTCATGTACAACACCAAGATATAACCTACTTTCAGGACAACTTAAAATATTAAAATAGAAACTTTCACTACAAAACAGGAAGCAGGTGGGAAAGACAAATACAGTAATGAAAATTTCCCTTAAAATTTTCCTTGATGGATTTAGCTGTTTCCAGTTCTGCATTGTAACATTACGGTACCCACCACTCAGAATGTTCCCTGTAGTCAGTGAATGAGAAATATAATCTAGAAGTTTTATCAGAAGAACTTTTAGCTCCCCAGTTTATTAAAACAGCTGTGTCAAATATTCTTGGTGTTCTATAATTACAGTTATTGTACCACATATATTTTAAAAAGTTTCATTTACAACACCAAGATATACCCTACTTTCAGGACAACTTAAAATATTTAAATTAAAACCATCACTACAAAACAGGAAGCAGGTGGGAAAGACAAATACAGTAATGAAAATTTCCCTTAAATTTTCCTTGAAGGATTTAGCTGTGTCCAGTTCTGCATTGTAACATTACGGTGTCCACCACTCAGAATGTTCACTGTACTCAGTGAATGAGAAATATAATCTAGAACATTACACTGCATAAAACAATCTAATCATGTATCTGTGAACACAACAGACTTTTTGCTTTACATGACGCTATGCCTTGTGAGCAAGAGGCCTCTCCTTTTTTCTCTTAAAAAATAATATGTGCACATATTTCATGGCTGTTTATATTTTCCATCCTTCTCCCAGACTTGTACTCCAAAAGGAACCGGTATAAGGTAAAAAAGTCACCATGCCAACTGGTCTTCAAATAATAAAACAGTATCTAGTCTGAAATTGACTCCTCTTATTGTATTGACAAGAATTTTTTTTCAGACGTCCCCCAAAACAACAAAAAACAATCAGTGCTGTTTGGTGCCTGTTGAAGGATTTAGCTGTGTCCAGTTCTGCATTGTAACATTACGGTGCCCACCACTCAGAATGTTCCCTGTAGTCAGTGAATGAGAAATATAATCTAGAAGTTTTATCAGAAGTACTTTTAGCTCCTCAGTTTAAACAGCCATGTCAAACATTCTTGGTGTTCTATAATTACAGTATTGTACCACATATATTTTAAAAAGTTTCATGTACAACACCAAGATATAACCTACTTTCAGGACAATTTAAAATATTAAAATTAAAACTATCACTATAAAACAGGAAGCAGGTGGGAAAGACAAATACAGTAATGAAAATTTCCCTTAAATTTTCCTTGGATTTAGCTGTGTCCAGTTCTGCATTGTAACATTACGGTGCCCACCACTCAGAATGTTCACTGTAGTCAGTGAATGAGAAATATAATCTAGAACATTACACTGCATAAAACAATCATGTATCTGTGAACACAACAGACTTTTTGCGTTACATGAGGCTGTGCCTTGTGAGCAAGAGGCCTCTCCTTTTTTAAAAAATAACATGTGTTCACATATTTCATGGCTGTTTATATTTTCCATCCTTCTCCCAGGCTTGTACTCCAAAAGGTTGTGGGGTGAGTCGGCTGGGGTGTACTCAAAGCAGTGGAGGAGAAAAAACACTCCCAGAGGAAAAGTCAATTAAGACGTATGTAATTTGATCTTCGTATGTAGATGAGGCTTCCTAAAGTTGAAAAAGCAGTGTAATCACTTGGAACGCTAGTAACTTGTTATCAGACATACATGAAATAATTAATGTTCAATTATTTGGAGAACATGAAGAGAAAATAATGTCCAAGTTGACTGCTTGTAAGGTAAAGTCCTGAGATGCGGTAACCCTCGTTTATGGAAGACTCGCTGGGTGAGAACTCTGACAGTCGGACTGAGAGCGTATGAGGTGAACACAGCGTCAATGATTAAAGTCACGTTGGAGTCTGCGAGGACTGCCGGCAGCGAAAGTGCTTTAGTTGTAATATGTTGTGAATTGTTTAATTGATAAGTCTTTGAAGGTTCTCATGCAGCTGGTATTTTCAAACGAGGGCAAAAGTCTGTGCAATGTCCTTCCGGTAGTGGGACATTTCATAATGCTTTCTCAAGCATCTATAGATACAACAAAAAATATACATGTATATAGATATATACACACTCATATGTATATATCTAAGTATAATCCTTCTTCTGGTGCACTATGTGTAATATATTGCAATCAATGCTAGAAACATACGTCCATAATTATACAAGGACCGATTTAACATATAATTATCAATCAAATTGGAGCAAATATGTCTGTAGCGGGCAGCATACATACCTGAATGTGAATATCTCGCGCGTCTCGCACCTCTTAAAGTCTTATATCGTGTGCCCGCGTTAGCTACATGTACAATGCTACTCCATATATACCCTTGTTACAAACAATCACATGTGTGACTAGTCAATATCACAATTAGGCTATCATCTGCTTACATGTGCGGTGGATAAAATACAGCTTAGCAAGTATCGAAGACTGTTAAAGGGGCCAGTATGATAATCTAAGTGAGTAACAAATTACAATGATTACTAGAATTATAAGAATGACGAGAGTTCCCATTCTGTATTTAAACCATGAGGCAGAGGATAGCCTAATTGTGATATTGACTAGTCACACATACAGACAAATACAGTAATGAAAATTTCCCTTAAAATTCTCATTGCAGGATTTAGCCAATTTTCCTGACCCTGGGAGTGTGAAAAAAATCAGAATCTAATTTTTTCACACTCCCGGGGTCAGGAAATTCTGATTTTTTTTCACACTCCCGGGGTAAAGGAAATCGGATTTTTTTTCATACTGCCGGGGTCAGGAAAATTAGATTTTTTTCACACTCCCAGGGTCAAGAAAATCACATTTTTTCACACTCCCGTGGTCAGGAGATTTTCTTGACCCCGGGAGTGTGAAAAAAATCAGAATCTCCTGACACCGGGAGTGTGAAAAATGTGATTTTCCTAATATCGAGAGTGTGAAAAAAAACCCAATTTTCCTGAACCAGGAGTGTGGAAAAAAAAACAATTTTCCTGACCCCGGGAGTTTGAAAAAAATCTGATTTTCCTGACCCCGGGAGTGTGAAAAATATCCGATTTCCTTTATCCTGGGAGTGTGAAAAAAATCCGATTTCCTTGACCCCGGGAGTGTGAAAAAAATCAGAATTTCCTGATCCCAGGAGTGTGAAAAAATGTGATTTCCTTGACCCCGGGAGTGTGAAAAAAATCAGAATTTCCTGACCCCGGGAGTATGAAAATATCCAATTTTCCTGACCCCGGGAGTGTGAAAAAAATCCAATTTTCCTGATCCAGGGAGTTTGAAAAAATGTCATTTTCTTGACCCCGGCAGTATTACAAAAATCTGATTTCTTTGACCCCGGGAGTGTGAAAAAAATCAGAATTTCCTGACCCCGGTTGTGTGACAAAAATCTGATTTTCCTGTCCCCGGGAGTTTGAGAAAAATATTAAATTCTCCTGACCCCGGGAGTATGAAAAAATGTGATTTTCCTGCCCCCGGGTGTGTGACAAAAATCTAATTTTCCTGTCCCCGGGAGTTTGAAAAAAATCCAATTTTCCTGAACCCGGGGGTATGAAAATATCTGATTGCCTGGACCCCAGGAGTGTGAAAAATGTGATTTTCCTAACATCGCGAGTGTGAAAAAATGCGTTTTTCTTGACCCCGGCAGTATGAAAAAAATCCGATTTCCTTGACCCCGGGAGTGTGAAAAAAATCCAATTTTCCTGACCGCGGGACTGTGAAAATATCCGATTTTCCTGACCCCGGGAGTGTGAAAAATATCAGAATTTCCTGACCCCGGCAGTGTGAAAAAATGTGATTTTCTTGACCCCGGGAGTGTGAAAAATTTTAAACTCCTGACCCCGGGAGTGTGAAAAAAATCCAATTTTCCTGACCCCGGGAGTGTGAAAAATGTGATTTTCCTAACACCGGGTGTGAAAAAAATCAGAATTTCCTGACCCCGGGAGTGTGAAAAAATGAGATTTTCTTGACCCCGTGAGTGTGAAAGAAATCAGAATCTCCTGACCCCGGGAGTTTGAAAAAATGTGATTTTCTTGACCCCGGGAGTGTGAAAAAAAACCCAATTTTCCTGAACCAGGAGTGTGGAAAAAAAAACAATTTTCCTGACCCCGGGAGTTTGAAAAAAATCTGATTTTCCTGACCCCGGTAGTGTGAAAATATCCGATTTTCCTGACCCCGGGAGTGTGAAAAATATCAGAATCTCCTGACCCCGGGAGTGTGAAAAAATCAGAATTTCCTGACCCCGAGAGTGTGAAAAAAATCCAATTTTCCTGATCCCGGGAGTTTGAAAAAAATCCAATTTTCCTGAACCCGGGGGTATGAAAATATCTGATTGCCTGGACCCCAGGAGTGTGAAAAATGTGATTTTCCTAACATCGCGAGTGTGAAAAAATGCGTTTTTCTTGACCCCGGCAGTATGAAAAAAATCCGATTTCCTTGACCCCGGGAGTGTGAAAAAAATCCAATTTTCCTGACCGCGGGACTGTGAAAATATCCGATTTTCCTGACCCCGGGAGTGTGAAAAATATCAGAATTTCCTGACCCCGGCAGTGTGAAAAAATGTGATTTTCTTGACCCCGGGAGTGTGAAAAATTTTAAACTCCTGACCCCGGGAGTGTGAAAAAAATCCAATTTTCCTGACCCCGGGAGTGTGAAAAATGTGATTTTCCTAACACCGGGTGTGAAAAAAATCAGAATTTCCTGACCCCGGGAGTGTGAAAAAATGAGATTTTCTTGACCCCGTGAGTGTGAAAGAAATCAGAATCTCCTGACCCCGGGAGTTTGAAAAAATGTGATTTTCTTGACCCCGGGAGTGTGAAAAAAAAACCCAATTTTCCTGAACCAGGAGTGTGGAAAAAAAAACAATTTTCCTGACCCCGGGAGTTTGAAAAAAATCTGATTTTCCTGACCCCGGTAGTGTGAAAATATCCGATTTTCCTGACCCCGGGAGTGTGAAAAATATCAGAATCTCCTGACCCCGGGAGTGTGAAAAAATCAGAATTTCCTGACCCCGAGAGTGTGAAAAAAATCCAATTTTCCTGATCCCGGGAGTTTGAAAAAAATCCAATTTTCCTGACCCCGGGAGTTTGAGAAAAAAACCTGGTTTTCCTGACCCCGGGGGTATGAAAATATCTGATTTCCTCGACCCCGGGAGTGTGAAAAATGTGATTTTCCTAACATCGGGAGTGTGAAAAAAATGCATTTTTTCTTGACCCCGCAGTATGAAAAAAATCCGATTTCCTTGAACCCGGGAGTGTGAAAAAAATCAGAATTTCCTGATCCCGGGAGTGTGAAAAAATGTGATTTTCTTGACCCCAGGAGTGTGAAAAAAAACCAATTTTCCTGACCCCGGGAGTGTGAAAAAAATCCAATTTTCCTGACCCCGGGAGTATGAAAATATCCAATTTTCCTCACCCCGGGAGTGTGCCTAACCTCAGGAGTGTGAAAAAAATGCATTTTTTCTTGACCCCGGCAGTATGAAAAAAATCCGATTTCCTTGACCCCGGGAGTGTGAAAAAAATCAGAATTTCCTGACCCCGGGAGTGTGAAAAAATGTGATTTTCTTGACCCCGGGAGTGTGAAAAAATCCAATTTTCCTGACCCCGGGAGTATGAAAACATCCAATTTTCCTGAACACTGGAGTGTGAAAAAAATCCAATTTTCCTGACCCCGGGAGTGTGAAAAATATCAGAATTTCCTGACCCCGGGAGTGTGAAAAAATCCCATTTTCCTGACCGCGGGAGTATGAAAACATCCAATTTTCCTGAACACTGGAGTGTGAAAAAAATCCAATTTTCCTGACCCCGGGAGTGTGAAAAATATCAGAATTTCCTGACCCCGGGAGTGTGAAAAAATGTAATTTTCTTGACCCCGGGAGTGTGAAAAAAACCCAATTTTCCTGACCCCGGGAGTTTGAAAAAAAAATCCAATTTTCCTGACCCCGGGAGTGTGAAAAAAATCCAATTTTCCTGACCCCGGGAGTATGAAAATACCCAATTTTCCTGACCCCGGGAGTGTGAAAAAAATCCAATTTTCCTGACCCCGGGAGTTTGAAAAAAATCTGATTTTCCTGACCCCGGGAGTGAGAAAATATCCGATTTTCCTGACTCCGGGAATGTAAAAAAAATCCAATTTTCCTGACCCCGGGAGTTTGAAAAAAAACTGGTTTTCCTGACCCCGGGGGTATGAAAATATCTGATTTTCTTGACCCCAGGAGTGTGAAAAAAATTAAATTCTCCTCACACCGGGAGTGTGAAAAAATCCAATTTTCCTAACATCGCGAGTGTGAAAAAATGCGTTTTTCTTGACCCCGGCAGTATGAAAAAAATCCGATTTCCTTGACCCCGGGAGTGAAAAAAATCAGAATTTCCTGACCCCGGGAGTGTGAAAAAATGTGATTTTCCTGACCCCGGGAGTATGAAAATATCCAATTTTCCTGACCCCGGGAGTGTAAAAATATCTGATTTCCTTGACCCCGGGAGTGTGAAAAAAATTAAATTCTCCTGACCCTGGGAGTGTGAAAAAAAATCCAATTTTCCTGACCCCGGGAGTTTGAAAAAAATCTGATTTTCCTGACCCCGGGAGTGTGAAAATATCCGAATTTCCTGACCCCGGGAGTGTGAAAAAATGTGATTTTCTTGACCACGGGAGTGTGAAAAAAATCCAATTTTCCTGACCCCGGGAGTTTGAAAAAAATCTGATTTTCCTGACCCCGGGAGTGAGAAAATATCCGATTTTCCTGACTCCGGGAATGTAAAAAAAATCCAATTTTCCTGACCCCGGGAGTTTGAAAAAAAACTGGTTTTCCTGACCCCGGGGGTATGAAAATATCTGATTTTCTTGACCCCAGGAGTGTGAAAAAAATTAAATTCTCCTCACACCGGGAGTGTGAAAAAATCCAATTTTCCTAACATCGCGAGTGTGAAAAAATGCGTTTTTCTTGACCCCGGCAGTATGAAAAAAATCCGATTTCCTTGACCCCGGGAGTGAAAAAAATCAGAATTTCCTGACCCCGGGAGTGTGAAAAAATGTGATTTTCCTGACCCCGGGAGTATGAAAATATCCAATTTTCCTGACCCCGGGAGTGTAAAAATATCTGATTTCCTTGACCCCGGGAGTGTGAAAAAAATTAAATTCTCCTGACCCTGGGAGTGTGAAAAAAAATCCAATTTTCCTGACCCCGGGAGTTTGAAAAAAATCTGATTTTCCTGACCCCGGGAGTGTGAAAATATCCGAATTTCCTGACCCCGGGAGTGTGAAAAAATGTGATTTTCTTGACCACGGGAGTGTGAAAAAAATCCAATTTTCCTGACCCCGGGAGTTTGAAAAAAATCTGGTATTCCTGACCCCGGGGGTATGAAAATATCGGATTTCCTGGACCCCGGGAATGTGAAAAATGTGATTTTCCTAACATCAGGAGTGTGAAAAAAATGCATTTTTTCTTGACCCCGGCAGTATGAAAAAAATACGATTTCCTTCACCCCGGGAGTGTGAAAAAAATCAGAATTTCCTGAACCCGGGAGTGTGAAAAAATGTGATTTTCTTGACCCTGGGAGTGTGAAAAAAATCCAATTTTCCTGACCCCGGGAGTGTGAAAAAAATCCCATTTTTCTGACCCCGGGAGTATGAAAATATCCAATATTCCTGACCCCTGGAGTGTGAAAAAAATCCAATTTTCCTGACCCCGGGAGTTTGAAAAAAATCCAATTTTCCTGACCCCGGGAGTATGAAAATATCCAATTTTCCTGACCCCGGGAGTGT
This sequence comes from Bradypodion ventrale, assembly GCA_035047345.1. Taxonomy (NCBI): domain Eukaryota; kingdom Metazoa; phylum Chordata; class Lepidosauria; order Squamata; family Chamaeleonidae; genus Bradypodion; species Bradypodion ventrale. The sequence continues at coordinate 27,501,014 of JAWDJE010000012.1, forward strand.
AAAAAAATGTGATTTTCCTGAACCCGGGAGTGTGAAAATATCTGATTTTCTTGACCCCGGGAGTGTGAAAAAAATTAAATTCTCCTCACCCCGGGAGTGTGAAAAAAATCCAATTTTCCTGACCCCGGGAGTTTGAAAAAAATCTAATTTTCCTTACCCCGGTAGTGTGAAAATATCCAATTTTCCTGACCCCGGGAGTGTAAAAAAATGTGATTTTCTTGATCCCGGGAGTGTGAAAAAAATTAAATTTTCCTGACCCCGGGAGTGTGAAAATATCTGATTTTCTTGACCCCTGGAGTGTGAAAAAAATTAAATTCTCCTCACCCCGGGAGTGTGAAAAAAATCCAATTTTCCTGACCCCGGGAGTTTGAAAAAAATCTGATTTTCCTGACCCCGGTAGTGTGAAAATATCCGATTTTCCTGACCCCGGGAGTGTGAAAAATATCAGAATCTCCTGACCCCGGGAGTGTGAAAATAATCTGATTTTCCTGACCCCGGGAGTGTGAAAATATCCGAATTTCCTGACCCCGGGAGTGTGAAAAAATGTGATTTTCTTGACCACGGGAGTGTGAAAAAAATCCAATTTTCCTGACCCCGGGAGTTTGAAAAAAATCTGGTATTCCTGACCCAAGGGTTAGAAAATATCGGATTTCCTGGACCCCGGGAATGTGAAAAATGTGATTTTCCTAACATCAGGAGTGTGAAAAAAATGCATTTTTTCTTGACCCCGGCAGTATGAAAAAAATCCGATTTCCTTGACCCCGGGAGTGTGAAAAAAATCAGAATTTCCTGACCCCGGGAGTGTGAAAAAATGTGATTTTCTTGACCCTGGGAGTGTGAAAAAAATCCAATTTTCCTGACCCCGGGAGTGTGAAAAAAATCCCATTTTTCTGACCCCGGGAGTATGAAAATATCCAATATTCCTGACCCCTGGAGTGTGAAAAAAATCCAATTTTCCTGACCCCGGGAGTTTGAAAAAAATCCAATTTCCTGACCCCGGGAGTATGAAAATATCCAATTTTCCTGACCCCGGGAGTGTAAAAAAATGTGATTTTCCTGACCCCGGGAGTGTGAAAATATCTGATTTTCTTGACCCCGGGAGTGTGAAAAAAATTAAATTCTCCTCACCCCGGGAGTGTGAAAAAAATCCAATTTTCCTGACCCCGGGAGTTTGAAAAAAATCTAATTTTCCTTACCCCGGTAGTGTGAAAATATCCGATTTTCCTGACCCCGGGAGTGTGAAAAATATCAGAATCTCCTGACCCCGGGAGTGTGAAAAAAATCAGAATTTCCTAACACCGGGAGTGTGAAAAAAATCCAATTTTCCTGACCCCAGGAGTGTGAAAAAAATCCAATTTTCCTGACCCCGGGAGTATGAAAATATCCAATTTTCCTGACCCCGGGAGTGTGAAAAAAATCCAATTTTCCTGACCCCGGGAGTATGAAAATATCCAATTTTCCTGACCCCGGGAGTGTAAAAAAATGTGATTTTCTTGATCCCGGGAGTGTGAAAAAAATTAAATTCTCCTCACCCCGGGAGTGTGAAAATATCTGATTTTCTTGACCCCTGGAGTGTGAAAAAAATTAAATTCTCCTCACCCCGGGAGTGTGAAAAAAATCCAATTTTCCTGGCCCGGGAGTTTGAAAAAAATCTGATTTTCCTGACCCCGGTAGTGTGAAAATATCCGATTTTCCTGACCCCGGGAGTGTGAAAAATATCAGAATCTCCTGACCCCGGGAGTGTGAAAATAATCTGATTTTCCTGACCCCGGGAGTGTGAAAATATCCGAATTTCCTGACCCCGGGAGTGTGAAAAAATGTGATTTTCTTGACCACGGGAGTGTGAAAAAAATCCAATTTTCCTGACCCCGGGAGTTTGAAAAAAATCTGGTATTCCTGACCCCGGGGGTATGAAAATATCGGATTTCCTGGTCCCCGGGAGTGTGAAAATATCTGATTTTCTTGACCCCGGGAGTGTGAAAAAAATTAAATTCTCCTCACCCCGGGAGTGTGAAAATATCCGATTTTCCTGACCCCGGGAGTGTGAAAAATATCAGAATCTCCTGACCCCGGGAGTGTGAAAAAAATCAGAATTTCCTGACCCCGGGAGTGTGAAAAAATTTGATTTTCTTGACCCTGGGAGTGTGAAAAAAATCCAATTTTCCTGACCCCGGGAGTGTGAAAAAAAATCCCATTTTTCTGACCCCGGGAGTATGAAAATATCCAATATTCCTGACCCCTGGAGTGTGAAAAAAATCCAATTTTCCTGACCCCGGGAGTTTGAAAAAAATCCAATTTCCTGACCCCGGGAGTATGAAAATATCCAATTTTCCTGACCCCGGGAGTGTAAAAAAATGTGATTTTCCTGACCCCGGGAGTGTGAAAATATCTGGTTTTCTTGACCCCGGGAGTGTGAAAAAAATTAAATTCTCCTCACCCCGGGAGTGTGAAAAAAATCCAATTTTCCTGACCCCGGGAGTTTGAAAAAAATCTAATTTTCCTTACCCCGGTAGTGTGAAAATATCCGATTTTCCTGACCCCGGGAGTGTGAAAAATATCAGAATCTCCTGACCCCGGGAGTGTGAAAAAAATCAGAATTTCCTAACCCCGGGAGTGTGAAAAAATCTGATTTTCTTGACCCCGGGAGTGTGAAAAAAATCCAATTTTCCTAACACCGGGAGTGTGAAAAAAATCCAATTTTCCTGACCCCAGGAGTGTGAAAAAAATCCAATTTTCCTGACCCCGGGAGTATGAAAATATCCAATTTTCCTGACCCCGGGAGTGTGAAAAAAATCCAATTTTCCTGACCCCGGGAGTATGAAAATATCCAATTTTCCTGACCCCGGGAGTGTAAAAAAATGTGATTTTCTTGATCCCGGGAGTGTGAAAAAAATTAAATTCTCCTCACCCCGGGAGTGTGAAAATATCTGATTTTCTTGACCCCTGGAGTGTGAAAAAAATTAAATTCTCCTCACCCCGGGAGTGTGAAAAAAATCCAATTTTCCTGGCCAGGGAGTTTGAAAAAAATCTGATTTTCCTGACCCCGGTAGTGTGAAAATATCCGATTTTCCTGACCCCGGGAGTGTGAAAAATATCAGAATCTCCTGACCCCGGGAGTGTGAAAATAATCTGATTTTCCTGACCCCGGGAGTGTGAAAATATCCGAATTTCATGACCCCGGGAGTGTGAAAAAATGTGATTTTCTTGACCACGGGAGTGTGAAAAAAATCCAATTTTCCTGACCCCGGGAGTTTGAAAAAAATCTGGTATTCCTGACCCCGGGGGTATGAAAATATCGGATTTCCTGGTCCCCGGGAGTGTGAAAATATCTGATTTTCTTGACCCCGGGAGTGTGAAAAAAATTAAATTCTCCTCACCCCTGGAGTGTGAAAATATCCGATTTTCCTGACCCCGGGAGTGTGAAAAATATCAGAATCTCCTGACCCCGGGAGTGTGAAAAAAATCAGAATTTCCTGACCCCGGGAGTGTGAAAAAATCTGATTTTCTTGACCCCGGGAGTGTGAAAAAAATCCAATTTTCCTAACACCGGGAGTGTGAAAAAAATCCAATTTTCCTGACCCCGGGAGTGTGAAAAAAATCCAATTTTCCTGACCCCGGGAGTATGAAAATATCCAATTTTCCTGACCCCGGGAGTGTGAAAAAAATCCAATTTTCCTGACCCCGGGAGTATGAAAATATCCAATTTTCCTGACCCCGGGAGTGTAAAAAAATGTGATTTTCTTGATCCCGGGAGTGTGAAAAAAATTAAATTTTCCTGACCCCGGGAGTGTGAAAATATCTGATTTTCTTGACCCCTGGAGTGTGAAAAAAATTAAATTCTCCTCTCCCAGGGAGTGTGAAAAAAATCCAATTTTCCTGGCCCGGGAGTTTGAAAAAAATCTGATTTTCCTGACCCCGGTAGTGTGAAAATATCCGATTTTCCTGACCCCGGGAGTGTGAAAAATATCAGAATCTCCTGACCCCGGGAGTGTGAAAATAATCTGATTTTCCTGACCCCGGGAGTGTGAAAATATCCGTATTTCCTGACCCCGGGAGTGTGAAAAAATGTGATTTTCTTGACCACGGGAGTGTGAAAAAAATCCAATTTTCCTGACCCCGGGAGTTTGAAAAAAATCTGGTATTCCTGACCCCGGGGGTATGAAAATATCGGATTTCCTGGACCCCGGGAATGTGAAAAATGTGATTTTCCTAACATCAGGAGTGTGAAAAAAATGCATTTTTTCTTGACCCCGGCAGTATGAAAAAAATCCGATTTCCTTGACCCCGGGAGTGTGAAAAAAATCAGAATTTCCTGACCCCGGGAGTGTGAAAAAATGTGATTTTCTTGACCCTGGGAGTGTGAAAAAAATCCAATTTTCCTGACCCCGGGAGTGTAAAAATATCTCATTTTCCTTACCCCGGTAGTGTGAAAATATCCGATTTTCCTGACCCCGGGAGTGTGAAAAATATCAGAATCTCCTGACCCCGGGAGTGTGAAAAAAATCAGAATTTCCTGACCCCGGGAGTGTGAAAAAATCTGATTTTCTTCACCCCGGGAGTGTGAAAAAAATCCAATTTTCCTAACACCGGGAGTGTGAAAAAAATCCAATTTTCCTGACCCCGGGAGTGTGAAAAAAATCCAATTTTCCTGACCACGGGAGTTTGAAAAAAATCAGAATTTCCTAACCCCGGGAGTGTGAAAAAATGTGATTTTCTTGACTCCAGGAGTGTGAAAAAAACCCAATTTTCCTGACCACGGGAGTGTGAAAAAAATCCAATTTTCCTGACCCAGGGAGTATGAAAATATCCAATTTTCCTGACCCCGGGAGTGTGAAAAAAATCCAATTTTCCTGACCCCGGGAGTTTGAAAAAAAATCCAATTTTCCTGACCCCGGGAGTGTGAAAATATCTGATTTTCTTGACCCCGGGAGTGTGAAAAAAATCCCATTTTCCTCAAACCGGGAGTATGAAAACATCCAATTTTCCTGACCCCTGGAGTGTGAAATAAATCCAATTTTCCTGACCCCGGGAGTGTGAAAAATATCAGAATTTCCTGACCCCGGGAGTGTAAAAAAATGTGATTTTCTAGATCCCGGGAGTATGAAAAAAATTAAATTTTCCTGACCCCGGGAGTATGAAAAAAATTAAATTTTCCTGACCCCGGGAGTGTGAAAATATCTGATTTTCTTGACCCCGGGAGTGTGAAAAAAATTAAATTCTCCTGACCCTGGGAGTGTGAAAGAAATCCAATTTTCCTGACCCCGGGAGTTTGAAAAAATCTGATTTTCCTGACCCGGTAGTGTGAAAATATCCGATTTTCCTGACCCCGGTCGTGTGAAAAATATCAGAATCTCCTGACCCCGGGAGTGTGAAAAAAATCAGAATTTCCTGACCCCGGGAGTGTGAAAAAATCTGATTTTCTTGACCCCGGGAGTGTGAAAAAAATCCAATTTTCCTAACACCGGGAGTGTGAAAAAAATCCAATTTTCCTGACCCCGGGAGTGTGAAAAAAATCCAATTTTCCTGACCCCGGGAGTATGAAAATATCCAATTTTCCTGACCCCGGGAGTGTGAAAAAAATCCAATTTTCCTGACCCCGGGAGTATGAAAATATTCAATTTTCCTGACCCCGGGAGTGTAAAAAAATGTGATTTTCTTGATCCCGGGAGTGTGAAAAAAATTAAATTTTCCTGACCCCCGGAGTGTGAAAATATCTGATTTTCTTGACCCCTGGAGTGTGAAAAAAATTAAATTCTCCTCACCCCGGGAGTGTGAAAATAATCTGATTTTCTTGACCCCTGGAGTGTGAAAAATATCAGAATCTCCTGACCCCGGGAGTGTGAAAATAATCTGATTTTCCTGACCCCGGGAGTGTGAAAATATCCGAATTTCCTGACCCCGGGAGTGTGAAAAAATGTGATTTTCTTGACCACGGGAGTGTGAAAAAAATCCAATTTTCCTGACCCCGGGAGTTTGAAAAAAATCTGGTATTCCTGACCCCGGGGGTATGAAAATATCGGATTTCCTGGACCCCGGGAATGTGAAAAATGTGATTTTCCTAACATCAGGAGTGTGAAAAAAATGCATTTTTTCTTGACCCCGGCAGTATGAAAAAAATCCGATTTCCTTGACCCCGGGAGTGTGAAAAAAATCAGAATTTCCTGACCCCGGGAGTGTGAAAAAATGTGATTTTCTTGACCCTGGGAGTGTGAAAAAAATCCAATTTTCCTGACCCCGGGAGTGTGAAAAAAATCCCATTTTTCTGACCCCGGGAGTGTGAAAAAAATCCAATTTTCCTAACACCGGGAGTGTGAAAAAAATCCAATTTTCCTGACCCCGGGAGTGTGAAAAAAATCCAATTTTCCTGACCCCGGGAGTGTGAAAAAAATCCCATTTTTCTGACCCCGGGAGTGTGAAAAAAATCCAATTTTCCTAACACCGGGAGTGTGAAAAAAATCCAATTTTCCTGACCCCGGGAGTGTGAAAAAAATCCAATTTTCCTGACCCCGGGAGTATGAAAATATCCAATTTTCCTGACCCCGGGAGTGTGAAAAAAATCCAATTTTCCTGACCCCGGGAGTATGAAAATATTCAATTTTCCTGACCCCGGGAGTGTAAAAAAATGTGATTTTCTTGATCCCGGGAGTGTGAAAAAAATTAAATTTTCCTGACCCCCGGAGTGTGAAAATATCTGATTTTCTTGACCCCTGGAGTGTGAAAAATATTAAATTCTCCTCACCCCGGGAGTGTGAAAAAAATCCAATTTTCCTGGCCCGGGAGTTTGAAAAAAATCTGATTTTCCTGACCCCGGTAGTGTGAAAATATCCGATTTTCCTGACCCCGGGAGTGTGAAAAATATCAGAATCTCCTGACCCCGGGAGTGTGAAAATAATCTGATTTTCCTGACCCCGGGAGTGTGAAAATATCCGAATTTCCTGACCCCGGGAGTGTGAAAAAATGTGATTTTCTTGACCACGGGAGTGTGAAAAAAATCCAATTTTCCTGACCCCGGGAGTTTGAAAAAAATCTGGTATTCCTGACCCCGGGGGTATGAAAATATCGGATTTCCTGGACCCCGGGAATGTGAAAAATGTGATTTTCCTAACATCAGGAGTGTGAAAAAAATGCATTTTTTCTTGACCCCGGCAGTATGAAAAAAATCCGATTTCCTTGACCCCGGGAGTGTGAAAAAAATCAGAATTTCCTGACCCCGGGAGTGTGAAAAAATGTGATTTTCTTGACCCTGGGAGTGTGAAAAAAATCCAATTTTCCTGACCCCGGGAGTGTGAAAAAAATCCCATTTTTCTGACCCCGGGAGTGTGAAAAAAATCCAATTTTCCTAACACCGGGAGTGTGAAAAAAATCCAATTTTCCTGACCCCCGGAGTGTGAAAAAAATCCAATTTTCCTGACCCCGGGAGTGTAAAAAAATGTGATTTTCTTGATCCCGGGAGTGTGAAAAAAATTAAATTTTCCTGACCCCGGGAGTGTGAAAATATCTGATTTTCTTGACCCCTGGAGTGTGAAAAAAAAATTAAATTCTCCTCACCCCGGGAGTGTGAAAAAAATCCAATTTTCCTGACCCCAGGAGTTTGAAAAAAATCTGATTTTCCTGACCCCGGTAGTGTGAAAATATCCGATTTTCCTGACCCCGGGAGTGTGAAAAATATCAGAATCTCCTGACCCCGGGAGTGTGAAAATAATCAGAATTTCCTGACCCCGGGAGTGTGAAAAAATCTGATTTTCTTGACCCCGGGAGTGTGAAAAAAATCCAATTTTCCTAACACCGGGAGTGTGAAAAAAATCCAATTTTCCTGACCCCGGGAGTGTGAAAAAAATCCAATTTTCCTGACCCCGGGAGTTTGAAAAAAATCAGAATTTCCTGACCCCGGGAGTGTGAAAAAATGTGATTTTCTTGACTCCAGGAGTGTGAAAAAAACCCAATTTTCCTGACCACGGGAGTGTGAAAAAAATCCAATTTTCCTGACCCAGGGAGTATGAAAATATCCAATTTTCCTGACCCCGGGAGTGTGAAAAAAATCCAATTTTCCTGACCCCGGGAGTTTGAAAAAAAATCCAATTTTCCTGACCCCGGGAGTGTGAAAATATCTGATTTTCTTGACCCCGGGAGTGTGAAAAAAATCCCATTTTCCTCAAACCGGGAGTATGAAAACATCCAATTTTCCTGACCCCTAGAGTGTGAAAAAAATCCAATTTTCCTGACCCCGGGAGTGTGAAAAATATCAGAATTTCCTGACCCCGGGAGTGTAAAAAAATGTGATTTTCTAGATCCCGGGAGTATGAAAAAAATTAAATTTTCCTGACCCCGGGAGTATGAAAAAAATTAAATTTTCCTGACCCCGGTAGTGTGAAAATATCCGATTTTCCTGACCCCGGTCGTGTGAAAAATATCAGAATCTCCTGACCCCGGGAGTGTGAAAAAAATCTGATTTTCCTGACCCCGGGAGTGAGAAAATATCCGATTTTCCTGACTCCGGGAGTGTAAGAAAAATCCAATTTTCCTGACCCCGGGAGTTTGAAAAAAAACTGGTTTTCCTGACCCCGGGAGTATGAAAATATCCAATTTTCCTGACCCCGGGAGTGTGAAAAAAATGCAATTTTCCTGACCGCGGGAGTTTGAAAAAAATCTGATTTTCCTGACCCTGGGAGTTTGAAAAAAAATCTGATTTTCCTGACCCCGGGAGTGAGAAAATATCCGATTTTCCTGACCCCGGGAGTTTGAAAAAAAACTGGTTTTCCTGACCCCGGGGGTATGAAAATATCTGATTTTCTTGACCCCAGGAGTGTGAAAAAAATTAAATTCTCCTCACCCCGGGAGTGTGAAAAAATCCAATTTTTCTAACATCGCGAGTGTGAAAAAATGCGCTTTTCTTGACCCCGGCAGTATGAAAAAAATCCGATTTCCTTGACCCCGGGAGTGTGAAAAAAATCAGAATTTCCTGACCCCGGGAGTGTGAAAAAATGTGATTTTCCTGACCCCGGAAGTATGAAAATATCCAATTTTCCTGACCCCGGGAGTATAAAAATATCTGATTTTTTTGACCCCGGGAGTGTGAAAAAAAATTAAATTCTCCTGACCCTGGGAGTGTGAAAAAAATCCAATTTTCCTGACCCCGGGAGTTTGAAAAAATCTGATTTTCCTGACCCCGGGAGTGTGAAAATATCCGATTTTCCTGACCCCGGGAGTATGAAAAAATCTGATTTTCTTGACCCCGGGAGTTTGAAAAAAATCTGATTTTCCTGACCCTGGGAGTGAGAAAATATCCGATTTTCCTGAGTGTGAAAAAAATCAGAATTTCCTGACCCCGGGAGTGTGAAAAAATGTGATTTTCCTGACCCCGGAAGTATGAAAATAGTCTTTGAAGGTTCTCATGCAGCTGGTATCTTCAAACGAGGGCAAAAGTCTGTGCGATGTCCTTCCGGTAGTGGGACATTTCATAATGCTTTCTCAAGCATCTATAGATACAACAAAAAATATACATGTATATATACATATATACTCATCTGTATATATCTAAGTATAATCCTTCTTCTGGTGCACTATGTGTAATATATTGCAATCAATGCTAGAAACATACGTCCATAATTATACAAGGACCGATTTAACATATAATTATCAATCAAATTGGAGCAAATATGTCTGTAGCGGGCAGCATACATACCTGAATGTGAATATCTCGCGCGTCTCGCACCTCTTAAAGTCTTATATCGTGTGCCCGCGTTAGCTACATGTACAATGCTAGTGACATGTGTGACTAGTCAATATCACAATTAGGCTATCATCTGCTTACATGTGCGGTGGATAAAATACATTTTAGCAAGTATCGAAGACTTTTTTCACACTCCCGGGGTAAAGGAAATCGGATTTTTTTTCATACTGCCGGGGTCAGGAAAATTAGATTTTTTTTCACACTCCCAGGGTCAAGAAAATCACATTTTTTCACACTCCCGTGGTCAGGAGATTTTTCTTGACCCCGGGAGTGTGAAAAAAATCAGAATCTCCTGACACCGGGAGTGTGAAAAATGTGATTTTCCTAATATCGAGAGTGTGAAAAAAATGCTTTTTTCTTGACCCCGGGAGTGTGAAAAATATCCGATTTCCTTTATCCTGGGAGTGTGAAAAAAATCCGATTTCCTTGACCCCGGGAGTGTGAAAAAAATCAGAATTTCCTGACCCCAGGAGTGTGAAAAAATGTGATTTTCTTGACCCCGGGAGTGTGAAAAAAATCCAATTTTCCTGACCCCAGAAGTGTGAAAAAAAATCCAATTTTCCTGACCCAGGAGTGTGAAAAAAATCCAATTTTCCTGACCCCGGGAGTATGAAAATATCCAATTTTCCTGACCCCGGGAGTGTGAAAAAAAGTCCAATTTTCCTGATCCAGGGAGTTTGAAAAAATGTCATTTTCTTGACCCCGGCAGTATTACAAAAATCTGATTTCTTTGACCCCGGGAGTGTGAAAAAAATCAGAATTTCCTGACCCCGGTTGTGTGACAAAAATCTGATTTTCCTGTCCCCGGGAGTTTGAGAAAAATATTAAATTCTCCTGACCCCGGGAGTATGAAAAAATGTGATTTTCCTGACCCCCGGGTGTGTGACAAAAATCTAATTTTCCTGTCCCCGGGAGTTTGAAAAAAATCCAATTTTCCTGAACCCGGGGGTATGAAAATATCTGATTGCCTGGACCCCAGGAGTGTGAAAAATGTGATTTTCCTAACATCGCGAGTGTGAAAAAATGCGTTTTTCTTGACCCCGGCAGTATGAAAAAAATCCGATTTCCTTGACCCCGGGAGTGTGAAAAAAATCCAATTTTCTTGACCGCGGGACTGTGAAAATATCCGATTTTCCTGACCCCGGGAGTGTGAAAAATATCAGAATTTCCTGACCCCGGCAGTGTGAAAAAATGTGATTTTCTTGACCCCGGGAGTGTGAAAAATTTTAAACTCCTGACCCCGGGAGTGTGAAAAAAATCCAATTTTCCTGACCCCGGGAGTGTGAAAAATGTGATTTTCCTAACACCGGGTGTGAAAAAAATCAGAATTTCCTGACCCCGGGAGTGTGAAAAAATGAGATTTTCTTGACCCCGGGAGTGTGAAAAAAATCAGAATCTCCTGACCCCGGGAGTGTGAAAAAATGTGATTTTCTTGACCCCGGGAGTGTGAAAAAAAACCCAATTTTCCTGAACCAGGAGTGTGGAAAAAAAACAATTTTCCTGACCCCGGGAGTTTGAAAAAAATCTGATTTTCCTGACCCCGGGAGTGTAAAAAAATGTGATTTTCTTGACCCCGGGAGTGTGAAAAAAATTAATTTTGCCTGACCCCGGGAGTCTGAAAATATCTGATTTTCTTGACCCCGGGAGTGTGAAAAAAATTAAATTCTCCTCACCCCGGGAGTGTGAAAAATCCAATTTTCCTGACCCCAGGAGTGTGAAAAAAAATCCAATTTTCCTGACCCCGGGAGTGTGAAAATATCCGATTTTCCTGACCCCGTGAGTGTGAAAGAAATCAGAATCTCCTGACCCCGGGAGTTTGAAAAAAATGTGATTTTCTTGACCCCGGGAGTGTGAAAAAAAACCCAATTTTCCTGAACCAGGAGTGTGAAAAAAAAACAATTTTCCTGACCCCGGGAGTTTGAAAAAAATCTGATTTTCCTGACCCCGGGAGTGTAAAAAAATGTGATTTTCTTGACCCCGGGAGTGTGAAAATATCTGATTTTCTTGACCCCGGGAGTGTGAAAAAAATTAAATTCTCCTGACCCCGGGAGTGTGAAAATATCTGATTTTCTTGACCCCGGGAGTGTGAAAAAAATTAAATTCTCCTGACCCCGGGAGAGTGAAAAATGTGATTTTCCTAACACCGGGAGTGTGAAAAAAAATCCAATTTTCCTGACCCGGGAGTGTGAAAATATCCAATTTTCCTGACCCCGGGAGTGTGACAAAAATCCAATTTTCCTGACCCCGGGAGTTTGAAAAAAATCTGATTTTCCTGACCCCGGGAGTGAGAAAATATCCGATTTTCCTGACCCCGGGAGTGTGAAAAATATCAGAATTTCCTGACCCCGGAGTGTGAAAAAATGTGATTTTCTTGACCCCGGCAGTATGACAAAAATCCGATTTCTTTGACCCCGGGAGTGTGAAAAAAATCAGAATTTCCTGACCCTGGGTGTGTGACAAAAATCTGATTTTCCTGTCCCCGGGAGTTTGAGAAAAATATTAAATTCTCCTGACCCCGGGAGTGTCAAAAAATGTGATTTTCTTGACCCCAGGAGTGTGAAAAAAATTTAAATTTGCCTGACCCCGGGAGAGTGAAAAAATCCAATTTTCCTGACCCCTGGAGTGTGAAAAAAATCTGATTTTCCTGTTCCCGGGAGTTTGAAAATATCTGATTTTCTTGACCCCGGGAGTGTGAAAAAAAATTAAATATTCCTGACCCCGGGAGAGTGAAAAAATCCAATTTTCCTGACCCCGCGAGTGTGACAAATGTGATTTTCCTAACACCAGGAGTGTGAAAAAAATCAGAATTTCCTGACCCCAGGAGTGTGAAAAAATGTGATTTTCTTGACCCCGGGAGTTTGAAAAAAATCAGAATCTCCTGACCCCGGGAGTGTGAAAAAATGTGATTTTCTTGACCCCGGGAGTGTGAAAAAATGTGATTTTCTTGACCCCGGGAGTATGAAAAAATGTGATTTTATTGACCCCGGGAGTGTCAAAAAAATCAGAATCTCCTGACCCCGGGAGGGTGAAAAAATGTGATTTTCTTGACCCCGGGAGTGTGAAAAAAAAAACAATTTTCCTGACCCCGGGAGTGTGAAAAAAATCCAATTTTCCTGACCCCGGGAGTGTGAAAAAAATCCAATTTTCCTAACACCGGGAATGTGAAAAAAATCAGAACCTGCTGACATGAACCAAGAAGCAACAGTTAGGACAGAACATGGAATGACAGAGTGGTTTGGAATAGGAAAAGGAGTAAGACAAGGCTGCATTTTATCACCCTGCTTATTCAATCTGTACACAGAGCACATAATGCGAAATGCAGGGATGGAGGAATCACAATATGGGATTAAAATTGCTGGGAGAAACATAAACAATCTGAGATATGCAGACGATACCACCCTAATGGCAGAAAGTGAGGAAGACCTAAAGAACCTCTTGATTGGGCTGAAGGAGGAGAGTGCAAAAGCTGGTTTGAGACTCAATATCAAGAAAACCAAGGTAATGGCAACAGGCCCAATCAGTTCCTGGAAAATAGATGGGGAAGAAGTAGAAGCAGTGACAGATTTTACTTTCCTGGGATCAAAGATCACGGCAGATGGGGATTGCAGCCATGAAATAAAAAGGCGACTGATTCTTGGGAGACAAGCCATGAGAAACCTGGGGAACATAGTGAAAAGCAGAGACATCACATTGCAAACAAAAATTAGAATAGTCAAAGCAATGGTATTCCCAGTGGTAATGTACGGATGTGAGAGCTGGACAATTAGGAAAGCTGAACGCAGAATAATAGATGCCTTTGAAATGTGGTGTTGGAGGAGAGTTTTGAGAGTACCCTGGACAGCGAGGAGAACAAATAGGTCAATCTTAGAAGAAATCAACACTGACTGCTCATTGGAAGGGCTAATAGTAAAGACGAAGCTAAAGTATTTTGGACATCAAATGAGAAGGGAGGATTCACTTGAGAAGGCCCTGATGTTGGGAAAGGTGGAGGGCAAAAGAAGAAGGGGGAGGCCAAAGATGAGATGGCTAGATGGTATTGTAGACAAAACGGGCACAGAACTGGGAGTGCTGAGGGGGATGGTGGAGGACAGAGGTGCCTGGAGAACAATGGTCCATAGGGTCGCAAAGGGTCGGAACCGACTGTGCGACTGAACAACAACAACAACCTGACCCCGGGAGTGTGAAAAAAATGTGATTTTCTTGACCCCGGGAGTTTGAAAAATACCCAATTTTCCTGACCCCGTGAGAGTGAAAAAAATCGAATTTTCCTGACCGCGGGAGTGTGAAAAAAATCCAATTTTCAGGACCCCGGGAGTGTGAAAAAACTCCAATTTTCCTGACCCCGGGAGAGTGAAAAAATCCAATTTTCCTGACCCCGCGAGTGTGAAAAATGTGATTTTCCTAACACCGGGAATGTGAAAAAAATCAGAACCTCCTGACCCCGGGAGTGTGAAAAAAATGTGATTTTCTTGACCCCGGGAGTTTGAAAAATACCCAATTTTCCTGACCCCGTGAGAGTGAAAAAAATCGAATTTTCCTGACCGCGGGAGTGTGAAAAAAATCCAATTTTCAGGACCCCGGGAGTGTGAAAAAACTCCAATTTTCCTGACCCCGGAAGAGTGAAAAAATCCAATTTTCCTGACCCCGCGAGTGTGACAAATGTGATTTTCCTAACACCAGGGGTGTGAAAAAACTCAGAATCTCCTGACCCCGGGAGTGTGAAAAAATGTGATTTTCTTGACCCCGGGAGTTTGAATAATACCCAATTTTCCTGACCCCGTGAGAGTGAAAAAAATCGAATTTTCCTGACCGCGGGAGTGTGAAAAAAAATCCAATTTTCAGGACCCCGGGAGTGTGAAAAAACTCCAATTTTCCTGACCCCGGGAGTATGAAAATATCCAATTTTCCTGACCCTAGGAGTGTGAAAAAAATCCAATTTTCCTTACCCCGGGAGTGTGAAAAAAATCTGATTTTCCTGTCCCCTGGGGGTGTGAAAAAAATCTGATTTTCCTGACCCTGGGAGTGTGAAAAAAATTAAATTCTCCTGACCCCGGGAGAGTGAAAAAATCCAATTTTCCTGACCCCGGGAGTGTGAAAAATGTGATTTTCATAATACCGGGAGTGTGAAAAAAAATCAGAATTTCGTGACCCCGGGAGTATGAAAAAATGTGATTTTCTTCACCCCGGGAGTGTGGAAAAAATCAGAATGTCCTGACCCCGGGAGTGTGAAAAAATGTGATTTTCTTCACCCCGGGAGTGTGAAAAAAATTAGAATTTCCTGACCCCGGGAGTGTGAAAAATGTGATTTTCCTAACACCGGGAATGTGAAAAAATTTGGATTTTCCTGACCCCGGGAGTATGAAAATATCCAATTTTCCTGAACTGGGAGTGTGAAAAATATCAGAATTTCCTGACCCCGCAAGTGTGAAAAAAATGTGATTTTCTTGACCCCTGGAGTGTGAAAAAAATCCAATTTTCCTGACCCCGGGAGTATGAAAATATCCAATTTTCCTGACCCCGGGAGTGTGAAAATATCTGATTTTCTTGACCACGGGAGTGTGAAAAAAATCCCATTTTCCTGACCCCGGGAGTATGAAAATATCCATTTTTCCTGACCCCTGGAGTGTGAAAAAAATCCAATTTTCCTGACCCCGGGAGTGTGAAAATATCCAATTTTCCTGACCCCGGGAGTATGAAAATAGCCAATTTTCCTGACCCTGGGAGTGTGAAAAAAATCCAATTTTCCTTACCCCGGGTGTGTGAAAAAAATCTGATTTTCCTGACCCCGGGAGTGTGAAAAAAATTAAATTCTCCTGACCCCGGGAGAGTGAAAAAATCCAATTTTCCTGACCCCGGGAGTGTGAAAAAAAATCAGAATTTCGTGACCCCGGGAGTATGAAAAAATGTGATTTTTTTCACCCCGGGATTGTGAAAAATATCAGAATGTCCTGACCCCGGGAGTGTGAAAAAATGTAATTTTCTTCACCCCGGGAGTGTGAAAAAACCCAATTTTCCTGACCCCTGGAGTGTGAAAAAAATTAGAATTTCCTGACCCCGGGAGTGTGAAAAATGTGATTTTCCTAACACCGGGAATGTGAAAAAATTTGGATTTTCCTGACCCCGGGAGTGTGAAAAATGTGATTTTCCTAACACCGGGAGTGTGAAAAATATTAAATTCTCCTGAACCCGGGAGAGTGAAAAAATCCAATTTTTCTGACCCCGGGAGTGTGAAAAATGTGATTTTCCTAACACCGGGAGTGTGAAAAAAATCAAAATTTCCTGACCCCGGGAGTGTGAAAAAAAATCCAATTTTCCTGACCCGGGAGTGTGAAAATATCCAATTTTCCTGACCCCGGGAGTGTGACAAAAATCCAATTTTCCTGACCCCGGGAGTTTGAAAAAAATCTGATTTTCCTGACCCCGGGAGTGAGAAAATATCCAATTTTCCTGACCCCGGGAGTATGACAAAAATCCGATTTCCTTGACCCCGGGAGTGTGAAAAAAAATCAGAATTTCCTGACCCTGGGTGTGTGACAAAAATCTGATTTTCCTGTCCCCGGGAGTTTGAGAAAAATATTAAATTCTCCTGACCCCGGGAGTGTCAAAAAATGTGATTTTCTTGACCCCGGGAGTATGAAAAAATGTGATTTTATTGACCCCGGGAGTGTCAAAAAAATCAGAACCTCCTGACCCTGGGAGGGTGAAAAAATGTGATTTTCTTGACCCCGGGAGTGAGAAAATATCCGATTTTCCTGACCCCGGGAGTTTGAAAAAAAACTGGTTTTCCTGACCCCGGGGGTATGAAAATATCTGATTTTCTTGACCCCAGGAGTGTGAAAAAAATTAAATTCTCCTCACCCCGGGAGTGTGAAAAAATCCAATTTTTCTAACTTCGCGAGTGTGAAAAAATGCGCTTTTCTTGACCCCGGCAGTATGAAAAAAATCCGATTTCCTTGACCCCGGGAGTGTGAAAAAAATCAGAATTTCCTGACCCCGGGAGTGTGAAAAAATGTGATTTTCCTGACCCCGGAAGTATGAAAATATCCAATTTTCCTGACCCCGGGAGTATAAAAATATCTGATTTTTTTGACCCCGGGAGTGTGAAAAAAATTAAATTCTCCTGACCCTGGGAGTGTGAAAAAAATCCAATTTTCCTGACCCCGGGAGTTTGAAAAAATCTGATTTTCCTGACCCCGGGAGTGTGAAAATATCCGATTTTCCTGACCCCGGGAGTATGAAAAAATCTGATTTTCTTGACCCCGGGAGTTTGAAAAAAATCTGATTTTCCTGACCCCGGGAGTGAGAAAATATCCGATTTTCCTGACCCCGGGAGTTTGAAAAAAAAACTGGTTTTCCTGACCCCGGGGGTATGAAAATATCTGATTTTCTTGACCCCAGGAGTGTGAAAAAAATTAAATTCTCCTCACCCCGGGAGTGTGAAAAAATCCAATTTTCCTAATATCGCGAGTGTGAAAAAATGCGTTTTTCTTGACCCCGGCAGTATGAAAAAAATCCGTTTTCCTTGACCCCGGGAGTGTGAAAAAAATCAGAATTTCCTGACCCCGGGAGTGTGAAAAAATGTGATTTTCTTGACCCCGGAAGTATGAAAATATCCAATTTTCCTGACCCCGGGAGTGTAAAAATATCTGATTTTCTTGACCCCGGGAGTGTGAAAAAAATCAGAATCTCCTGACCCCGGGAGTGTGAAAAAATGTGATTTTCTTGACCCCGGGAGTGTGAAAAATATCAGAATCTCCTGACCCCGGGAGTGTGAAAAAATGTGATTTTCTTGACCCCGGGAGTGTAAAAATATCTGATTTTCTTGACCCCGGGAGTGTGAAAAAAATCAGAATCTCCTGACCCCGGGAGTGTGAAAAAATGTGATTTTCTTGACCCCGGGAGTGTAAAAATATCTGATTTTCTTGACCCCGGGAGTGTGAAAAAAATCAGAATCTCCTGACCCCGGGAGTGTGAAAAAATGTGATTTTCTTGACCCCGGGAGTGTGAAAAAAAAAACAATTTTCCTGACCCAGTTCTGCATTGTAACATTACGGTGCCCACCACTCAGAATGTTCACTCTAGTCAGTGAATGAGAAATATAATCTAGAAGGTTTATCAGAAGAACTTTTAGCTCTCCAGTTTATTAAAACAGCCGTTTCAAATATTCTTGCTGTTCTATAATTACAGTATTCTACCACATATGTTATAAAAAGTTTCATTTACAACACCCAGATATAAACTACATTCAGGACAACTTCTCCCAGGCTTGTACTCAAAAAGGAACCGGTATAAGGTAAAAAAGTCACCATGCCAACTGGTCTTCAAATAATAAAACAGTATCTAGTCTGAAATTGACTCCTCTTACTGTATTCACAAGAATTTTTTTTCAGACGTCCCCCAAAACAACAAAAAACAACCAGTGCTGTTTGGTGCCTGTTGAAGGATTTAGCTGTGTCCAGTTCTGCATTGTAACATTACGGTGCCCACCACTCAGAATGTTCCCTGTAGTCAGTGAATGAGAAATATAATCTAGAAGTTTTATCAGAAGAACTTTTAGCTCCTCAGTTTAAACAGCCATGTCAAACATTCTTGGTGTTCTATAATTACAGTATTGTACCACATATATTTTAAAAAGTTTCATGTACAACACCAAGATATAACCTACTTTCAGGACAATTTAAAATATTAAAATTAAAACTATCACTATAAAACAGGAAGCAGGTGGGAAAGACAAATACAGTAATGAAAATTTCCCTTAAATTTTCCTTGGATTTAGCTGTGTCCAGTTCTGCATTGTAACATTACGGTGCCCACCACTCAGAATGTTCACTGTAGTCAGTGAATGAGAAATATAATCTAGAACATTACACTGCATAAAACAATCATGTATCTGTGAACACAACAGACTTTTTGCGTTACATGAGGCTGTGCCTTGTGAGCAAGAGGCCTCTCCTTTTTTAAAAAAATAACAAGTATTCACATATTTCATGGCTGTTTATATTTTCCATCCTTCTCCCAGGCTTGTACTCCAAAAGGTTGTGGGGTGAGTCGGCTGGGGTGTACTCAAAGCAGTGGAGGAGAAAAAACACTCCCAGAGGAAAAGTCAATGAAGACGTATGTAATTTGATCTTCGTATGTAGATGAGGCTATCTAAAGTTGAAAAAGCAGTGTAATCACTTGGAACGCTAGTAACTTGTTATCAGACATACATGAAATAATTAATGTTCAATTATTTGGAGAACATGAAGAGAAAATAATGTCCAAGTTGACTGCTTGTAAGGTAAAGTCCTGAGTTATGCGGTAACCCTCGTTTATGGAAGACTCGCTGGGTGAGAACTCTGACAGTCGCACTGAGAGCGTATGAGGTGAACACAGCGTCAATGATTAAAGTCACGTTGGAGTCTGCGAGGACTGCCGGCAGCGAAAGTGCTTTAGTTGTAATATGTTGTGAATTGTTTAATTGATAAGTCTTTGAAGGTTCTCATGCAGCTGGTATCTTCAAACGAGGGCAAAAGTCTGTGCGATGTCCTTCCGGTAGTGGGACATTTCATAATGCTTTCTCAAGCATCTATAGATACAACAAAAATATACATGTATATATACATATATACTCATCTGTATATATCTAAGTATAATCCTTCTTCTGGTGCACTATGTGTAATATATTGCAATCAATGCTAGAAACATACGTCCATAATTATACAAGGACCGATTTAACATATAATTATCAATCAAATTGGAGCAAATATGTCTGTAGCGGGCAGCATACATACCTGAATGTGAATATCTCGCGCGTCTCGCACCTCTTAAAGTCTTATATCGTGTGCCCGCGTTAGCTACATGTACAATGCTAGTCACATGTGTGACTAGTCAATATCACAATTAGGCTATCATCTGCTTACATGTGCGGTGGATAAAATACATTTTAGCAAGTATCGAAGACTGTTAAAGGGGCCAGTATGATAATCTAAGTGAGTAACAAATTACAATGATTACTAGAATTATAAGAATGACGAGAGTTCCCATTCTGTATTTAAACCATGAGGCAGAGGATAGCCTAATTGTGATATTGACTAGTCACACATACAGACAAATACAGTAATGAAAATTTCCCTTAAAATTCTCATTGCAGGATTTAGCCAATTTTCCTGACCCCGGGAGTGTGAAAAAAAATCAGAATCTAATTTTTTCACACTCCCGGGGTCAGGAAATTCTGATTTTTTTTCACACTCCCGGGGTAAAGGAAATCGGATTTTTTTTTCATACTGCCGGGGTCAGGAAAATTAGATTTTTTTTCACACTCCCAGGGTCAGGAAAATCACATTTTTTCACACTCCCGTGGTCAGGAGATTTTTCTTGACCCCGGGAGTGTGAAAAAAATCAGAATCTCCTGACACCGGGAGTGTGAAAAATGTGATTTTCCTAATATCGAGAGTGTGAAAAAAATGCTTTTTTCTTGACCCCGGGAGTGTGAAAAATATCCGATTTCCTTTATCCTGGGAGTGTGAAAAAAATCCGATTTCCTTGACCCCGGGAGTGTGAAAAAAATCAGAATTTCCTGACCCCAGGAGTGTGAAAAAATGTGATTTTCTTGACCCCGGGAGTGTGAAAAAAATCCAATTTTCCTGACCCCAGAAGTGTGAAAAAAAATCCAATTTTCCTGACCCAGGAGTGTGAAAAAAATCCAATTTTCCTGACCCCGGGAGTATGAAAATATCCAATTTTCCTGACCCCGGGAGTGTGAAAAAAATCCAATTTTCCTGATCCAGGGAGTTTGAAAAAATGTCATTTTCTTGACCCCGGCAGTATTACAAAAATCTGATTTCTTTGACCCCGGGAGGGTGAAAAAAATCAGAATTTCCTGACCCCGGTTGTGTGACAAAAATCTGATTTTCCTGTCCCCGGGAGTTTGAGAAAAATATTAAATTCTCCTGACCCCGGGAGTATGAAAAAATGTGATTTTCCTGACCCCGGGTGTGTGACAAAAATCTAATTTTCCTGTCCCCGGGAGTTTGAAAAAAATCCAATTTTCCTGAACCCGGGGGTATGAAAATATCTGATTGCCTGGACCCCGGGAGTGTGAAAAATGTGATTTTCCTAACATCGCGAGTGTGAAAAAATGCGTTTTTCTTGACCCCGGCAGTATGAAAAAAATCCGATTTCCTTGACCCCGGGAGTGTGAAAAAAATCCAATTTTCTTGACCGCGGGACTGTGAAAATATCCGATTTTCCTGACCCCGGGAGTGTGAAAAATATCAGAATTTCCTGACCCCGGCAGTGTGAAAATATCCGATTTTCCTGACCCCGGAAGTGTGAAAAATTTTAAACTCCTGACCCCGGGAGTGTGAAAAAAATCCAATTTTCCTGACCCCGGGAGTGTGAAAAATGTGATTTTCCTAACACCGGGTGTGAAAAAAATCAGAATTTCCTGACCCCGGGAGTGTGAAAAAATGAGATTTTCTTGACCCCGTGAGTGTGAAAGAAATCAGAATCTCCTGACCCCGGGAGTTTGAAAAAATGTGATTTTCTTGACCCCGGGAGTGTGAAAAAAAACCCAATTTTCCTGAACCAGGAGTGTGGAAAAAAAACAATTTTCCTGACCCCGGGAGTTTGAAAAAAATCTGATTTTCCTGACCCCGGGAGTGTAAAAAAATGTGATTTTCTTGACCCCGGGAGTGTGAAAAAAATTAATTTTGCCTGACCCCGGGAGTGTGAAAATATCTGATTTTCTTGACCCCGGGAGTGTGAAAAAAATTAAATTCTCCTCACCCCGGGAGTGTGAAAAATCCAATTTTCCTGACCCCAGGAGTGTGAAAAAAAATCCAATTTTCCTGACCCCGGGAGTGTGAAAATATCCGATTTTCCTGACCCCGTGAGTGTGAAAGAAATCAGAATCTCCTGACCCCGGGAGTTTGAAAAAAATGTGATTTTCTTGACCCCGGGAGTGTGAAAAAAAATCCAATTTTCCTGAACCAGGAGTGTGAAAAAAAAACAATTTTCCTGACCCCGGGAGTTTGAAAAAAATCTGATTTTCCTGACCCCGGGAGTGTAAAAAAATGTGATTTTCTTGACCCCGGGAGTGTGAAAATATCTGATTTTCTTGACCCCGGGAGTGTGAAAAAAATTAAATTCTCCTGACCCTGGGAGTGTGAAAAAAATCCAATTTTCCTGTCCCCCGGGAGTGTGAAAATATCTGATTTTCTTGACCCCGGGAGTGTGAAAAAAATTAAATTCTCCTGACCCCGGGAGAGTGAAAAATGTGATTTTCCTAACACCGGGAGTGTGAAAAAAAATCCAATTTTCCTGACCCGGGAGTGTGAAAATATCCAATTTTCCTGACCCCGGGAGTGTGACAAAAATCCAATTTTCCTGACCCCGGGAGTTTGAAAAAAATCTGATTTTCCTGACCCCGGGAGTGAGAAAATATCCGATTTTCCTGACCCCGGGAGTGTGAAAAATATCAGAATTTCCTGACCCCGGTGTGAAAAAATGTGATTTTCTTGTTCCCGGCAGTATGACAAAAATCCGATTTCTTTGACCCCGGGAGTGTGAAAAAAATCAGAATTTCCTGACCCTGGGTGTGTGACAAAAATCTGATTTTCCTGTCCCCGGGAGTTTGAGAAAAATATTAAATTCTCCTGACCCCGGGAGTGTCAAAAAATGTGATTTTCTTGACCCCAGGAGTGTGAAAAAAATTTAAATTTGCCTGACCCCGGGAGAGTGAAAAAATCCAATTTTCCTGACCCCTGGAGTGTGAAAAAAATCTGATTTTCCTGTTCCCGGGAGTATGAAAATATTCAATTTTCCTGACCCCGGGAGTGTAAAAAAATGTGATTTTCTTGATCCCGGGAGTGTGAAAATATCTGATTTTCTTGACCCCTGGAGTGTGAAAAATATTAAATTCTCCTCACCCCGGGAGTGTGAAAAAAATCCAATTTTCCTGGCCCGGGAGTTTGAAAAAAATCTGATTTTCCTGACCCCGGTAGTGTGAAAATATCCGATTTTCCTGACCCCGGGAGTGTGACAAAAATCCAATTTTCCTGACCCCGGGAGTTTGAAAAAAATCTGATTTTCCTGACCCCGGGAGTGAGAAAATATCCGATTTTCCTGACCCCGGGAGTGTGAAAAATATCAGAATTTCCTGACCCCGGTGTGAAAAAATGTGATTTTCTTGTTCCCGGCAGTATGACAAAAATCCGATTTCTTTGACCCCGGGAGTGTGAAAAAAATCAGAATTTCCTGACCCTGGGTGTGTGACAAAAATCTGATTTTCCTGTCCCCGGGAGTTTGAGAAAAATATTAAATTCTCCTGACCCCGGGAGTGTCAAAAAATGTGATTTTCTTGACCCCAGGAGTGTGAAAAAAATTTAAATTTGCCTGACCCCGGGAGAGTGAAAAAATCCAATTTTCCTGACCCCTGGAGTGTGAAAAAAATCTGATTTTCCTGTTCCCGGGAGTTTGAAAATATCTGATTTTCTTGACCCCGGGAGTGTGAAAAAAAATTAAATATTCCTGACCCCGGGAGAGTGAAAAAATCCAATTTTC
The DNA here is from genome assembly GCA_035047345.1 of Bradypodion ventrale. NCBI lineage: Eukaryota > Metazoa > Chordata > Lepidosauria > Squamata > Chamaeleonidae > Bradypodion > Bradypodion ventrale. The sequence continues at coordinate 27,524,289 of JAWDJE010000012.1, forward strand.
CTGACCCCGCGAGTGTGACAAATGTGATTTTCCTAACACCAGGAGTGTGAAAAAAATCAGAATTTCCTGACCCCAGGAGTGTGAAAAAATGTGATTTTCTTGACCCCGGCAGTATGAAAAAAATCCGATTTCCTTGACCCCGGGAGTGTGAAAAAAATCCAATTTTCTTGACCGCGGGACTGTGAAAATATCCGATTTTCCTGACCCCGGGAGTGTGAAAAATATCAGAATTTCCTGACCCCGGCAGTGTGAAAATATCCGATTTTCCTGACCCCGGGAGTGTGAAAAATTTTAAACTCCTGACCCCGGGAGTGTGAAAAAAATCCAATTTTCCTGACCCCGGGAGTGTGAAAAATGTGATTTTCCTAACACCGGGTGTGAAAAAAATCAGAATTTCCTGACCCCGGGAGTGTGAAAAAATGAGATTTTCTTGACCCCGTGAGTGTGAAAGAAATCAGAATCTCCTGACCCCGGGAGTTTGAAAAAATGTGATTTTCTTGACCCCGGGAGTGTGAAAAAAAACCCAATTTTCCTGAACCAGGAGTGTGGAAAAAAAACAATTTTCCTGACCCCGGGAGTTTGAAAAAAATCTGATTTTCCTGACCCCGGGAGTGTAAAAAAATGTGATTTTCTTGACCCCGGGAGTGTGAAAAAAATTAATTTTGCCTGACCCCGGGAGTGTGAAAATATCTGATTTTCTTGACCCCGGGAGTGTGAAAAAAATTAAATTCTCCTCACCCCGGGAGTGTGAAAAATCCAATTTTCCTGACCCCAGGAGTGTGAAAAAAAATCCAATTTTCCTGACCCCGGGAGTGTGAAAATATCCGATTTTCCTGACCCCGTGAGTGTGAAAGAAATCAGAATCTCCTGACCCCGGGAGTTTGAAAAAAATGTGATTTTCTTGACCCCGGGAGTGTGAAAAAAAATCCAATTTTCCTGAACCAGGAGTGTGAAAAAAAACAATTTTCCTGACCCCGGGAGTTTGAAAAAAATCTGATTTTCCTGACCCCGGGAGTGTAAAAAAATGTGATTTTCTTGACCCCGGGAGTGTGAAAATATCTGATTTTCTTGACCCCGGGAGTGTGAAAAAAATTAAATTCTCCTGACCCTGGGAGTGTGAAAAAAATCCAATTTTCCTGTCCCCCGGGAGTGTGAAAATATCTGATTTTCTTGACCCCGGGAGTGTGAAAAAAATTAAATTCTCCTGACCCCGGGAGAGTGAAAAATGTGATTTTCCTAACACCGGGAGTGTGAAAAAAAATCCAATTTTCCTGACCCGGGAGTGTGAAAATATCCAATTTTCCTGACCCCGGGAGTGTCAAAAAATGTGATTTTCTTGACCCCAGGAGTGTGAAAAAAATTTAAATTTGCCTGACCCCGGGAGAGTGAAAAAATCCAATTTTCCTGACCCCTGGAGTGTGAAAAAAATCTGATTTTCCTGTTCCCGGGAGTTTGAAAATATCTGATTTTCTTGACCCCGGGAGTGTGAAAAAAAATTAAATATTCCTGACCCCGGGAGAGTGAAAAAATCCAATTTTCCTGACCCCGCGAGTGTGACAAATGTGATTTTCCTAACACCAGGAGTGTGAAAAAAATCAGAATTTCCTGACCCCAGGAGTGTGAAAAAATGTGATTTTCTTGACCCCGGCAGTATGAAAAAAATCCGATTTCCTTGACCCCGGGAGTGTGAAAAAAATCCAATTTTCTTGACCGCGGGACTGTGAAAATATCCGATTTTCCTGACCCCGGGAGTGTGAAAAATATCAGAATTTCCTGACCCCGGCAGTGTGAAAATATCCGATTTTCCTGACCCCGGGAGTGTGAAAAATTTTAAACTCCTGACCCCGGGAGTGTGAAAAAAATCCAATTTTCCTGACCCCGGGAGTGTGAAAAATGTGATTTTCCTAACACCGGGTGTGAAAAAAAATCAGAATTTCCTGACCCCGGGAGTGTGAAAAAATGAGATTTTCTTGACCCCGTGAGTGTGAAAGAAATCAGAATCTCCTGACCCCGGGAGTTTGAAAAAATGTGATTTTCTTGACCCCGGGAGTGTGAAAAAAAACCCAATTTTCCTGAACCAGGAGTGTGGAAAAAAAACAATTTTCCTGACCCCGGGAGTTTGAAAAAAATCTGATTTTCCTGACCCCGGGAGTGTAAAAAAATGTGATTTTCTTGACCCCGGGAGTGTGAAAAAAATTAATTTTGCCTGACCCCGGGAGTGTGAAAATATCTGATTTTCTTGACCCCGGGAGTGTGAAAAAAATTAAATTCTCCTCACCCCGGGAGTGTGAAAAATCCAATTTTCCTGACCCCAGGAGTGTGAAAAAAAATCCAATTTTCCTGACCCCGGGAGTGTGAAAATATCCGATTTTCCTGACCCCGTGAGTGTGAAAGAAATCAGAATCTCCTGACCCCGGGAGTTTGAAAAAAATGTGATTTTCTTGACCCCGGGAGTGTGAAAAAAAATCCAATTTTCCTGAACCAGGAGTGTGAAAAAAAAACAATTTTCCTGACCCCGGGAGTTTGAAAAAAATCTGATTTTCCTGACCCCGGGAGTGTAAAAAAATGTGATTTTCTTGACCCCGGGAGTGTGAAAATATCTGATTTTCTTGACCCCGGGAGTGTGAAAAAAATTAAATTCTCCTGACCCTGGGAGTGTGAAAAAAATCCAATTTTCCTGTCCCCCGGGAGTGTGAAAATATCTGATTTTCTTGACCCCGGGAGTGTGAAAAAAATTAAATTCTCCTGACCCCGGGAGAGTGAAAAATGTGATTTTCCTAACACCGGGAGTGTGAAAAAAAATCCAATTTTCCTGACCCGGGAGTGTGAAAATATCCAATTTTCCTGACCCCGGGAGTGTCAAAAAATGTGATTTTCTTGACCCCAGGAGTGTGAAAAAAATTTAAATTTGCCTGACCCCGGGAGAGTGAAAAAATCCAATTTTCCTGACCCCTGGAGTGTGAAAAAAATCTGATTTTCCTGTTCCCGGGAGTTTGAAAATATCTGATTTTCTTGACCCCGGGAGTGTGAAAAAAAATTAAATATTCCTGACCCCGGGAGAGTGAAAAAATCCAATTTTCCTGACCCCGCGAGTGTGACAAATGTGATTTTCCTAACACCAGGAGTGTGAAAAATATCAGAATTTCCTGACCCCAGGAGTGTGAAAAAATGTGATTTTCTTGACCCCGGCAGTATGAAAAAAATCCGATTTCCTTGACCCCGGGAGTGTGAAAAAAATCCAATTTTCTTGACCGCGGGACTGTGAAAATATCCGATTTTCCTGACCCCGGGAGTGTGAAAAATATCAGAATTTCCTGACCCCGGCAGTGTGAAAATATCCGATTTTCCTGACCCCGGGAGTGTGAAAAATTTTAAACTCCTGACCCCGGGAGTGTGAAAAAAATCCAATTTTCCTGACCCCGGGAGTGTGAAAAATGTGATTTTCCTAACACCGGGTGTGAAAAAAATCAGAATTTCCTGACCCCGGGAGTGTGAAAAAATGAGATTTTCTTGACCCCGTGAGTGTGAAAGAAATCAGAATCTCCTGACCCCGGGAGTTTGAAAAAATGTGATTTTCTTGACCCCGGGAGTGTGAAAAAAAACCCAATTTTCCTGAACCAGGAGTGTGGAAAAAAAACAATTTTCCTGACCCCGGGAGTTTGAAAAAAATCTGATTTTCCTGACCCCGGGAGTGTAAAAAAATGTGATTTTCTTGACCCCGGGAGTGTGAAAAAAATTAATTTTGCCTGACCCCGGGAGTGTGAAAATATCTGATTTTCTTGACCCCGGGAGTGTGAAAAAAATTAAATTCTCCTCACCCCGGGAGTGTGAAAAATCCAATTTTCCTGACCCCAGGAGTGTGAAAAAAAATCCAATTTTCCTGACCCCGGGAGTGTGAAAATATCCGATTTTCCTGACCCCGTGAGTGTGAAAGAAATCAGAATCTCCTGACCCCGGGAGTTTGAAAAAAATGTGATTTTCTTGACCCCGGGCGTGTGAAAAAAAATCCAATTTTCCTGAACCAGGAGTGTGAAAAAAAAACAATTTTCCTGACCCCGGGAGTTTGAAAAAAATCTGATTTTCCTGACCCCGGGAGTGTAAAAAAATGTGATTTTCTTGACCCCAGGAGTGTGAAAATATCTGATTTTCTTGACCCCGGGAGTGTGAAAAAAATTAAATTCTCCTGACCCTGGGAGTGTGAAAAAAATCCAATTTTCCTGTCCCCCGGGAGTGTGAAAATATCTGATTTTCTTGACCCCGGGAGTGTGAAAAAAATTAAATTCTCCTGACCCCGGGAGAGTGAAAAATGTGATTTTCCTAACACCAGGAGTGTGAAAAAAAATCCAATTTTCCTGACCCGGGAGTGTGAAAATATCCAATTTTCCTGACCCCGGGAGTGTGACAAAAATCCAATTTTCCTGACCCCGGGAGTTTGAAAAAAATCTGATTTTCCTGACCCCGGGAGTGAGAAAATATCCGATTTTCCTGACCCCGGGAGTGTGAAAAATATCAGAATTTCCTGACCCCGGTGTGAAAAAATGTGATTTTCTTGACCCCGGCAGTATGACAAAAATCCGATTTCTTTGACCCCGGGAGTGTGAAAAAAATCAGAATTTCCTGACCCTGGGTGTGTGACAAAAATCTGATTTTCCTGTCCCCGGGAGTTTGAGAAAAATATTAAATTCTCCTGACCCCGGGAGTGTCAAAAAATGTGATTTTCTTGACCCCAGGAGTGTGAAAAAAATTCAAATTTGCCTGACCCCGGGAGAGTGAAAAAATCCAATTTTCCTGACCCCTGGAGTGTGAAAAAAATCTGATTTTCCTGTTCCCGGGAGTTTGAAAATATCTGATTTTCTTGACCCCGGGAGTGTGAAAAAAAATTAAATATTCCTGACCCCGGGAGAGTGAAAAAATCCAATTTTCCTGACCCCGCGAGTGTGACAAATGTGATTTTCCTAACACCAGGAGTGTGAAAAAAATCAGAATTTCCTGACCCCAGGAGTGTGAAAAAATGTGATTTTCTTGACCCCGGGAGTGTGAAAAAAATCAGAATCTCCTGACCCCGGGAGTGTGAAAAAATGTGATTTTCTTGACCCCGGGAGTGTGAAAAAATGTGATTTTCTTGACCCCGGGAGTATGAAAAAATGTGATTTTATTGACCCCGGGAGTGTCAAAAAAATCAGAATCTCCTGACCCCGGGAGGGTGAAAAAATGTGATTTTCTTGACCCCGGGAGTGTGAAAAAAAAAACAATTTTCCTGACCCCGGGAGTGTGAAAAAAATCCAATTTTCCTGACCCCGGGAGTGTGAAAAAAAATCCAATTTTCCTAACACCGGGAATGTGAAAAAAATCAGAACCTGCTGACATGAACCAAGAAGCAACAGTTAGGACAGAACATGGAATGACAGATTGGTTTGGAATAGGAAAAGGAGTAAGACAAGGCTGCATTTTATCACCCTGCTGATTCAATCTGTACACAGAGCACATAATGCGAAATGCAGGGATGGAGGAATCACAATATGGGATTAAAATTGCTGGGAGAAACATAAACAATCTGAGATATGCAGACGATACCACCCTAATGGCAGAAAGTGAGGAAGACCTAAAGAACCTCTTGATTGGGCTGAAGGAGGAGAGTGCAAAAGCTGGTTTGAGACTCAATATCAAGAAAACCAAGGTAATGGCAACAGGCCCAATCAGTTCCTGGAAAATAGATGGGGAAGAAGTAGAAGCAGTGACAGATTTTACTTTCCTGGGATCAAAGATCACGGCAGATGGGGATTGCAGCCATGAAATAAAAAGGCGACTGATTCTTGGGAGACAAGCCATGAGAAACCTGGGGAACATAGTGAAAAGCAGAGACATCACATTGCAAACAAAAATTAGAATAGTCAAAGCAATGGTATTCCCAGTGGTAATGTACGGATGTGAGAGCTGGACAATTAGGAAAGCTGAACGCAGAAGAATAGATGCCTTTGAAATGTGGTGTTGGAGGAGAGTTTTGAGAGTACCCTGGACAGCGAGGAGAACAAATAGGTCAATCTTAGAAGAAATCAACACTGACTGCTCATTGGAAGGGCTAATAGTAAAGACGAAGCTAAAGTATTTTGGACATCAAATGAGAAGGGAGGATTCACTTGAGAAGGCCCTGATGTTGGGAAAGGTGGAGGGCAAAAGAAGAAGGGGGAGGCCAAAGATGAGATGGCTAGATGGTATTGTAGACACAACGGGCACAGAACTGGGAGTGCTGAGGGGGATGGTGGAGGACAGAGGTGCCTGGAGAACAATGGTCCATAGGGTCGCAAAGGGTCGGAACCGACTGTGCGACTGAACAACAACAACAACCTGACCCCGGGAGTGTGAAAAAAATGTGATTTTCTTGACCCCGGGAGTTTGAAAAATACCCAATTTTCCTGACCCCGTGAGAGTGAAAAAAATCGAATTTTCCTGACCGCGGGAGTGTGAAAAAAATCCAATTTTCAGGACCCCGGGAGTGTGAAAAAACTCCAATTTTCCTGACCCCGGGAGAGTGAAAAAATCCAATTTTCCTGACCCCGCGAGTGTGAAAAATGTGATTTTCCTAACACCGGGAATGTGAAAAAAATCAGAACCTCCTGACCCCGGGAGTGTGAAAAAAATGTGATTTTCTTGACCCCGGGAGTTTGAAAAATACCCAATTTTCCTGACCCCGTGAGAGTGAAAAAAATCGAATTTTCCTGACCGCGGGAGTGTGAAAAAAATCCAATTTTCAGGACCCCGGGAGTGTGAAAAAACTCCAATTTTACTGACCCCGGGAGAGTGAAAAAATCCAATTTTCCTGACCCCGCGAGTGTGACAAATGTGATTTTCCTAACACCAGGGGTGTGAAAAAACTCAGAATCTCCTGACCCCGGGAGTGTGAAAAAATGTGATTTTCTTGACCCCGGCAGTTTGAATAATACCCAATTTTCCTGACCCCGTGAGAGTGAAAAAAATCGAATTTTCCTGACCGCGGGAGTGTGAAAAAAATCCAATTTTCAGGACCCCGGGAGTGTGAAAAAACTCCAATTTTCCTGACCCCGGGAGTATGAAAATATCCAATTTTCCTGACCCTAGGAGTGTGAAAAAAATCCAATTTTCCTTACCCCGGGAGTGTGAAAAAAATCTGATTTTCCTGTCCCCCGGGGGTGTGAAAAAAATCTGATTTTCCTGACCCTGGGAGTGTGAAAAAAATTAAATTCTCCTGACCCCGGGAGAGTGAAAAAATCCAATTTTCCTGACCCCGGGAGTGTGAAAAATGTGATTTTCATAATACCGGGAGTGTGAAAAAAAATCAGAATTTCGTGACCCCGGGAGTATGAAAAAATGTGATTTTCTTCACCCCGGGAGTGTGGAAAAAATCAGAATGTCCTGACCCCGGGAGTGTGAAAAAATGTGATTTTCTTCACCCCGGGAGTGTGAAAAAAATTAGAATTTCCTGACCCCGGGAGTGTGAAAAATGTGATTTTCCTAACACCGGGAATGTGAAAAAATTTGGATTTTCCTGACCCCGGGAGTATGAAAATATCCAATTTTCCTGAACTGGGAGTGTGAAAAATATCAGAATTTCCTGACCCCGCAAGTGTGAAAAAAATGTGATTTTCTTGACCCCTGGAGTGTGAAAAAAATCCAATTTTCCTGACCCCGGGAGTATGAAAATATCCAATTTTCCTGACCCCGGGAGTGTGAAAATATCTGATTTTCTTGACCACGGGAGTGTGAAAAAAATCCCATTTTCCTGACCCCGGGAGTATGAAAATATCCAATTTTCCTGACCCCTGGAGTGTGAAAAAAATCCAATTTTCCTGACCCCGGGAGTGTGAAAATATCCAATTTTCCTGACCCCGGGAGTATGAAAATATCCAATTTTCCTGACCCTGGGAGTGTGAAAAAAATCCAATTTTCCTTACCCCGGGTGTGTGAAAAAAATCTGATTTTCCTGACCCCGGGAGTGTGAAAAAAATTAAATTCTCCTGACCCCGGGAGAGTGAAAAAATCCAATTTTCCTGACCCCGGGAGTGTGAAAAAAAATCAGAATTTCGTGACCCCGGGAGTATGAAAAAATGTGATTTTTTTCACCCCGGGATTGTGACAAATATCAGAATGTCCTGACCCCGGGAGTGTGAAAAAACCCAATTTTCCTGACCCCTGGAGTGAGAAAAAAATTAGAATTTCCTGACCCCGGGAGTGTGAAAAATGTGATTTTCCTAACACCGGGAATGTGAAAAAATTTGGATTTTCCTGACCCCGGGAGTGTGAAAAATGTGATTTTCCTAACACCGGGAGTGTGAAAAATATTAAATTCTCCTGAACCCGGGAGTATGAAAAAAATCCAATTTTCCTGACCCCGGGAGTGTGAAAAATGTGATTTTCCTAACACCGGGAGTGTGAAAAAAACCAGAATTTCCTGACCCCGGAAGTGTGAAAAAATGAGATTTTCTTGACCCCTTGAGTGTGAAAGAAATCAGAATCTCCTGACCCCGGGAGTTTGAAAAAATGTGATTTTCTTGACCCCGGGAGTGTGAAAAAACCCAATTTTCCTGACCCGGGGAGTGTGAAAATATCTGATTTTCTTGACCACGGGAGTGTGAAAAAAATCCCATTTTCCTGACCCCGGGAGTATGAAAATATCCAATTTTCCTGACCCCGGGAGTGTAAAAAAATGTGATTTTCTTGACCCCGGGAGTGTGAAAAAATTAAATTTTCCTGACCCCGGGAGTGTGAAAATATCTGATTTTCTTGACCCCGGGAGTGTGAAAAAAATTAAATTCTCCTCACCCCGGGAGTGTGAAAAAATCCAATTTTCCTGACCCTGGGAGTGTGAAAAAAATCCAATTTTCCTGACCCCGGTAGTCTGAAAAAAATCTGATTTTCCTGACCCCAGGAGTGTGAAAAGTTTCATGTACAACACCAAGATATAAACTACATTCAGGACAACTTAAAATATGAAACTAAAAACTATCACTACAAAACAGGACCCCGGGAGAGTGAAAATATCCAATTTTCCTGACCCCGGGAGTGTAAAAACTTCTGATTTTCTTGACCCCGGGAGTGTGAAAAAAATTAAATTCTCCTGACCCTGGGAGTGTGAACAAAATCCAATTTTCCTGACCCCGGGAGTTTGAAAATATCCGAATTTCCTGACCCCGGGAGTGTGAAAAAATGAGTTTTTCTTGACCCCGGCAGTATGAAAAAAATCCGATTTCCTTGACCCCAGGAGTGTGAAAAAAATCAGAATTTCCTGACCCCGGGAGTGTGAAAAAATGTGATTTTCTTGACCCCGGGAGTGTGAAAAAAACCCAATTTTCTAGACCCCGGGAGTGTGAAAAAAATCCAATTTTCCTGACCCCGGGAGTATGAAAATATCCAATTTTCCTGACCCCGGGAGTGTGAAAAAAATCCAATTTTCCTGACCCCGGGAGTTTGAAAAAAATCAAATTTTCCTGACCCCGGGAGTATGAAAATATCCAATTTTCCTGACCCCGGGAGTGTGAAAAAAATCCAATTTTCCTGACCCCGGGAGTTTGAAAAAAATCCAATTTTCCTGACCCCGGGAGTGTGAAAATATCCATTATTCCTGACCCCGGGAGTGTGAAAATATCTGATTTTCTTGACCCCGGGAGTGTGAAAAAATCCCATTTTCCTGACCCCGGTAGTGTGAAAAATATCAGAATCTCTTGATCTCGGGAGTGTGAAAAAATGTGATTTTCTTGACCCCGGGAGTGTGAAAAAAATCTGGTTTTCCTGACCCCGGGTGTATGAAAATATCTGATTTCCTGGACCCCGGGAGTGTGAAAAATGTGATTTTCCTAACACCGGGAGTGTGAAAAAAATCAGAATTTCCTGACCCCGGGAGTGTGAAAAAATGTGATTTTCTTGAACCCGGGAGTGTGAAAAAAATCCAATTTTCCTGAAACCGGAAGTGTTGAAAAAAATCCAATTTTCCTGACCCCGGGAGTGTGAAAAAAATCCAATTTTCCTGAGCCAGGGAGTTTGAAAAAATGTGATTTTCTTGACCTTGGCAGTATGACAAAAATCCGATTTCCTTGACCCCGAAAGTGTGAAAACAATCAGAATTTCCTGACCCCGGGAGTGAGAAAATATCCGATTTTCCTGACCCCGGGAGTGTGAAAAAATATCAGAATTTCCTGACCCTGGGAGTGTGAAAAAATGTGATTTTCTTGAACCCGGCAGTATGACAAATATCAGATTTCCTTGACCCCGGGAGTGTGACAAAAATCTGATTTTCCTGTCCCCGGGAGTTTGAGAAAAATATTAAATTCTCCTGACCCCGGGAGTGTGAAAAAATGTGATTTTCCTGACCCCGGGTGTGTGACAAAAGTCTGATTTTCCTGTCCCAAGAGTTTGAGAAAAATATTAAATTCTCCTGACCCCGGGAGTGTGAAAAAATGTGATTTTCCTGACCCCGGGAGTGTGAAAAAAATTAAATTCTCCTCACCCCGGAAGTGTGAAAAAATTAAATTTTCCTGACCCCGGGAGTGTGAAAATATCTGATTTTCTTGACCCCGGGAGTGTGAAAAAAATTAAATTCTCCTCACCCCGGGAGTGTGAAAAAATCCAATTTTCCTGACCCTGGGAGTGTGAAAAAAATCCGATTTTCCTGACCCCAGGAGTGTGAAAAGTTTCATGTACAACACCAAGATATGAACTACATTCAGGACAACTTAAAATATGAAACTAAAAACTATCACTACAAAACAGGACCCCGGGAGAGTGAAAATATCCAATTTTCCTGACCACGGAAGTGTAAAAACTTCTGATTTTCTTGACCCCGGGAGTGTGAAAAAAATTTAATTCTCCTGACACTGGGAGTGTGAAAAAAATCCAATTTTCCTGACCCCGGGAGTTTGAAAATATCCGAATTTCCTGACCCCAGGAGTGTGAAAAAATGCGTTTTTCTTGACCCCGGCAGTATGAAAAAAATCCGATTTCCTTGACCCCAGGAGTGTGAAAAAAATCAGAATTTCCTGACCCCGGGAGTGTGAAAAAATGTGATTTTCTTGACCCCGGGAGTGTGAAAAAAACCCAATTTTCTAGACCCCGGGAGTGTGACAAAAATCCAATTTTCCTGGCCCCGGGAGTATGAAAATATCCAATTTTCCTGACCCCGGGAGTGTGAAAAAAGCCCAATTTTCCTGACCCCGGGAGTTTGAAAAAAATCCAATTTTCCTGACCCCGGGAGTGTGAAAATATCCATTATTCCTGACCCCGGGAGTGTGAAAATATCTGATTTTCTTGACCCCGGGAGTGTGAAAAAAATCCCATTTTCCTGACCCCGGGAGTATGAAAAATATCAGAATCTCTTTACCTCGGGAGTGTGAAAAAATGTGATTTTCTTGACCCCGGGAGTGTGAAAAAAATCTGGTTTTCCTGACCCCGGGGGTATGAAAATATCTGATTTCCTGGACCCCGGGAGTGTGAAAAATGTGATTTTCCTAACACCGGGAGTGTGAAAAAAATCAGAATTTCCTGACCCCGGGAGTGTGAAAAAATGTGATTTTCTTGAACCCGGGAGTGTGAAAAAAATCCAATTTTCCTGACCCCGGGAGTATGAAAATATCCAATTTTCCTGACCCTGGGAATGTGAAAAAAATCCAATTTTCCTGAGCCAGGGAGTTTGAAAAAATGTGATTTTCTTGACCCTGGCAGTATGACAAAAATCCGATTTCCTTGACCCCGAAAGTGTGAAAACAATCAGAATTTCCTGACCCCGGGAGTGAGAAAATATCCGATTTTCCTGACCCCGGGAGTGTGAAAAAATATCAGAATTTCCTGACCCTGAGAGTGTGAAAAAATGTGATTTTCTTGAACCCGGCAGTATGACAAATATCAGATTTCCTTGACCCCGGGAGTGTGACAAAAATCTGATTTTCCTGTCCCCGGGAGTTTGACAAAAATATTAAATTCTCCTGACCCCGGGAGTGTGAAAAAATGTGATTTTCCTGACCCCGGGTGTGTGACAAAAATCTAATTTTCCTGTCCCCGGGAGTTTGAAAAAAATCCAATTTTCCTGAACCCGGGAGTTTCAAAAATATCAGAATTTCCTGACCCCGGGAGTGTAAAAAAATGTGATTTTCTTGACCCCGGAATTGTGAAAAAATTAAATTATCCTGACCCCGGGAGTGTGAAAATATCTGATTTTCTTGACCCCGGGAGTGTGAAAAAAATTAAATTCTCCTCACCCCGGGAGTGTGAAAAAATCCAATTTTCCTGACCCTGGGAGTGTGAAAAAAATCCAATTTTCCTGACCCCGGTAGTCTGAAAAAAATCTGATTTTCCTGACCCCAGGAGTGTGAAAAGTTTCATGTACAACACCAAGATATAAACTACATTCAGGACAACTTAAAATATGAAACTAAAAACTATCACTACAAAACAGGACCCCGGGAGAGTGAAAATATCCAATTTTCCTGACCCCGGGAGTGTAAAAACTTCTGATTTTCTTGACCCCGGGAGTGTGAAAAAAATTAAATTCTCCTGACCCTGGGAGTGTGAAAAAAATCCAATTTTCCTGACCCCGGGAGTTTGAAAATATCCGAATTTCCTGACCCCGGGAGTGTGAAAAAATGAGTTTTTCTTGACCCCGGCAGTATGAAAAAAATCCGATTTCCTTGACCCCAGGAGTGTGAAAAAAATCAGAATTTCCTGACCCCGGGAGTGTGAAAAAATGTGATTTTCTTGACCCCGGGAGTGTGAAAAAAACCCAATTTTCTAGACCCCGGGAGTGTGAAAAAAATCCAATTTTCCTGACCCCGGGAGTATGAAAATATCCAATTTTCCTGACCCCGGGAGTGTGAAAAAAATCCAATTTTCCTGACCCCGGGAGTGTGAAAAAATGTGATTTTCTTGAACCCGGGAGTGTGAAAAAAATCCAATTTTCCTGAAACCGGAAGTGTGGAAAAAAATCCAATTTTCCCACCCCGGGAGTATGAAAATATCCAATTTTCCTGACCCCGGGAGTGTGAAAAAAATCCAATTTTCCTGACCCAGGGAGTTTGAAAAAAATGTGATTTTCTTGACCCTGGCAGTATGACAAAAATCCGATTTCCTTGACCCCGAAAGTGTGAAAACTATCAGAATTTCCTGACCCCGGGAGTGAGAAAATATCCGATTTTCCTGACCCCGGGAGTGTGAAAAAATATCAGAATTTCCTGACCCTGGGAGTGTGAAAAAATGTGATTTTCTTGAACCCGGCAGTATGACAAATATCAGATTTCCTTGACCCCGGGAGTGTGACAAAAATCTGATTTTCCTGTCCCCGGGAGTTTGAGAAAAATATTAAATTCTCCTGACCCCGGGAGTGTGAAAAAATGTGATTTTCCTGACCCTGGGTGTGTGACAAAAGTCTGATTCTCCTGTCCCAAGAGTTTGAGAAAAATATTAAATTCTCCTGACCCCGGGAGTGTGAAAAAATGTGATTTTCCTGACCCCGGGTGTGTGACAAAAATCTAATTTTCCTGTCCCCGGGAGTTGGAAAAAAATCCAATTTTCCTGAACCCGGGAGTTTCAAAAATATCAGAATTTCCTGACCCCGGGAGTGTAAAAATATGTGATTTTCTTGACCCCGGGAGTGTGAAAAAAATTAAATTCTCCTCACCCCGGGAGTGTGAAAAATATCAGAATTTCCTGACCCCGGGAGTTTGAAAAAATGTGATTTTCTTGACCCCGGCAGTATGACAAATATCCGATTTCCTTGACCCTGGGAGTGTGAAAGAAATCAGAATCTCCTGACCCTGGGAGTTTGAAAAAATGTGATTTTCTTGACGCCGGGAGTGTGAAAAAACCCAATTTTCCTGACCCCGGGAGTGTGAAAAAAATCCAATTTTCCTGACCCCGGGAGTGTGAAAATATCCAATTTTCCTGACCCCGGGAGTGTGAAAATATCTGATTTTCTTGACCACGGGAGTGTGAAAAAAATTAAATTCTCCTCACCCCGGGAGTGTGAAAAAATCCAATTTTCCTGACCCTGGGAGTGTGAAAAAAATCCAATTTTCCTGACCCCGGTAGTCTGAAAAAAATCTGATTTGCCTGACCCCAGGAGTGTGAAAAGTTTCATGTACAACACCAAGATATAAACTACATTCAGGACAACTTAAAATATGAAACTAAAAACTATCACTACAAAACAGAACCCCGGGAGAGTGAAAATATCCAATTTTCCTGACCCCGGGAGTGTAAAAACTTCTGATTTTCCTGACCCCGGGAGTGTGAAAAAAATTAAATTCTCCTGACCCCGGGAGAGTGAAAAAAATCCAATTTTTCTGACCCCGGGAGTGTGAAAAATGTGATTTTCCTAACACCGGGAGTGTGAAAAAAATCAAAATTTCCTGACCCCGGGAGTGTGAAAAAATGAGATTTTCCTGACCCCAGGAGTGTGAAAAAAAATCCAATTTTCCTGACCCGGGAGTGTGAAAATATCCAATTTTCCTGACCCCGGGAGTGAGAAAATATCCGATTTTCCTGACCCCGGGAGTTTGAAAAAAATCAGAATTTCCTGACCCAGGTGTGTGAAAAAATGTGATTTTCTTGACCCCGGCAGTATGACAAAAATCCGATTTCCTTGACCCCGAAAGTGTGAAAACAATCAGAATTTCCTGACCCCGGGAGTGAGAAAATATCCGATTTTCCTGACCCCGGGAGTGTGAAAAAATATCAGAATTTCCTGACCCTGGGAGTGTGAAAAAATGTGATTTTCTTGAACCCGGCAGTATGACAAATATCAGATTTCCTTGACCCCGGGAGTGTGACAAAAATCTGATTTTCCTGTCCCCGGGAGTTTGAGAAAAATATTAAATTCTCCTGACCCCGGGAGTGTGAAAAAATGTGATTTTCCTGACCCTGGGTGTGTGACAAAAGTCTGATTCTCCTGTCCCAAGAGTTTGAGAAAAATATTAAATTCTCCTGACCCCGGGAGTGTGAAAAAATGTGATTTTCCTGACCCCGGGTGTGTGACAAAAATCTAATTTTCCTGTCCCCGGGAGTTTGAAAAAAATCCAATTTTCCTGAACCCGGGAGTTTCAAAAATATCAGAATTTCCTGACCCCGGGAGTGTAAAAATATGTGATTTTCTTGACCTCGGCAGTATGACAAAAATCCGATTTCCTTGACCCCGGGAGTGTGAAAGAAATCAGAATCTCCTGACCCTGGGAGTTTGAAAAAATGTGATTTTCTTGACGCCGGGAGTGTGAAAAAACCCAATTTTCCTGACCCCGGGAGTGTGAAAAAAATCCAATTTTCCTGACCCCGGGAGTGTGAAAATATCCAATTTTCCTGACCCCGGGAGTGTGAAAATATCTGATTTTCTTGACCACGGGAGTGTGAAAAAAATTAAATTCTCCTCACCCCGGGAGTGTGAAAAAATCCAATTTTCCTGACCCTGGGAGTGTGAAAAAAATCCAATTTTCCTGACCCCGGTAGTCTGAAAAAAATCTGATTTGCCTGACCCCAGGAGTGTGAAAAGTTTCATGTACAACACCAAGATATAAACTACATTCAGGACAACTTAAAATATGAAACTAAAAACTATCACTACAAAACAGAACCCCGGGAGAGTGAAAATATCCAATTTTCCTGACCCCGGGAGTGTAAAAACTTCTGATTTTCCTGACCCCGGGAGTGTGAAAAAAATTAAATTCTCCTGACCCCGGGAGAGTGAAAAAAATCCAATTTTTCTGACCCCGGGAGTGTGAAAAATGTGATTTTCCTAACACCGGGAGTGTGAAAAGAATCAAAATTTCCTGACCCCGGGAGTGTGAAAAAATGAGATTTTCCTGACCCCAGGAGTGTGAAAAAAAATCCAATTTTCCTGACCCGGGAGTGTGAAAATATCCAATTTTCCTGACCCCGGGAGTGTGACAAAAATCCAATTTTCCTGACCCCGGGAGTTTGAAAAAAATCTGATTTTCCTGACCCCGGGAGTGAGAAAATATCCGATTTTCCTGACCCCAGGAGTGTGAAAAATATCAGAATTTCCTGACCCAGGTGTGTGAAAAAATGTGATTTTCTTGACCCCGGCAGTATGACAAAAATCCGATTTCCTTGACCCCGGGAGTGTGAAAAAAATCAGAATTTCCTGACCCTGGGTGTGTGACAAAAATCTGATTTTCCTGTCCCCGGGAGTTTGAGAAAAATATTAAATTCTCCTGACCCCGGGAGTGTCAAAAAATGTGATTTTCTTGACCCCGGGAGTGTGAAAAAATGTGATTTTCTTGACCCCGGGAGTATGAAAAAATGTGATTTTATTGACGCCGGGAGTGTGAAAAAAAAAAACAATTTTCCTGACCCAGTTCTGCTTTGTAACATTACGGTGCCCACCACTCAGAATGTTCACTCTAGTCAGTGAATGAGAAATATAATCTAGAAGGTTTATCAGAAGAACTTTTAGCTCTCCAGTTTATTAAAACAGCCGTTTCAAATATTCTTGCTGTTCTATAATTACAGTATTCTACCACATATATTATAAAAAGTTTCATTTACAACACTTTAGTGTATGAAAACCAAGACACAGGACACAGCCTCGGGCTGGGTTAACTCAGGTTTATTGCATGGTGGTCAGAGGGAACATGAGGTAATGGCGGATCGATAGCTCTTTATATACAGTAGTAATACATTTGAACGTGGTTCCATGATAGCCCATTGGCTACTATCTGCGTGGCGTCATTGGTGGTCACGCCCTTCTTGTCCAGGTGTAGGTGGTGGCGGGAAAACTTCCCGCGCTGTTGCCTTTGATGAGTTTGGACCAAGAGAGCTTGGACGCTCGCTGCTGCCAGCTGGTGGTCATTAGCTCGCGTCCTATTACAGGGTTCATGAGATACAGCTGAAGGTTACATTGTTACTATAGGCAAGGTTACATTGGTTCAGATACATTGTAATCCATGTGGAAGGTAAAACCATTAGAACACAACAAACACCCAGATATAAACTACATTCAGGACAACTTCTCCCAGGCTTGTACTCAAAAAGGAACCGGTATAAGGTAAAAAAGTCACCATGCCAACTGGTCTTCAAATAATAAACAGTATCTAGTCTGAAATTGACTCCTCTGATTACTGTATTGACAAGAATTTTGTTTCAGACGTCCCCCAAGACAACAAAAAACAACCTCAGTGCTGTTTAGTGCCTGTTAGTAGTTTTATCAGAAGAACTTTTAGCTCCCCAGTTTATTAAAACAGCCGTGTCAAATATTCTTGCTGTTCTATTATTACAGTATTGTAATACATATATTTTAAAAAGTTTCATGTACAACACCAAGATATAACCTACTTTCAGGACAACTTAAAATATTAAAATAGAAACTTTCACTACAAAACAGGAAGCAGGTGGGAAAGACAAATACAGTAATGAAAATTTCCCTTAAAATTTTCCTTGATGGATTTAGCTGTTTCCAGTTCTGCATTGTAACATTACGGTACCCACCACTCAGAATGTTCCCTGTAGTCAGTGAATGAGAAATATAATCTAGAAGTTTTATCAGAAGAACTTTTAGCTCCCCAGTTTATTAAAACAGCTGTGTCAAATATTCTTGGTGTTCTATAATTACAGTTATTGTACCACATATATTTTAAAAAGTTTCATTTACAACACCAAGATATACCCTACTTTCAGGACAACTTAAAATATTTAAATTAAAACCATCACTACAAAACAGGAAGCAGGTGGGAAAGACAAATACAGTAATGAAAATTTCCCTTAAATTTTCCTTGAAGGATTTAGCTGTGTCCAGTTCTGCATTGTAACATTACGGTGTCCACCACTCAGAATGTTCACTGTACTCAGTGAATGAGAAATATAATCTAGAACATTACACTGCATAAAACAATCTAATCATGTATCTGTGAACACAACAGACTTTTTGCTTTACATGACGCTATGCCTTGTGAGCAAGAGGCCTCTCCTTTTTTCTCTTAAAAAATAATATGTGCACATATTTCATGGCTGTTTATATTTTCCATCCTTCTCCCAGACTTGTACTCCAAAAGGAACCGGTATAAGGTAAAAAAGTCACCATGCCAACTGGTCTTCAAATAATAAAACAGTATCTAGTCTGAAATTGACTCCTCTTATTGTATTGACAAGAATTTTTTTTCAGACGTCCCCCAAAACAACAAAAAACAATCAGTGCTGTTTGGTGCCTGTTGAAGGATTTAGCTGTGTCCAGTTCTGCATTGTAACATTACGGTGCCCACCACTCAGAATGTTCCCTGTAGTCAGTGAATGAGAAATATAATCTAGAAGTTTTATCAGAAGTACTTTTAGCTCCTCAGTTTAAACAGCCATGTCAAACATTCTTGGTGTTCTATAATTACAGTATTGTACCACATATATTTTAAAAAGTTTCATGTACAACACCAAGATATAACATACTTTCAGGACAATTTAAAATATTAAAATTAAAACTATCACTATAAAACAGGAAGCAGGTGGGAAAGACAAATACAGTAATGAAAATTTCCCTTAAATTTTCCTTGGATTTAGCTGTGTCCAGTTCTGCATTGTAACATTACGGTGCCCACCACTCAGAATGTTCACTGTAGTCAGTGAATGAGAAATATAATGTAGAACATTACACTGAATAAAACAATCATGTATCTGTGAACACAACAGACTTTTTGCGTTACATGAGGCTGTGCCTTGTGAGCAAGAGGCCTCTCCTTTTTTAAAAAAATAACATGTGTTCACATATTTCATGGCTGTTTATATTTTCCATCCTTCTCCCAGGCTTGTACTCCAAAAGGTTGTGGGGTGAGTCGGCTGGGGTGTACTCAAAGCAGTGGAGGAGAAAAAACACTCCCAGAGGAAAAGTCAATGAAGACGTATGTAATTTGATCTTCGTATGTAGATGAGGCTATCTAAAGTTGAAAAAGCAGTGTAATCACTTGGAACGCTAGTAACTTGTTATCAGACATACATGAAATAATTAATGTTCAATTATTTGGAGAACATGAAGAGAAAATAATGTCCAAGTTGACTGCTTGTAAGGTAAAGTCCTGAGTTATGCGGTAACCCTCGTTTATGGAAGACTCGCTGGGTGAGAACTCTGACAGTCGCACTGAGAGCGTATGAGGTGAACACAGCGTCAATGATTAAAGTCACGTTGGAGTCTGCGAGGACTGCCGGCAGCGAAAGTGCTTTAGTTGTAATATGTTGTGAATTGTTTAATTGATAAGTCTTTGAAGGTTCTCATGCAGCTGGTATCTTCAAACGAGGGCAAAAGTCTGTGCGATGTCCTTCCGGTAGTGGGACATTTCATAATGCTTTCTCAAGCATCTCTAGATACAACAAAAAATATACATGTATATATACATATATACTCATCTGTATATATCTAAGTATAATCCTTCTTCTGGTGCACTATGTGTAATATATTGCAATCAATGCTAGAAACATACGTCCATAATTATACAAGGACCGATTTAACATATAATTATCAATCAAATTGGAGCAAATATGTCTGTAGCGGGCAGCATACATACCTGAATGTGAATATCTCGCGCGTCTCGCACCTCTTAAAGTCTTATATCGTGTGCCCGCGTTAGCTACATGTACAATGCTAGTCACATGTGTGACTAGTCAATATCACAATTAGGCTATCATCTGCTTACATGTGCGGTGGATAAAATACATTTTAGCAAGTATCGAAGACTGTTAAAGGGGCCAGTATGATAATCTAAGTGAGTAACAAATTACAATGATTACTAGAATTATAAGAATGACGAGAGTTCCCATTCTGTATTTAAACCATGAGGCAGAGGATAGCCTAATTGTGATATTGACTAGTCACACATACAGACAAATACAGTAATGAAAATTTCCCTTAAAATTCTCATTGCAGGATTTAGCCAATTTTCCTGACCCCGGGAGTGTGAAAAAAATCAGAATCTAATTTTTTCACACTCCCGGGGTCAGGAAATTCTGATTTTTTTTCACACTCCCGGGGTAAAGGAAATCGGATTTTTTTTCATACTGCCGGGGTCAGGAAAATTAGATTTTTTTTCACACTCCCAGGGTCAAGAAAATCACATTTTTTCACACTCCCGTGGTCAGGAGATTTTTCTTGACCCCGGGAGTGTGAAAAAAATCAGAATCTCCTGACACCGGGAGTGTGAAAAATGTGATTTTCCTAATATCGAGAGTGTGAAAAAAATGCTTTTTTCTTGACCCTGGGAGTGTGAAAAATATCCGATTTCCTTTATCCTGGGAGTGTGAAAAAAATCCGATTTCCTTGACCCCGGGAGTGTGAAAAAAATCAGAATTTCCTGACCCCAGGAGTGTGAAAAAATGTGATTTTCTTGACCCCGGGAGTGTGAAAAAAATCCAATTTTCCTGACCCCAGAAGTGTGAAAAAAAATCCAATTTTCCTGACCCAGGAGTGTGAAAAAAATCCAATTTTCCTGACCCCGGGAGTATGAAAATATCCAATTTTCCTGACCCCGGGAGTGTGAAAAAAATCCAATTTTCCTGATCCAGGGAGTTTGAAAAAATGTCATTTTCTTGACCCCGGCAGTATTACAAAAATCTGATTTCTTTGACCCCGGGAGTGTGAAAAAAATCAGAATTTCCTGACCCCGGTTGTGTGACAAAAATATCTGATTTTCCTGTCCCCGGGAGTTTGAGAAAAATATTAAATTCTCCTGACCCCGGGAGTATGAAAAAATGTGATTTTCCTGACCCCGGGTGTGTGACAAAAATCTAATTTTCCTGTCTCCGGGAGTTTGAAAAAAATCCAATTTTCCTGAACCCGGGGGTATGAAAATATCTGATTGCCTGGACCCCGGGAGTGTGAAAAATGTGATTTTCCTAACATCGCGAGTGTGAAAAAATGCGTTTTTCTTGACACCGGCAGTATGAAAAAAATCCGATTTCCTTGACCCCGGGAGTGTGAAAAAAATCCAATTTTCTTGACCGCGGGACTGTGAAAATATCCGATTTTCCTGACCCCGGGAGTGTGAAAAATATCAGAATTTCCTGACCCCGGCAGTGTGAAAAAATGTGATTTTCTTGACCCCGGGAGTGTGAAAAATTTTAAACTCCTGACCCCGGGTGTGAAAAAAATCCAATTTTCCTGACCCCGGGAGTGTGAAAAATGTGATTTTCCTAACACGGGGTGTGAAAAAAATCAGAATTTCCTGACCCCGGGAGTGTGAAAAAATGAGATTTTCTTGACCCCGTGAGTGTGAAAGAAATCAGAATCTCCTGACCCCGGGAGTTTGAAAAAATGTGATTTTCTTGACCCCGGGAGTGTGAAAAAAAAACCCAATTTTCCTGAACCAGGAGTGTGGAAAAAAAACAATTTTCCTGACCCCGGGAGTTTGAAAAAAATCTGATTTTCCTGACCCCGGGAGTGTAAAAAAATGTGATTTTCTTGACCCCGGGAGTGTGAAAAAAATTAATTTTGCCTGACCCCGGGAGTGTGAAAATATCTGATTTTCTTGACCCCGGGAGTGTGAAAAAAATTAAATTCTCCTCACCCCGGGAGTGTGAAAAATCCAATTTTCCTGACCCCAGGAGTGTGAAAAAAAATCCAATTTTCCTGACCCCGGGAGTGTGAAAATATCCGATTTTCCTGACCCCGTGAGTGTGAAAGAAATCAGAATCTCCTGACCCCGGGAGTTTGAAAAAAATGTGATTTTCTTGACCCCGGGAGTGTGAAAAAAAACCCAATTTTCCTGAACCAGGAGTGTGAAAAAAAAACAATTTTCCTGACCCCGGGAGTTTGAAAAAAATCTGATTTTCCTGACCCCGGGAGTGTAAAAAAATGTGATTTTCTTGACCCCGGGAGTGTGAAAATATCTGATTTTCTTGACCCCGGGAGTGTGAAAAAAATTAAATTCTCCTGACCCTGGGAGTGTGAAAAAAATCCAATTTTCCTGTCCCCCGGGAGTGTGAAAATATCTGATTTTCTTGACCCCGGGAGTGTGAAAAAAATTAAATTCTCCTGACCCCGGGAGAGTGGAAAATGTGATTTTCCTAACACCGGGAGTGTGAAAAAAAATCCAATTTTCCTGACCCAGGAGTGTGAAAATATCCAATTTTCCTGACCCCGGGAGTGTGACAAAAATCCAATTTTCCTGACCCCGGGAGTTTGAAAAAAATCTGATTTTCCTGACCCCGGGAGTGAGAAAATATCCGATTTTCCTGACCCCAGGAGTGTGAAAAATATCAGAATTTCCTGACCCAGGTGTGTGTAAAAATGTGATTTTCTTGACCCCGGCAGTATGACAAAAATCCGATTTCCTTGACCCCGGGAGTGTGAAAAAAATCAGAATTTCCTGACCCTGGGTGTGTGACAAAAATCTGATTTTCCTGTCCCCGGGAGTTTGAGAAAAATATTAAATTCTCCTGACCACGGGAGTGTCAAAAAATGTGATTTTCTTGACCCCGGGAGTATGAAAAAATGTGATTTTATTGACCCCGGGAGTGTCAAAAAAATCAGAACCTCCTGACCCTGGGAGGGTGAAAAAATGTGATTTTCTTGACCCCGGGAGTGAGAAAATATCCGATTTTCCTGACCCCGGGAGTTTGAAAAAAAACTGGTTTTCCTGACCCCGGGGGTATGAAAATATCTGATTTTCTTGACCCCAGGAGTGTGAAAAAAATTAAATTCTCCTCACCCCGGGAGTGTGAAAAAATCCAATTTTTCTAACTTTGCGAGTGTGAAAAAATGCGCTTTTCTTGACCCCGGCAGTATGAAAAAAATCCGATTTCCTTGACCCCGGGAGTGTGAAAAAAATCAGAATTTCCTGACCCCGGGAGTGTGAAAAAATGTGATTTTCCTGACCCCGGAAGTATGAAAATATCCAATTTTCCTGACCCCGGGAGTATAAAAATATCTGATTTTTTTGACCCCGGGAGTGTGAAAAAAATTAAATTCTCCTGACCCTGGGAGTGTGAAAAAAATCCAATTTTCCTGACCCCGGGAGTTTGAAAAAATCTGATTTTCCTGACCCCGGGAGTGTGAAAATATCCGATTTTCCTGACCCCGGGAGTATGAAAAAATCTGATTTTCTTGACCCCGGGAGTTTGAAAAAAATCTGATTTTCCTGACCCCGGGAGTGAGAAAATATCCGATTTTCCTGACCCCGGGAGTTTGAAAAAAAAACTGGTTTTCCTGACCCCGGGGGTATGAAAATATCTGATTTTCTTGACCCCAGGAGTGTGAAAAAAATTAAATTCTCCTCACCCCGGGAGTGTGAAAAAATCCAATTTTCCTAACATCGCGAGTGTGAAAAAATGCGTTTTTCTTGACCCCGGCAGTATGAAAAAATCCGTTTTCCTTGACGCCGGGAGTGTGAAAAAAATCAGAATTTCCTGACCCCGGGAGTGTGAAAAAATGTGATTTTCCTGACCCCGGAAGTATGAAAATATCCAATTTTCCTGACCCCGGGAGTGTAAAAATATCTGATTTTCTTGACCCCGGGAGTGTGAAAAAAATCAGAATCTCCTGACCCCGGGAGTGTGAACAAATGTGATTTTCTTGACCCCGGGAGTGTGAAAAAAAAAAACAATTTTCCTGACCCAGTTCTGCATTGTAACATTACGGTGCCCACCACTCAGAATGTTCACTCTAGTCAGTGAATGAGAAATATAATCTAGAAGGTTTATCAGAAGAACTTTTAGCTCTCCAGTTTATTAAAACAGCCGTTTCAAATATTCTTGCTGTTCTATAATTACAGTATTCTACCACATATATTATAAAAAGTTTCATTTACAACACCCAGATATAAACTACATTCAGGACAACTTCTCCCAGGCTTGTACTCAAAAAGGAACCGGTATAAGGTAAAAAAGTCACCATGCCAACTGGTCTTCAAATAATAAAACAGTATCTAGTCTGAAATTGACTCCTCTTACTGTATTGACAAGAATTTTTTTTCAGACGTCCCCCAAAACAACAAAAAACAACCAGTGCTGTTTGGTGCCTGTTGAAGGATTTAGCTGTGTCCAGTTCTGCATTGTAACATTACGGTGCCCACCACTCAGAATGTTCCCTGTAGTCAGTGAATGAGAAATATAATCTAGAAGTTTTATCAGAAGAACTTTTAGCTCCTCAGTTTAAACAGCCATGTCAAACATTCTTGGTGTTCTATAATTACAGTATTGTACCACATATATTTTAAAAAGTTTCATGTACAACACCAAGATATAACCTACTTTCAGGACAATTTAAAATATTAAAATTAAAACTATCACTATAAAACAGGAAGCAGGTGGGAAAGACAAATACAGTAATGAAAATTTCCCTTAAATTTTCCTTGGATTTAGCTGTGTCCAGTTCTGCATTGTAACATTACGGTGCCCACCACTCAGAATGTTCACTGTAGTCAGTGAATGAGAAATATAATCTAGTACATTACACTGCATAAAACAATCATGTATCTGTGAACACAACAGACTTTTTGCGTTACATGAGGCTGTGCCTTGTGAGCAAGAGGCCTCTCCTTTTTTTAAAAAATAACATGTGTTCACATATTTCATGGCTGTTTATATTTTCCATCCTTCTCCCAGGCTTGTACTCCAAAAGGTTGTGGGGTGAGTCGGCTGGGGTGTACTCAAAGCAGTGGAGGAGAAAAAACACTCCCAGAGGAAAAGTCAATGAAGACGTATGTAATTTGATCTTCGTATGTAGATGAGGCTATCTAAAGTTGAAAAAGCAGTGTAATCACTTGGAACGCTAGTAACTTGTTATCAGACATACATGAAATAATTAATGTTCAATTATTTGGAGAACATGAAGAGAAAATAATGTCCAAGTTGACTGCTTGTAAGGTAAAGTCCTGAGTTATGCGGTAACCCTCGTTTATGGAAGACTCGCTGGGTGAGAACTCTGACAGTCGCACTGAGAGCGTATGAGGTGAACACAGCGTCAATGATTAAAGTCACGTTGGAGTCTGCGAGGACTGCCGGCAGCGAAAGTGCTTTAGTTGTAATATGTTGTGAATTGTTTAATTGATAAGTCTTTGAAGGTTCTCATGCAGCTGGTATCTTCAAACGAGGGCAAAAGTCTGTGCGATGTCCTTCCGGTAGTGGGACATTTCATAATGCTTTCTCAAGCATCTCTAGATACAACAAAAAATATACATGTATATATCCATATATACTCATCTGTATATATCTAAGTATAATCCTTCTTCTGGTGCACTATGTGTAATATATTGCAATCAATGCTAGAAACATACGTCCATAATTATACAAGGACCGATTTAACATATAATTATCAATCAAATTGGAGCAAATATGTCTGTAGCGGGCAGCATACATACCTGAATGTGAATATCTCGCGCGTCTCGCACCTCTTAAAGTCTTATATCGTGTGCCCGCGTTAGCTACATGTACAATGCTAGTCACATGTGTGACTAGTCAATATCACAATTAGGCTATCATCTGCTTACATGTGCGGTGGATAAAATACATTTTAGCAAGTATCGAAGACTGTTAAAGGGGCCAGTATGATAATCTAAGTGAGTAACAAATTACAATGATTACTAGAATTATAAGAATGACGAGAGTTCCCATTCTGTATTTAAACCATGAGGCAGAGGATAGCCTAATTGTGATATTGACTAGTCACACATACAGACAAATACAGTAATGAAAATTTCCCTTAAAATTCTCATTGCAGGATTTAGCCAATTTTCCTGACCCCGGGAGTGTGAAAAAAATCAGAATCTAATTTTTTCACACTCCCGGGGTCAGGAAATTCTGATTTTTTTCACACTCCCGGGGTAAAGGAAATCGGATTTTTTTTCATACTGCCGGGGTCAGGAAAATTAGATTTTTTTTCACACTCCCAGGGTCAGGAAAATCACATTTTTTCACACTCCCGTGGTCAGGAGATTTTTCTTGACCCCGGGAGTGTGAAAAAAATCAGAATCTCCTGACACCGGGAGTGTGAAAAATGTGATTTTCCTACTATCGAGAGTGTGAAAAAAATGCTTTTTTCTTGACCCCGGGAGTGTGAAAAATATCCGATTTCCTTTATCCTGGGAGTGTGAAAAAAATCCGATTTCCTTGACCCCGGGAGTGTGAAAAAAATCAGAATTTCCTGACCCCAGGAGTGTGAAAAAATGTGATTTTCTTGACCCCGGGAGTGTGAAAAAAATCCAATTTTCCTGACCCCAGAAGTGTGAAAAAAAATCCAATTTTTCTGACCCAGGAGTGTGAAAAAAATCCAATTTTCCTGACCCCGGGAGTATGAAAATATCCAATTTTCCTGACCCCGGGAGTGTGAAAAAAATCCAATTTTCCTGATCCAGGGAGTTTGAAAAAATGTCATTTTCTTGACCCCGGCAGTATTACAAAAATCTGATTTCTTTGACCCCGGGAGTGTGAAAAAAATCAGAATTTCCTGACCCCGGTTGTGTGACAAAAATCTGATTTTCCTGTCCCCGGGAGGTTGAGAAAAATATTAAATTCTCCTGACCCCGGGAGTATGAAAAAATGTGATTTTCCTGACCCCGGGTGTGTGACAAAAATCTAATTTTCCTGTCCCCGGGAGTTTGAAAAAAATCCAATTTTCCTGAACCCGGGGGTATGAAAATATCTGATTGCCTGGACCCCGGGAGTGTGAAAAATGTGATTTTCCTAACATCGCGAGTGTGAAAAAATGCGTTTTTCTTGACCCCGGCAGTATGAAAAAAATCCGATTTCCTTGACCCCGGGAGTGTGAAAAAAATCCAATTTTCTTGACCGCGGGACTGTGAAAATATCCGATTTTCCTGACCCCGGGAGTGTGAAAAATATCAGAATTTCCTGACCCCGGCAGTGTGAAAATATCCGATTTTCCTGACCCCGGGAGTGTGAAAAATTTTAAACTCCTGACCCCGGGAGTGTGAAAAAAATCCAATTTTCCTGACCCCGGGAGTGTGAAAAATGTGATTTTCCTAACACCGGGTGTGAAAAAAATCAGAATTTCCTGACCCCGGGAGTGTGAAAAAATGAGATTTTCTTGACCCCGTGAGTGTGAAAGAAATCAGAATCTCCTGACCCCGGGAGTTTGAAAAAATGTGATTTTCTTGACCCCGGGAGTGTGAAAAAAAACCCAATTTTCCTGAACCAGGAGTGTGAAAAAAAAACAATTTTCCTGACCCCGGGAGTTTGAAAAAAATCTGATTTTCCTGACCCCGGGAGTGTAAAAAAATGTGATTTTCTTGACCCCGGGAGTGTGAAAATATCTGATTTTCTTGACCCCGGGAGTGTGAAAAAAATTAAATTCTCCTGACCCTGGGAGTGTGAAAAAAATCCAATTTTCCTGTCCCCCGGGAGTGTGAAAATATCTGATTTTCTTGACCCCGGGAGTGTGAAAAAAATTAAATTCTCCTGACCCCGGGAGAGTGAAAAATGTGATTTTCCTAACACCGGGAGTGTGAAAAAAAATCCAATTTTCCTGACCCGGGAGTGTGAAAATATCCAATTTTCCTGACCCCGGGAGTGTGACAAAAATCCAATTTTCCTGACCCCGGGAGTTTGAAAAAAATCTGATTTTCCTGACCCCGGGAGTGAGAAAATATCCGATTTTCCTGACCCCGGGAGTGTGAAAAATATCAGAATTTCCTGACCCCGGTGTGAAAAAATGTGATTTTCTTGTTCCCGGCAGTATGACAAAAATCCGATTTCTTTGACCCCGGGAGTGTGAAAAAAATCAGAATTTCCTGACCCTGGGTGTGTGACAAAAATCTGATTTTCCTGTCCCCGGGAGTTTGAGAAAAATATTAAATTCTCCTGACCCCGGGAGTGTCAAAAAATGTGATTTTCTTGACCCCAGGAGTGTGAAAAAAATTTAAATTTGCCTGACCCCGGGAGAGTGAAAAAATCCAATTTTCCTGACCCCTGGAGTGTGAAAAAAATCTGATTTTCCTGTTCCGGGAGTTTGAAAATATCTGATTTTCTTGACCCCGGGAGTGTGAAAAAAAATTAAATATTCCTGACCCCGGGAGAGTGAAAAAATCCAATTTTCCTGACCCCGCGAGTGTGACAAATGTGATTTTCCTAACACCAGGAGTGTGAAAAAAATCAGAATTTCCTGACCCCAGGAGTGTGAAAAAATGTGATTTTCTTGACCCCGGCAGTATGAAAAAAATCCGATTTCCTTGACCCCGGGAGTGTGAAAAAAATCCAATTTTCTTGACCGCGGGACTGTGAAAATATCCGATTTTCCTGACCCCGGGAGTGTGAAAAATATCAGAATTTCCTGACCCCGGCAGTGTGAAAATATCCGATTTTCCTGACCCCGGGAGTGTGAAAAATTTTAAACTCCTGACCCCGGGAGTGTGAAAAAAATCCAATTTTCCTGACCCCGGGAGTGTGAAAAATGTGATTTTCCTAACACCGGGTGTGAAAAAAATCAGAATTTCCTGACCCCGGGAGTGTGAAAAAATGAGATTTTCTTGACCCCGTGAGTGTGAAAGAAATCAGAATCTCCTGACCCCGGGAGTTTGAAAAAATGTGATTTTCTTGACCCCGGGAGTGTGGAAAAAAACCCAATTTTCCTGAACCAGGAGTGTGGAAAAAAAACAATTTTCCTGACCCCGGGAGTTTGAAAAAAATCTGATTTTCCTGACCCCGGGAGTGTAAAAAAATGTGATTTTCCTTGACCCCGGGAGTGTGAAAAAAATTAATTTTGCCTGACCCCGGGAGTGTGAAAATATCTGATTTTCTTGACCCCGGGAGTGTGAAAAAAATTAAATTCTCCTCACCCCGGGAGTGTGAAAAATCCAATTTTCCTGACCCCAGGAGTGTGAAAAAAAATCCAATTTTCCTGACCCCGGGAGTGTGAAAATATCCGATTTTCCTGACCCCGTGAGTGTGAAAGAAATCAGAATCTCCTGACCCCGGGAGTTTGAAAAAAATGTGATTTTCTTGACCCCGGGAGTGTGAAAAAAAATCCAATTTTCCTGAACCAGGAGTGTGAAAAAAAAACAATTTTCCTGACCCCGGGAGTTTGAAAAAAATCTGATTTTCCTGACCCCGGGAGTGTAAAAAAATGTGATTTTCTTGACCCCGGGAGTGTGAAAATATCTGATTTTCTTGACCCCGGGAGTGTGAAAAAAATTAAATTCTCCTGACCCTGGGAGTGTGAAAAAAATCCAATTTTCCTGTCCCCCGGGAGTGTGAAAATATCTGATTTTCTTGACCCCGGGAGTGTGAAAAAAATTAAATTCTCCTGACCCCGGGAGAGTGAAAAATGTGATTTTCCTAACACCGGGAGTGTGAAAAAAAATCCAATTTTCCTGACCCGGGAGTGTGAAAATATCCAATTTTCCTGACCCCGGGAGTGTCAAAAAATGTGATTTTCTTGACCCCAGGAGTGTGAAAAAAATTTAAATTTGCCTGACCCCGGGAGAGTGAAAAAATCCAATTTTCCTGACCCCTGGAGTGTGAAAAAAATCTGATTTTCCTGTTCCCGGGAGTTTGAAAATATCAGATTTTCTTGACCCCGGGAGTGTGAAAAAAAATTAAATATTCCTGACCCCGGGAGAGTGAAAAAATCCAATTTTCCTGACCCCGCGAGTGTGACAAATGTGATTTTCCTAACACCAGGAGTGTGAAAAAAATCAGAATTTCCTGACCCCAGGAGTGTGAAAAAATGTGATTTTCTTGACCCCGGCAGTATGAAAAAAATCCGATTTCCTTGACCCCGGGAGTGTGAAAAAAATCCAATTTTCTTGACCGCGGGACTGTGAAAATATCCGATTTTCCTGACCCCGGGAGTGTGAAAAATATCAGAATTTCCTGACCCCGGCAGTGTGAAAATATCCGATTTTCCTGACCCCGGGAGTGTGAAAAATTTTAAACTCCTGACCCCGGGAGTGTGAAAAAAATCCAATTTTCCTGACCCCGGGAGTGTGAAAAATGTGATTTTCCTAACACCGGGTGTGAAAAAAATCAGAATTTCCTGACCCCGGGAGTGTGAAAAAATGAGATTTTCTTGACCCCGTGAGTGTGAAAGAAATCAGAATCTCCTGACCCCGGGAGTTTGAAAAAATGTGATTTTCTTGACCCCGGGAGTGTGAAAAAAAACCCAATTTTCCTGAACCAGGAGTGTGGAAAAAAAACAATTTTCCTGACCCCGGGAGTTTGAAAAAAATCTGATTTTCCTGACCCCGGGAGTGTAAAAAAATGTGATTTTCTTGACCCCGGGAGTGTGAAAAAAATTAATTTTGCCTGACCCCGGGAGTGTGAAAATATCTGATTTTCTTGACCCCGGGAGTGTGAAAAAAATTAAATTCTCCTCACCCCGGGAGTGTGAAAAATCCAATTTTCCTGACCCCAGGAGTGTGAAAAAAAATCCAATTTTCCTGACCCCGGGAGTGTGAAAATATCCGATTTTCCTGACCCCGTGAGTGTGAAAGAAATCAGAATCTCCTGACCCCGGGAGTTTGAAAAAAATGTGATTTTCTTGACCCCGGGAGTGTGAAAAAAAATCCAATTTTCCTGAACCAGGAGTGTGAAAAAAAAACAATTTTCCTGACCCCGGGAGTTTGAAAAAAATCTGATTTTCCTGACCCCGGGAGTGTAAAAAAATGTGATTTTCTTGACCCCGGGAGTGTGAAAATATCTGATTTTCTTGACCCCGGGAGTGTGAAAAAAATTAAATTCTCCTGACCCTGGGAGTGTGAAAAAAATCCAATTTTCCTGTCCCCCGGGAGTGTGAAAATATCTGATTTTCTTGACCCCGGGAGTGTGAAAAAAATTAAATTCTCCTGACCCCGGGAGAGTGAAAAATGTGATTTTCCTAACACCGGGAGTGTGAAAAAAAATCCAATTTTCCTGACCCGGGAGTGTGAAAATATCCAATTTTCCTGACCCCGGGAGTGTCAAAAAATGTGATTTTCTTGACCCCAGGAGTGTGAAAAAAATTTAAATTTGCCTGACCCCGGGAGAGTGAAAAAATCCAATTTTCCTGACCCCTGGAGTGTGAAAAAAATCTGATTTTCCTGTTCCCGGGAGTTTGAAAATATCAGATTTTCTTGACCCCGGGAGTGTGAAAAAAAATTAAATATTCCTGACCCCGGGAGAGTGAAAAAATCCAATTTTCCTGACCCCGCGAGTGTGACAAATGTGATTTTCCTAACACCAGGAGTGTGAAAAAAATCAGAATTTCCTGACCCCAGGAGTGTGAAAAAATGTGATTTTCTTGACCCCGGCAGTATGAAAAAAATCCGATTTCCTTGACCCCGGGAGTGTGAAAAAAATCCAATTTTCTTGACCGCGGGACTGTGAAAATATCCGATTTTCCTGACCCCGGGAGTGTGAAAAATATCAGAATTTCCTGACCCCGGCAGTGTGAAAATATCCGATTTTCCTGACCCCGGGAGTGTGAAAAATTTTAAACTCCTGACCCCGGGAGTGTGAAAAAAATCCAATTTTCCTGACCCCGGGAGTGTGAAAAATGTGATTTTCCTAACACCGGGTGTGAAAAAAATCAGAATTTCCTGACCCCGGGAGTGTGAAAAAATGAGATTTTCTTGACCCCGTGAGTGTGAAAGAAATCAGAATCTCCTGACCCCGGGAGTTTGAAAAAATGTGATTTTCTTGACCCCGGGAGTGTGAAAAAAAACCCAATTTTCCTGAACCAGGAGTGTGGAAAAAAAACAATTTTCCTGACCCCGGGAGTTTGAAAAAAATCTGATTTTCCTGACCCCGGGAGTGTAAAAAAATGTGATTTTCTTGACCCCGGGAGTGTGAAAAAAATTAATTTTGCCTGACCCCGGGAGTGTGAAAATATCTGATTTTCTTGACCCCGGGAGTGTGAAAAAAATTAAATTCTCCTCACCCCGGGAGTGTGAAAAATCCAATTTTCCTGACCCCAGGAGTGTGAAAAAAAATCCAATTTTCCTGACCCCGGGAGTGTGAAAATATCCGATTTTCCTGACCCCGTGAGTGTGAAAGAAATCAGAATCTCCTGACCCCGGGAGTTTGAAAAAAATGTGATTTTCTTGACCCCGGGAGTGTGAAAAAAAATCCAATTTTCCTGAACCAGGAGTGTGAAAAAAAAACAATTTTCCTGACCCCGGGAGTTTGAAAAAAAACTGATTTTCCTGACCCCGGGAGTGTAAAAAAATGTGATTTTCTTGACCCCGGGAGTGTGAAAATATCTGATTTTCTTGACCCCGGGAGTGTGAAAAAAATTAAATTCTCCTGACCCTGGGAGTGTGAAAAAAATCCAATTTTCCTGTCCCCCGGGAGTGTGAAAATATCTGATTTTCTTGACCCCGGGAGTGTGAAAAAAATTAAATTCTCCTGACCCCGGGAGAGTGAAAAATGTGATTTTCCTAACACCGGGAGTGTGGAAAAAAATCCAATTTTCCTGACCCGGGAGTGTGAAAATATCCAATTTTCCTGACCCCGGGAGTGTGACAAAAATCCAATTTTCCTGACCCCGGGAGTTTGAAAAAAATCTGATTTTCCTGACCCCGGGAGTGAGAAAATATCCGATTTTCCTGACCCCGGGAGTGTGAAAAATATCAGAATTTCCTGACCCCGGTGTGAAAAAATGTGATTTTCTTGACCCCGGCAGTATGACAAAAATCCGATTTCTTTGACCCCGGGAGTGTGAAAAAAATCAGAATTTCCTGACCCTGGGTGTGTGACAAAAATCTGATTTTCCTGTCCCCGGGAGTTTGAGAAAAATATTAAATTCTCCTGACCCCGGGAGTGTCAAAAAATGTGATTTTCTTGACCCCAGGAGTGTGAAAAAAATTTAAATTTGCCTGACCCCGGGAGAGTGAAAAAATCCAATTTTCCTGACCCCTGGAGTGTGAAAAAAATCTGATTTTCCTGTTCCCGGGAGTTTGAAAATATCTGATTTTCTTGACCCCGGGAGTGTGAAAAAAAATTAAATATTCCTGACCCCGGGAGAGTGAAAAAATCCAATTTTCCTGACCCCGCGAGTGTGACAAATGTGATTTTCCTAACACCAGGAGTGTGAAAAAAATCAGAATTTCCTGACCCCAGGAGTGTGAAAAAATGTGATTTTCTTGACCCCGGGAGTGTGAAAAAAATCAGAATCTCCTGACCCCGGGAGTGTGAAAAAATGTGATTTTCTTGACCCCGGGAGTGTGAAAAAATGTGATTTTCTTGACCCCGGGAGTATGAAAAAATGTGATTTTATTGACCCCGGGAGTGTCAAAAAAATCAGAATCTCCTGACCCCGGGAGGGTGAAAAAATGTGATTTTCTTGACCCCGGGAGTGTGAAAAAAAAAACAATTTTCCTGACCCCGGGAGTGTGAAAAAAATCCAATTTTCCTGACCCCGGGAGTGTGAAAAAAAATCCAATTTTCCTAACACCGGGAATGTGAAAAAAATCAGAACCTGCTGACATGAACCAAGAAGCAACAGTTAGGACAGAACATGGAATGACAGAGTGGTTTGGAATAGGAAAAGGAGTAAGACAAGGCTGCATTTTATCACCCTGCTTATTCAATCTGTACACAGAGCACATAATGCGAAATGCAGGGATGGAGGAATCACAATATGGGATTAAAATTGCTGGGAGAAACATAAACAATCTGAGATATGCAGACGATACCACCCTAATGGCAGAAAGTGAGGAAGACCTAAAGAACCTCTTGATTGGGCTGAAGGAGGAGAGTGCAAAAGCTGGTTTGAGACTCAATATCAAGAAAACCAAGGTAATGGCAACAGGCCCAATCAGTTCCTGGAAAATAGATGGGGAAGAAGTAGAAGCAGTGACAGATTTTACTTTCCTGGGATCAAAGATCACGGCAGATGGGGATTGCAGCCATGAAATAAAAAGGCGACTGATTCTTGGGAGACAAGCCATGAGAAACCTGGGGAACATAGTGAAAAGCAGAGACATCACATTGCAAACAAAAATTAGAATAGTCAAAGCAATGGTATTCCCAGTGGTAATGTACGGATGTGAGAGCTGGACAATTAGGAAAGCTGAACGCAGAAGAATAGATGCCTTTGAAATGTGGTGTTGGAGGAGAGTTTTGAGAGTACCCTGGACAGCGAGGAGAACAAATAGGTCAATCTTAGAAGAAATCAACACTGACTGCTCATTGGAAGGGCTAATAGTAAAGACGAAGCTAAAGTATTTTGGACATCAAATGAGAAGGGAGGATTCACTTGAGAAGGCCCTGATGTTGGGAAAGGTGGAGGGCAAAAGAAGAAGGGGGAGGCCAAAGATGAGATGGCTAGATGGTATTGTAGACACAACGGGCACAGAACTGGGAGTGCTGAGGGGGATGGTGGAGGACAGAGGTGCCTGGAGAACAATGGTCCATAGGGTCGCAAAGGGTCGGAACCGACTGTGCGACTGAACAACAACAACAACCTGACCCCGGGAGTGTGAAAAAAATGTGATTTTCTTGACCCCGGGAGTTTGAAAAATACCCAATTTTCCTGACCCCGTGAGAGTGAAAAAAATCGAATTTTCCTGACCGCGGGAGTGTGAAAAAAATCCAATTTTCAGGACCCCGGGAGTGTGAAAAAACTCCAATTTTCCTGACCCCGGGAGAGTGAAAAAATCCAATTTTCCTGACCCCGCGAGTGTGAAAAATGTGATTTTCCTAACACCGGGAATGTGAAAAAAATCAGAACCTCCTGACCCCGGGAGTGTGAAAAAAATGTGATTTTCTTGACCCCGGGAGTTTGAAAAATACCCAATTTTCCTGACCCCGTGAGAGTGAAAAAAATCGAACTTTCCTGACCGCGGGAGTGTGAAAAAAATCCAATTTTCAGGACCCCGGGAGTGTGAAAAAACTCCAATTTTACTGACCCCGGGAGAGTGAAAAAATCCAATTTTCCTGACCCCGCGAGTGTGACAAATGTGATTTTCCTAACACCAGGGGTGTGAAAAAACTCAGAATCTCCTGACCCCGGGAGTGTGAAAAAATGTGATTTTCTTGACCCCGGGAGTTTGAATAATACCCAATTTTCCTGACCCCGTGAGAGTGAAAAAAATCGAATTTTCCTGACCGCGGGAGTGTGAAAAAAATCCAATTTTCAGGACCCCGGGAGTGTGAAAAAACTCCAATTTTCCTGACCCCGGGAGTATGAAAATATCCAATTTTCCTGACCCTAGGAGTGTGAAAAAAATCCAATTTTCCTTACCCCAGGAGTGTGAAAAAAATCTGATTTTCCTGTCCCCCGGGGGTGTGAAAAAAATCTGATTTTCCTGACCCTGGGAGTGTGAAAAAAATTAAATTCTCCTGACCCCGGGAGAGTGAAAAAATCCAATTTTCCTGACCCCGGGAGTGTGAAAAATGTGATTTTCATAATACCGGGAGTGTGAAAAAAAATCAGAATTTCGTGACCCCGGGAGTATGAAAAAATGTGATTTTCTTCACCCCGGGAGTGTGGAAAAAATCAGAATGTCCTGACCCCGGGAGTGTGAAAAAATGTGATTTTCTTCACCCCGGGAGTGTGAAAAAAATTAGAATTTCCTGACCCCGGGAGTGTGAAAAATGTGATTTTCCTAACACCGGGAATGTGAAAAAATTTGGATTTTCCTGACCCCGGGAGTATGAAAATATCCAATTTTCCTGAACTGGGAGTGTGAAAAATATCAGAATTTCCTGACCCCGCAAGTGTGAAAAAAATGTGATTTTCTTGACCCCTGGAGTGTGAAAAAAATCCAATTTTCCTGACCCCGGGAGTATGAAAATATCCAATTTTCCTGACCCCGGGAGTGTGAAAATATCTGATTTTCTTGACCACGGGAGTGTGAAAAAAATCCCATTTTCCTGACCCCGGGAGTATGAAAATATCCAATTTTCCTGACCCCTGGAGTGTGAAAAAAATCCAATTTTCCTGACCCCGGGAGTGTGAAAATATCCAATTTTCCTGACCCCGGGAGTATGAAAATATCCAATTTTCCTGACCCTGGGAGTGTGAAAAAAATCCAATTTTCCTTACCCCGGGTGTGTGAAAAAAATCTGATTTTCCTGACCCCGGGAGTGTGAAAAAAATTAAATTCTCCTGACCCCGGGAGAGTGAAAAAATCCAATTTTCCTGACCCCGGGAGTGTGAAAAAAAAATCAGAATTTCGTGACCCCGGGAGTATGAAAAAATGTGATTTTTTTCACCCCGGGATTGTGACAAATATCAGAATGTCCTGACCCCGGGAGTGTGAAAAAACCCAATTTTCCTGACCCCTGGAGTGAGAAAAAAATTAGAATTTCCTGACCCCGGGAGTGTGAAAAATGTGATTTTCCTAACACCGGGAATGTGAAAAAATTTGGATTTTCCTGACCCCGGGAGTGTGAAAAATGTGATTTTCCTAACACCGGGAGTGTGAAAAATATTAAATTCTCCTGAACCCGGGAGTATGAAAAAAATCCAATTTTCCTGACCCCGGGAGTGTGAAAAATGTGATTTTCCTAACACCGGGAGTGTGAAAAAAACCAGAATTTCCTGACCCCGGAAGTGTGAAAAAATGAGATTTTCTTGACCCCTTGAGTGTGAAAGAAATCAGAATCTCCTGACCCCGGGAGTTTGAAAAAATGTGATTTTCTTGACCCCGGGAGTGTGAAAAAACCCAATTTTCCTGACCCGGGGAGTGTGAAAATATCTGATTTTCTTGACCACGGGAGTGTGAAAAAAATCCCATTTTCCTGACCCCGGGAGTATGAAAATATCCAATTTTCCTGACCCCGGGAGTGTAAAAAAATGTGATTTTCTTGACCCCGGGAGTGTGAAAAAATTAAATTTTCCTGACCCCGGGAGTGTGAAAATATCTGATTTTCTTGACCCCGGGAGTGTGAAAAAAATTAAATTCTCCTCACCCCGGGAGTGTGAAAAAATCCAATTTTCCTGACCCTGGGAGTGTGAAAAAAATCCAATTTTCCTGACCCCGGTAGTCTGAAAAAAATCTGATTTTCCTGACCCCAGGAGTGTGAAAAGTTTCATGTACAACACCAAGATATAAACTACATTCAGGACAACTTAAAATATGAAACTAAAAACTATCACTACAAAACAGGACCCCGGGAGAGTGAAAATATCCAATTTTCCTGACCCCGGGAGTGTAAAAACTTCTGATTTTCTTGACCCCGGGAGTGTGAAAAAAATTAAATTCTCCTGACCCTGGGAGTGTGAAAAAAATCCAATTTTCCTGACCCCGGGAGTTTGAAAATATCCGAATTTCCTGACCCCGGGAGTGTGAAAAAATGAGTTTTTCTTGACCCCGGCAGTATGAAAAAAATCCGATTTCCTTGACCCCAGGAGTGTGAAAAAAATCAGAATTTCCTGACCCCGGGAGTGTGAAAAAATGTGATTTTCTTGACCCCGGGAGTGTGAAAAAAACCCAATTTTCTAGACCCCGGGAGTGTGAAAAAAATCCAATTTTCCTGACCCCGGGAGTATGAAAATATCCAATTTTCCTGACCCCGGGAGTGTGAAAAAAATCCAATTTTCCTGACCCCGGGAGTGTGAAAAAATGTGATTTTCTTGAACCCGGGAGTGTGAAAAAAATCCAATTTTCCTGAAACCGGAAGTGTGGAAAAAAATCCAATTTTCCTGACCCCGGGAGTATGAAAATATCCAATTTTCCTGACCCCGGGAGTGTGAAAAAAATCCAATTTTCCTGACCCAGGGAGTTTGAAAAAAATGTGATTTTCTTGACCCTGGCAGTATGACAAAAATCCGATTTCCTTGACCCCGAAAGTGTGAAAACAATCAGAATTTCCTGACCCCGGGAGTGAGAAAATATCCGATTTTCCTGACCCCGGGAGTGTGAAAAAATATCAGAATTTCCTGACCCTGGGAGTGTGAAAAAATGTGATTTTCTTGAACCCGGCAGTATGACAAATATCAGATTTCCTTGACCCCGGGAGTGTGACAAAAATCTGATTTTCCTGTCCCCGGGAGTTTGAGAAAAATATTAAATTCTCCTGACCCCGGGAGTGTGAAAAAATGTGATTTTCCTGACCCTGGGTGTGTGACAAAAGTCTGATTCTCCTGTCCCAAGAGTTTGAGAAAAATATTAAATTCTCCTGACCCCGGGAGTGTGAAAAAATGTGATTTTCCTGACCCCGGGTGTGTGACAAAAATCTAATTTTCCTGTCCCCGGGAGTTGGAAAAAAATCCAATTTTCCTGAACCCGGGAGTTTCAAAAATATCAGAATTTCCTGACCCCGGGAGTGTAAAAATATGTGATTTTCTTGACCCCGGGAGTGTAAAAACTTCTGATTTTCCTGACCCCGGGAGTGTGAAAAAAATTAAATTCTCCTGACCCCGGGAGAGTGAAAAAAATCCAATTTTTCTGACCCCGGGAGTGTGAAAAATGTGATTTTCCTAACACCGGGAGTGTGAAAAAAATCAAAATTTCCTGACCCCGGGAGTGTGAAAAAATGAGATTTTCCTGACCCCAGGAGTGTGAAAAAAAATCCAATTTTCCTGACCCGGGAGTGTGAAAATATCCAATTTTCCTGACCCCGGGAGTGTGACAAAAATCCAATTTTCCTGACCCCGGGAGTTTGAAAAAAATCTGATTTTCCTGACCCCGGGAGTGAGAAAATATCCGATTTTCCTGACCCCAGGAGTGTGAAAAATACCAGAATTTCCTGACCCAGGTGTGTGAAAAAATGTGATTTTCTTGACCCCGGCAGTATGACAAAAATCCGATTTCCTTGACCCCGAAAGTGTGAAAACAATCAGAATTTCCTGACCCCGGGAGTGAGAAAATATCCGATTTTCCTGACCCCGGGAGTGTGAAAAAATATCAGAATTTCCTGACCCTGGGAGTGTGAAAAAATGTGATTTTCTTGAACCCGGCAGTATGACAAATATCAGATTTCCTTGACCCCGGGAGTGTGACAAAAATCTGATTTTCCTGTCCCCGGGAGTTTGAGAAAAATATTAAATTCTCCTGACCCCGGGAGTGTGAAAAAATGTGATTTTCCTGACCCTGGGTGTGTGACAAAAGTCTGATTCTCCTGTCCCAAGAGTTTGAGAAAAATATTAAATTCTCCTGACCCCGGGAGTGTGAAAAAATGTGATTTTCCTGACCCCGGGTGTGTGACAAAAATCTAATTTTCCTGTCCCCGGGAGTTTGAAAAAAATCCAATTTTCCTGAACCCGGGAGTTTCAAAAATATCAGAATTTCCTGACCCCGGGAGTGTAAAAATATGTGATTTTCTTGACCTCGGCAGTATGACAAAAATCCGATTTCCTTGACCCCGGGAGTGTGAAAGAAATCAGAATCTCCTGACCCTGGGAGTTTGAAAAAATGTGATTTTCTTGACGCCGGGAGTGTGAAAAAACCCAATTTTCCTGACCCCGGGAGTGTGAAAAAAATCCAATTTTCCTGACCCCGGGAGTGTGAAAATATCCAATTTTCCTGACCCCGGGAGTGTGAAAATATCTGATTTTCTTGACCACGGGAGTGTGAAAAAAATTAAATTCTCCTCACCCCGGGAGTGTGAAAAAATCCAATTTTCCTGACCCTGGGAGTGTGAAAAAAATCCAATTTTCCTGACCCCGGTAGTCTGAAAAAAATCTGATTTGCCTGACCCCAGGAGTGTGAAAAGTTTCATGTACAACACCAAGATATAAACTACATTCAGGACAACTTAAAATATGAAACTAAAAACTATCACTACAAAACAGAACCCCGGGAGAGTGAAAATATCCAATTTTCCTGACCCCGGGAGTGTAAAAACTTCTGATTTTCCTGACCCCGGGAGTGTGAAAAAAATTAAATTCTCCTGACCCCGGGAGAGTGAAAAAAATCCAATTTTTCTGACCCCGGGAGTGTGAAAAATGTGATTTTCCTAACACCGGGAGTGTGAAAAGAATCAAAATTTCCTGACCCCGGGAGTGTGAAAAAATGAGATTTTCCTGACCCCAGGAGTGTGAAAAAAAATCCAATTTTCCTGACCCGGGAGTGTGAAAATATCCAATTTTCCTGACCCCGGGAGTGTGACAAAAATCCAATTTTCCTGACCCCGGGAGTTTGAAAAAAATCTGATTTTCCTGACCCCGGGAGTGAGAAAATATCCGATTTTCCTGACCCCAGGAGTGTGAAAAATATCAGAATTTCCTGACCCAGGTGTGTGAAAAAATGTGATTTTCTTGACCCCGGCAGTATGACAAAAATCCGATTTCCTTGACCCCGGGAGTGTGAAAAAAATCAGAATTTCCTGACCCTGGGTGTGTGACAAAAATCTGATTTTCCTGTCCCCGGGAGTTTGAGAAAAATATTAAATTCTCCTGACCCCGGGAGTGTCAAAAAATGTGATTTTCTTGACCCCGGGAGTGTGAAAAAATGTGATTTTCTTGACCCCGGGAGTATGAAAAAATGTGATTTTATTGACGCCGGGAGTGTGAAAAAAAAAAACAATTTTCCTGACCCAGTTCTGCTTTGTAACATTACGGTGCCCACCACTCAGAATGTTCACTCTAGTCAGTGAATGAGAAATATAATCTAGAAGGTTTATCAGAAGAACTTTTAGCTCTCCAGTTTATTAAAACAGCCGTTTCAAATATTCTTGCTGTTCTATAATTACAGTATTCTACCACATATATTATAAAAAGTTTCATTTACAACACTTTAGTGTATGAAAACCAAGACACAGGACACAGCCTCGGGCTGGGTTAACTCAGGTTTATTGCATGGTGGTCAGAGGGAACATGAGGTAATGGCGGATCGATAGCTCTTTATATACAGTAGTAATACATTTGAACGTGGTTCCATGATAGCCCATTGGCTACTATCTGCGTGACGTCATTGCTGGTCACGCCCTTCTTGTCCAGGTGTAGGTGGTGGCGGGAAAACTTCCCGCGCTGTTGCCTTTGATGAGTTTGGACCAAGAGAGCTTGGACGCTCGCTGCTGCCAGCTGGTGGTCATTAGCTCGCGTCCTATTACAGGGTTCATGAGATACAGCTGAAGGTTACATTGTTACTATAGGCAAGGTTACATTGGTTCAGATACATTGTAATCCATGTGGAAGGTAAAACCATTAGAACACAACAAACACCCAGATATAAACTACATTCAGGACAACTTCTCCCAGGCTTGTACTCAAAAAGGAACCGGTATAAGGTAAAAAAGTCACCATGCCAACTGGTCTTCAAATAATAAACAGTATCTAGTCTGAAATTGACTCCTCTGATTACTGTATTGACAAGAATTTTGTTTCAGACGTCCCCCAAGACAACAAAAAACAACCTCAGTGCTGTTTAGTGCCTGTTAGTAGTTTTATCAGAAGAACTTTTAGCTCCCCAGTTTATTAAAACAGCCGTGTCAAATATTCTTGCTGTTCTATTATTACAGTATTGTAATACATATATTTTAAAAAGTTTCATGTACAACACCAAGATATAACCTACTTTCAGGACAACTTAAAATATTAAAATAGAAACTTTCACTACAAAACAGGAAGCAGGTGGGAAAGACAAATACAGTAATGAAAATTTCCCTTAAAATTTTCCTTGATGGATTTAGCTGTTTCCAGTTCTGCATTGTAACATTACGGTACCCACCACTCAGAATGTTCCCTGTAGTCAGTGAATGAGAAATATAATCTAGAAGTTTTATCAGAAGAACTTTTAGCTCCCCAGTTTATTAAAACAGCTGTGTCAAATATTCTTGGTGTTCTATAATTACAGTTATTGTACCACATATATTTTAAAAAGTTTCATTTACAACACCAAGATATACCCTACTTTCAGGACAACTTAAAATATTTAAATTAAAACCATCACTACAAAACAGGAAGCAGGTGGGAAAGACAAATACAGTAATGAAAATTTCCCTTAAATTTTCCTTGAAGGATTTAGCTGTGTCCAGTTCTGCATTGTAACATTACGGTGTCCACCACTCAGAATGTTCACTGTACTCAGTGAATGAGAAATATAATCTAGAACATTACACTGCATAAAACAATCTAATCATGTATCTGTGAACACAACAGACTTTTTGCTTTACATGACGCTATGCCTTGTGAGCAAGAGGCCTCTCCTTTTTTCTCTTAAAAAATAATATGTGCACATATTTCATGGCTGTTTATATTTTCCATCCTTCTCCCAGACTTGTACTCCAAAAGGAACCGGTATAAGGTAAAAAAGTCACCATGCCAACTGGTCTTCAAATAATAAAACAGTATCTAGTCTGAAATTGACTCCTCTTATTGTATTGACAAGAATTTTTTTTCAGACGTCCCCCAAAACAACAAAAAACAATCAGTGCTGTTTGGTGCCTGTTGAAGGATTTAGCTGTGTCCAGTTCTGCATTGTAACATTACGGTGCCCACCACTCAGAATGTTCCCTGTAGTCAGTGAATGAGAAATATAATCTAGAAGTTTTATCAGAAGTACTTTTAGCTCCTCAGTTTAAACAGCCATGTCAAACATTCTTGGTGTTCTATAATTACAGTATTGTACCACATATATTTTAAAAAGTTTCATGTACAACACCAAGATATAACATACTTTCAGGACAATTTAAAATATTAAAATTAAAACTATCACTATAAAACAGGAAGCAGGTGGGAAAGACAAATACAGTAATGAAAATTTCCCTTAAATTTTCCTTGGATTTAGCTGTGTCCAGTTCTGCATTGTAACATTACGGTGCCCACCACTCAGAATGTTCACTGTAGTCAGTGAATGAGAAATATAATGTAGAACATTACACTGAATAAAACAATCATGTATCTGTGAACACAACAGACTTTTTGCGTTACATGAGGCTGTGCCTTGTGAGCAAGAGGCCTCTCCTTTTTTAAAAAAATAACATGTGTTCACATATTTCATGGCTGTTTATATTTTCCATCCTTCTCCCAGGCTTGTACTCCAAAAGGTTGTGGGGTGAGTCGGCTGGGGTGTACTCAAAGCAGTGGAGGAGAAAAAACACTCCCAGAGGAAAAGTCAATGAAGACGTATGTAATTTGATCTTCGTATGTAGATGAGGCTATCTAAAGTTGAAAAAGCAGTGTAATCACTTGG
This sequence comes from Bradypodion ventrale, assembly GCA_035047345.1. Taxonomy (NCBI): domain Eukaryota; kingdom Metazoa; phylum Chordata; class Lepidosauria; order Squamata; family Chamaeleonidae; genus Bradypodion; species Bradypodion ventrale. Next base: position 27,567,242 of record JAWDJE010000012.1, read on the forward strand.
AACGCTAGTAACTTGTTATCAGACATACATGAAATAATTAATGTTCAATTATTTGGAGAACATGAAGAGAAAATAATGTCCAAGTTGACTGCTTGTAAGGTAAAGTCCTGAGTTATGCGGTAACCCTCGTTTATGGAAGACTCGCTGGGTGAGAACTCTGACAGTCGCACTGAGAGCGTATGAGGTGAACACAGCGTCAATGATTAAAGTCACGTTGGAGTCTGCGAGGACTGCCGGCAGCGAAAGTGCTTTAGTTGTAATATGTTGTGAATTGTTTAATTGATAAGTCTTTGAAGGTTCTCATGCAGCTGGTATCTTCAAACGAGGGCAAAAGTCTGTGCGATGTCCTTCCGGTAGTGGGACATTTCATAATGCTTTCTCAAGCATCTCTAGATACAACAAAAAATATACATGTATATATACATATATACTCATCTGTATATATCTAAGTATAATCCTTCTTCTGGTGCACTATGTGTAATATATTGCAATCAATGCTAGAAACATACGTCCATAATTATACAAGGACCGATTTAACATATAATTATCAATCAAATTGGAGCAAATATGTCTGTAGCGGGCAGCATACATACCTGAATGTGAATATCTCGCGCGTCTCGCACCTCTTAAAGTCTTATATCGTGTGCCCGCGTTAGCTACATGTACAATGCTAGTCACATGTGTGACTAGTCAATATCACAATTAGGCTATCATCTGCTTACATGTGCGGTGGATAAAATACATTTTAGCAAGTATCGAAGACTGTTAAAGGGGCCAGTATGATAATCTAAGTGAGTAACAAATTACAATGATTACTAGAATTATAAGAATGACGAGAGTTCCCATTCTGTATTTAAACCATGAGGCAGAGGATAGCCTAATTGTGATATTGACTAGTCACACATACAGACAAATACAGTAATGAAAATTTCCCTTAAAATTCTCATTGCAGGATTTAGCCAATTTTCCTGACCCCGGGAGTGTGAAAAAAATCAGAATCTAATTTTTTCACACTCCCGGGGTCAGGAAATTCTGATTTTTTTTCACACTCCCGGGGTAAAGGAAATCGGATTTTTTTTCATACTGCCGGGGTCAGGAAAATTAGATTTTTTTTCACACTCCCAGGGTCAGGAAAATCACATTTTTTCACACTCCCGTGGTCAGGAGATTTTTCTTGACCCCGGGAGTGTGAAAAAAATCAGAATCTCCTGACACCGGGAGTGTGAAAAATGTGATTTTCCTAATATCGAGAGTGTGAAAAAAATGCTTTTTTCTTGACCCCGGGAGTGTGAAAAATATCCGATTTCCTTTATCCTGGGAGTGTGAAAAAAATCCGATTTCCTTGACCCCGGGAGTGTGAAAAAAATCAGAATTTCCTGACCCCAGGAGTGTGAAAAAATGTGATTTTCTTGACCCCGGGAGTGTGAAAAAAATCCAATTTTCCTGACCCCAGAAGTGTGAAAAAAAATCCAATTTTTCTGACCCAGGAGTGTGAAAAAAATCCAATTTTCCTGACCCCGGGAGTATGAAAATATCCAATTTTCCTGACCCCGGGAGTGTGAAAAAAATCCAATTTTCCTGATCCAGGGAGTTTGAAAAAATGTCATTTTCTTGACCCCGGCAGTATTACAAAAATCTGATTTCTTTGACCCCGGGAGTGTGAAAAAAATCAGAATTTCCTGACCCCGGTTGTGTGACAAAAATCTGATTTTCCTGTCCCCGGGAGGTTGAGAAAAATATTAAATTCTCCTGACCCCGGGAGTATGAAAAAATGTGATTTTCCTGACCCCGGGTGTGTGACAAAAATCTAATTTTCCTGTCCCCGGGAGTTTGAAAAAAATCCAATTTTCCTGAACCCGGGGGTATGAAAATATCTGATTGCCTGGACCCCGGGAGTGTGAAAAATGTGATTTTCCTAACATCGCGAGTGTGAAAAAATGCGTTTTTCTTGACCCCGGCAGTATGAAAAAAATCCGATTTCCTTGACCCCGGGAGTGTGAAAAAAATCCAATTTTCTTGACCGCGGGACTGTGAAAATATCCGATTTTCCTGACCCCGGGAGTGTGAAAAATATCAGAATTTCCTGACCCCGGCAGTGTGAAAATATCCGATTTTCCTGACCCCGGGAGTGTGAAAAATTTTAAACTCCTGACCCCGGGAGTGTGAAAAAAATCCAATTTTCCTGACCCCGGGAGTGTGAAAAATGTGATTTTCCTAACACCGGGTGTGAAAAAAATCAGAATTTCCTGACCCCGGGAGTGTGAAAAAATGAGATTTTCTTGACCCCGTGAGTGTGAAAGAAATCAGAATCTCCTGACCCCGGGAGTTTGAAAAAATGTGATTTTCTTGACCCCGGGAGTGTGAAAAAAAACCCAATTTTCCTGAACCAGGAGTGTGAAAAAAAAACAATTTTCCTGACCCCGGGAGTTTGAAAAAAATCTGATTTTCCTGACCCCGGGAGTGTAAAAAAATGTGATTTTCTTGACCCCGGGAGTGTGAAAATATCTGATTTTCTTGACCCCGGGAGTGTGAAAAAAATTAAATTCTCCTGACCCTGGGAGTGTGAAAAAAATCCAATTTTCCTGTCCCCCGGGAGTGTGAAAATATCTGATTTTCTTGACCCCGGGAGTGTGAAAAAAATTAAATTCTCCTGACCCCGGGAGAGTGAAAAATGTGATTTTCCTAACACCGGGAGTGTGAAAAAAAATCCAATTTTCCTGACCCGGGAGTGTGAAAATATCCAATTTTCCTGACCCCGGGAGTGTGACAAAAATCCAATTTTCCTGACCCCGGGAGTTTGAAAAAAATCTGATTTTCCTGACCCCGGGAGTGAGAAAATATCCGATTTTCCTGACCCCGGGAGTGTGAAAAATATCAGAATTTCCTGACCCCGGTGTGAAAAAATGTGATTTTCTTGTTCCCGGCAGTATGACAAAAATCCGATTTCTTTGACCCCGGGAGTGTGAAAAAAATCAGAATTTCCTGACCCTGGGTGTGTGACAAAAATCTGATTTTCCTGTCCCCGGGAGTTTGAGAAAAATATTAAATTCTCCTGACCCCGGGAGTGTCAAAAAATGTGATTTTCTTGACCCCAGGAGTGTGAAAAAAATTTAAATTTGCCTGACCCCGGGAGAGTGAAAAAATCCAATTTTCCTGACCCCTGGAGTGTGAAAAAAATCTGATTTTCCTGTTCCGGGAGTTTGAAAATATCTGATTTTCTTGACCCCGGGAGTGTGAAAAAAAATTAAATATTCCTGACCCCGGGAGAGTGAAAAAATCCAATTTTCCTGACCCCGCGAGTGTGACAAATGTGATTTTCCTAACACCAGGAGTGTGAAAAAAATCAGAATTTCCTGACCCCAGGAGTGTGAAAAAATGTGATTTTCTTGACCCCGGCAGTATGAAAAAAATCCGATTTCCTTGACCCCGGGAGTGTGAAAAAAATCCAATTTTCTTGACCGCGGGACTGTGAAAATATCCGATTTTCCTGACCCCGGGAGTGTGAAAAATATCAGAATTTCCTGACCCCGGCAGTGTGAAAATATCCGATTTTCCTGACCCCGGGAGTGTGAAAAATTTTAAACTCCTGACCCCGGGAGTGTGAAAAAAATCCAATTTTCCTGACCCCGGGAGTGTGAAAAATGTGATTTTCCTAACACCGGGTGTGAAAAAAATCAGAATTTCCTGACCCCGGGAGTGTGAAAAAATGAGATTTTCTTGACCCCGTGAGTGTGAAAGAAATCAGAATCTCCTGACCCCGGGAGTTTGAAAAAATGTGATTTTCTTGACCCCGGGAGTGTGGAAAAAAACCCAATTTTCCTGAACCAGGAGTGTGGAAAAAAAACAATTTTCCTGACCCCGGGAGTTTGAAAAAAATCTGATTTTCCTGACCCCGGGAGTGTAAAAAAATGTGATTTTCTTGACCCCGGGAGTGTGAAAAAAATTAATTTTGCCTGACCCCGGGAGTGTGAAAATATCTGATTTTCTTGACCCCGGGAGTGTGAAAAAAATTAAATTCTCCTCACCCCGGGAGTGTGAAAAATCCAATTTTCCTGACCCCAGGAGTGTGAAAAAAAATCCAATTTTCCTGACCCCGGGAGTGTGAAAATATCCGATTTTCCTGACCCCGTGAGTGTGAAAGAAATCAGAATCTCCTGACCCCGGGAGTTTGAAAAAAATGTGATTTTCTTGACCCCGGGAGTGTGAAAAAAAAATCCAATTTTCCTGAACCAGGAGTGTGAAAAAAAAACAATTTTCCTGACCCCGGGAGTTTGAAAAAAATCTGATTTTCCTGACCCCGGGAGTGTAAAAAAATGTGATTTTCTTGACCCCGGGAGTGTGAAAATATCTGATTTTCTTGACCCCGGGAGTGTGAAAAAAATTAAATTCTCCTGACCCTGGGAGTGTGAAAAAAATCCAATTTTCCTGTCCCCCGGGAGTGTGAAAATATCTGATTTTCTTGACCCCGGGAGTGTGAAAAAAATTAAATTCTCCTGACCCCGGGAGAGTGAAAAATGTGATTTTCCTAACACCGGGAGTGTGAAAAAAAATCCAATTTTCCTGACCCGGGAGTGTGAAAATATCCAATTTTCCTGACCCCGGGAGTGTCAAAAAATGTGATTTTCTTGACCCCAGGAGTGTGAAAAAAATTTAAATTTGCCTGACCCCGGGAGAGTGAAAAAATCCAATTTTCCTGACCCCTGGAGTGTGAAAAAAATCTGATTTTCCTGTTCCCGGGAGTTTGAAAATATCAGATTTTCTTGACCCCGGGAGTGTGAAAAAAAATTAAATATTCCTGACCCCGGGAGAGTGAAAAAATCCAATTTTCCTGACCCCGCGAGTGTGACAAATGTGATTTTCCTAACACCAGGAGTGTGAAAAAAATCAGAATTTCCTGACCCCAGGAGTGTGAAAAAATGTGATTTTCTTGACCCCGGCAGTATGAAAAAAATCCGATTTCCTTGACCCCGGGAGTGTGAAAAAAATCCAATTTTCTTGACCGCGGGACTGTGAAAATATCCGATTTTCCTGACCCCGGGAGTGTGAAAAATATCAGAATTTCCTGACCCCGGCAGTGTGAAAATATCCGATTTTCCTGACCCCGGGAGTGTGAAAAATTTTAAACTCCTGACCCCGGGAGTGTGAAAAAAATCCAATTTTCCTGACCCCGGGAGTGTGAAAAATGTGATTTTCCTAACACTGGGTGTGAAAAAAATCAGAATTTCCTGACCCCGGGTGTGTGACAAAAATCTAATTTTCCTGTCCCCGGGAGTTTGAAAAAAATCCAATTTTCCTGAACCCGGGGGTATGAAAATATCTGATTGCCTGGACCCCGGGAGTGTGAAAAATGTGATTTTCCTAACATCGCGAGTGTGAAAAAATGCGTTTTTCTTGACCCCGGCAGTATGAAAAAAATCCGATTTCCTTGACCCCGGGAGTGTGAAAAAAATCCAATTTTCTTGACCGCGGGACTGTGAAAATATCCGATTTTCCTGACCCCGGGAGTGTGAAAAATATCAGAATTTCCTGACCCCGGCAGTGTGAAAATATCCGATTTTCCTGACCCCGGGAGTGTGAAAAATTTTAAACTCCTGACCCCGGGAGTGTGAAAAAAATCCAATTTTCCTGACCCCGGGAGTGTGAAAAATGTGATTTTCCTAACACCGGGTGTGAAAAAAATCAGAATTTCCTGACCCCGGGAGTGTGAAAAAATGAGATTTTCTTGACCCCGTGAGTGTGAAAGAAATCAGAATCTCCTGACCCCGGGAGTTTGAAAAAATGTGATTTTCTTGACCCCGGGAGTGTGAAAAAAAACCCAATTTTCCTGAACCAGGAGTGTGAAAAAAAAACAATTTTCCTGACCCCGGGAGTTTGAAAAAAATCTGATTTTCCTGACCCCGGGAGTGTAAAAAAATGTGATTTTCTTGACCCCGGGAGTGTGAAAATATCTGATTTTCTTGACCCCGGGAGTGTGAAAAAAATTAAATTCTCCTGACCCTGGGAGTGTGAAAAAAATCCAATTTTCCTGTCCCCCGGGAGTGTGAAAATATCTGATTTTCTTGACCCCGGGAGTGTGAAAAAAATTAAATTCTCCTGACCCCGGGAGAGTGAAAAATGTGATTTTCCTAACACCGGGAGTGTGAAAAAAAATCCAATTTTCCTGACCCGGGAGTGTGAAAATATCCAATTTTCCTGACCCCGGGAGTGTGACAAAAATCCAATTTTCCTGACCCCGGGAGTTTGAAAAAAATCTGATTTTCCTGACCCCGGGAGTGAGAAAATATCCGATTTTCCTGACCCCGGGAGTGTGAAAAATATCAGAATTTCCTGACCCCGGTGTGAAAAAATGTGATTTTCTTGTTCCCGGCAGTATGACAAAAATCCGATTTCTTTGACCCCGGGAGTGTGAAAAAAATCAGAATTTCCTGACCCTGGGTGTGTGACAAAAATCTGATTTTCCTGTCCCCGGGAGTTTGAGAAAAATATTAAATTCTCCTGACCCCGGGAGTGTCAAAAAATGTGATTTTCTTGACCCCAGGAGTGTGAAAAAAATTTAAATTTGCCTGACCCCGGGAGAGTGAAAAAATCCAATTTTCCTGACCCCTGGAGTGTGAAAAAAATCTGATTTTCCTGTTCCGGGAGTTTGAAAATATCTGATTTTCTTGACCCCGGGAGTGTGAAAAAAAATTAAATATTCCTGACCCCGGGAGAGTGAAAAAATCCAATTTTCCTGACCCCGCGAGTGTGACAAATGTGATTTTCCTAACACCAGGAGTGTGAAAAAAATCAGAATTTCCTGACCCCAGGAGTGTGAAAAAATGTGATTTTCTTGACCCCGGCAGTATGAAAAAAATCCGATTTCCTTGACCCCGGGAGTGTGAAAAAAATCCAATTTTCTTGACCGCGGGACTGTGAAAATATCCGATTTTCCTGACCCCGGGAGTGTGAAAAATATCAGAATTTCCTGACCCCGGCAGTGTGAAAATATCCGATTTTCCTGACCCCGGGAGTGTGAAAAATTTTAAACTCCTGACCCCGGGAGTGTGAAAAAAATCCAATTTTCCTGACCCCGGGAGTGTGAAAAATGTGATTTTCCTAACACCGGGTGTGAAAAAAATCAGAATTTCCTGACCCCGGGAGTGTGAAAAAATGAGATTTTCTTGACCCCGTGAGTGTGAAAGAAATCAGAATCTCCTGACCCCGGGAGTTTGAAAAAATGTGATTTTCTTGACCCCGGGAGTGTGGAAAAAAACCCAATTTTCCTGAACCAGGAGTGTGGAAAAAAAACAATTTTCCTGACCCCGGGAGTTTGAAAAAAATCTGATTTTCCTGACCCCGGGAGTGTAAAAAAATGTGATTTTCTTGACCCCGGGAGTGTGAAAAAAATTAATTTTGCCTGACCCCGGGAGTGTGAAAATATCTGATTTTCTTGACCCCGGGAGTGTGAAAAAAATTAAATTCTCCTCACCCCGGGAGTGTGAAAAATCCAATTTTCCTGACCCCAGGAGTGTGAAAAAAAATCCAATTTTCCTGACCCCGGGAGTGTGAAAATATCCGATTTTCCTGACCCCGTGAGTGTGAAAGAAATCAGAATCTCCTGACCCCGGGAGTTTGAAAAAAATGTGATTTTCTTGACCCCGGGAGTGTGAAAAAAAATCCAATTTTCCTGAACCAGGAGTGTGAAAAAAAAACAATTTTCCTGACCCCGGGAGTTTGAAAAAAATCTGATTTTCCTGACCCCGGGAGTGTAAAAAAATGTGATTTTCTTGACCCCGGGAGTGTGAAAATATCTGATTTTCTTGACCCCGGGAGTGTGAAAAAAATTAATTTCTCCTGACCCTGGGAGTGTGAAAAAAATCCAATTTTCCTGTCCCCCGGGAGTGTGAAAATATCTGATTTTCTTGACCCCGGGAGTGTGAAAAAAATTAAATTCTCCTGACCCCGGGAGAGTGAAAAATGTGATTTTCCTAACACCGGGAGTGTGAAAAAAAATCCAATTTTCCTGACCCGGGAGTGTGAAAATATCCAATTTTCCTGACCCCGGGAGTGTCAAAAAATGTGATTTTCTTGACCCCAGGAGTGTGAAAAAAATTTAAATTTGCCTGACCCCGGGAGAGTGAAAAAATCCAATTTTCCTGACCCCTGGAGTGTGAAAAAAATCTGATTTTCCTGTTCCCGGGAGTTTGAAAATATCAGATTTTCTTGACCCCGGGAGTGTGAAAAAAAATTAAATATTCCTGACCCCGGGAGAGTGAAAAAATCCAATTTTCCTGACCCCGCGAGTGTGACAAATGTGATTTTCCTAACACCAGGAGTGTGAAAAAAATCAGAATTTCCTGACCCCAGGAGTGTGAAAAAATGTGATTTTCTTGACCCCGGCAGTATGAAAAAAATCCGATTTCCTTGACCCCGGGAGTGTGAAAAAAATCCAATTTTCTTGACCGCGGGACTGTGAAAATATCCGATTTTCCTGACCCCGGGAGTGTGAAAAATATCAGAATTTCCTGACCCCGGCAGTGTGAAAATATCCGATTTTCCTGACCCCGGGAGTGTGAAAAATTTTAAACTCCTGACCCCGGGAGTGTGAAAAAAATCCAATTTTCCTGACCCCGGGAGTGTGAAAAATGTGATTTTCCTAACACTGGGTGTGAAAAAAATCAGAATTTCCTGACCCCGGGAGTGTGAAAAAATGAGATTTTCTTGACCCCGTGAGTGTGAAAGAAATCAGAATCTCCTGACCCCGGGAGTTTGAAAAAATGTGATTTTCTTGACCCCGGGAGTGTGAAAAAAAACCCAATTTTCCTGAACCAGGAGTGTGGAAAAAAAACAATTTTCCTGACCCCGGGAGTTTGAAAAAAATCTGATTTTCCTGACCCCGGGAGTGTAAAAAAATGTGATTTTCTTGACCCCGGGAGTGTGAAAAAAATTAATTTTGCCTGACCCCGGGAGTGTGAAAATATCTGATTTTCTTGACCCCGGGAGTGTGAAAAAAATTAAATTCTCCTCACCCCGGGAGTGTGAAAAATCCAATTTTCCTGACCCCAGGAGTGTGAAAAAAAATCCAATTTTCCTGACCCCGGGAGTGTGAAAATATCCGATTTTCCTGACCCCGTGAGTGTGAAAGAAATCAGAATCTCCTGACCCCGGGAGTTTGAAAAAAATGTGATTTTCTTGACCCCGGGAGTGTGAAAAAAAATCCAATTTTCCTGAACCAGGAGTGTGAAAAAAAAACAATTTTCCTGACCCCGGGAGTTTGAAAAAAATCTGATTTTCCTGACCCCGGGAGTGTAAAAAAATGTGATTTTCTTGACCCCGGGAGTGTGAAAATATCTGATTTTCTTGACCCCGGGAGTGTGAAAAAAATTAAATTCTCCTGACCCTGGGAGTGTGAAAAAAATCCAATTTTCCTGTCCCCCGGGAGTGTGAAAATATCTGATTTTCTTGACCCCGGGAGTGTGAAAAAAATTAAATTCTCCTGACCCCGGGAGAGTGAAAAATGTGATTTTCCTAACACCGGGAGTGTGAAAAAAAATCCAATTTTCCTGACCCGGGAGTGTGAAAATATCCAATTTTCCTGACCCCGGGAGTGTCAAAAAATGTGATTTTCTTGACCCCAGGAGTGTGAAAAAAATTTAAATTTGCCTGACCCCGGGAGAGTGAAAAAATCCAATTTTCCTGACCCCTGGAGTGTGAAAAAAATCTGATTTTCCTGTTCCCGGGAGTTTGAAAATATCAGATTTTCTTGACCCCGGGAGTGTGAAAAAAAATTAAATATTCCTGACCCCGGGAGAGTGAAAAAATCCAATTTTCCTGACCCCGCGAGTGTGACAAATGTGATTTTCCTAACACCAGGAGTGTGAAAAAAATCAGAATTTCCTGACCCCAGGAGTGTGAAAAAATGTGATTTTCTTGACCCCGGCAGTATGAAAAAAATCCGATTTCCTTGACCCCGGGAGTGTGAAAAAAATCCAATTTTCTTGACCGCGGGACTGTGAAAATATCCGATTTTCTTGACCCCGGGAGTGTGAAAAATATCAGAATTTCCTGACCCCGGCAGTGTGAAAATATCCGATTTTCCTGACCCCGGGAGTGTGAAAAATTTTAAACTCCTGACCCCGGGAGTGTGAAAAAAATCCAATTTTCCTGACCCCGGGAGTGTGAAAAATGTGATTTTCCTAACACCGGGTGTGAAAAAAATCAGAATTTCCTGACCCCGGGAGTGTGAAAAAATGAGATTTTCTTGACCCCGTGAGTGTGAAAGAAATCAGAATCTCCTGACCCCGGGAGTTTGAAAAAATGTGATTTTCTTGACCCCGGGAGTGTGAAAAAAAACCCAATTTTCCTGAACCAGGAGTGTGGAAAAAAAACAATTTTCCTGACCCCGGGAGTTTGAAAAAAATCTGATTTTCCTGACCCCGGGAGTGTAAAAAAATGTGATTTTCTTGACCCCGGGAGTGTGAAAAAAATTAATTTTGCCTGACCCCGGGAGTGTGAAAATATCTGATTTTCTTGACCCCGGGAGTGTGAAAAAAATTAAATTCTCCTCACCCCGGGAGTGTGAAAAATCCAATTTTCCTGACCCCAGGAGTGTGAAAAAAAATCCAATTTTCCTGACCCCGGGAGTGTGAAAATATCCGATTTTCCTGACCCCGTGAGTGTGAAAGAAATCAGAATCTCCTGACCCCGGGAGTTTGAAAAAAATGTGATTTTCTTGACCCCGGGAGTGTGAAAAAAAATCCAATTTTCCTGAACCAGGAGTGTGAAAAAAAAACAATTTTCCTGACCCCGGGAGTTTGAAAAAAATCTGATTTTCCTGACCCCGGGAGTGTAAAAAAATGTGATTTTCTTGACCCCGGGAGTGTGAAAATATCTGATTTTCTTGACCCCGGGAGTGTGAAAAAAATTAAATTCTCCTGACCCTGGGAGTGTGAAAAAAATCCAATTTTCCTGTCCCCCGGGAGTGTGAAAATATCTGATTTTCTTGACCCCGGGAGTGTGAAAAAAATTAAATTCTCCTGACCCCGGGAGAGTGAAAAATGTGATTTTCCTAACACCGGGAGTGTGAAAAAAAATCCAATTTTCCTGACCCGGGAGTGTGAAAATATCCAATTTTCCTGACCCCGGGAGTGTGACAAAAATCCAATTTTCCTGACCCCGGGAGTTTGAAAAAAATCTGATTTTCCTGACCCCGGGAGTGAGAAAATATCCGATTTTCCTGACCCCGGGAGTGTGAAAAATATCAGAATTTCCTGACCCCGGTGTGAAAAAATGTGATTTTCTTGTTCCCGGCAGTATGACAAAAATCCGATTTCTTTGACCCCGGGAATGTGAAAAAAATCAGAATTTCCTGACCCTGGGTGTGTGACAAAAATCTGATTTTCCTGTCCCCGGGAGTTTGAGAAAAATATTAAATTCTCCTGACCCCGGGAGTGTCAAAAAATGTGATTTTCTTGACCCCAGGAGTGTGAAAAAAATTTAAATTTGCCTGACCCCGGGAGAGTGAAAAAATCCAATTTTCCTGACCCCTGGAGTGTGAAAAAAATCTGATTTTCCTGTTCCCGGGAGTTTGAAAATATCTGATTTTCTTGACCCCGGGAGTGTGAAAAAAAATTAAATATTCCTGACCCCGGGAGAGTGAAAAAATCCAATTTTCCAGACCCCGCGAGTGTGACAAATGTGATTTTCCTAACACCAGGAGTGTGAAAAAAATCAGAATTTCCTGACCCCAGGAGTGTGAAAAAATGTGATTTTCTTGACCCCGGGAGTGTGAAAAAAATCAGAATCTCCTGACCCCGGGAGTGTGAAAAAATGTGATTTTCTTGACCCCGGGAGTGTGAAAAAATGTGATTTTCTTGACCCCGGGAGTATGAAAAAATGTGATTTTATTGACCCCGGGAGTGTCAAAAAAATCAGAATCTCCTGACCCCGGGAGGGTGAAAAAATGTGATTTTCTTGACCCCGGGAGTGTGAAAAAAAAAACAATTTTCCTGACCCCGGGAGTGTGAAAAAAATCCAATTTTCCTGACCCCGGGAGTGTGAAAAAAAATCCAATTTTCCTAACACCGGGAATGTGAAAAAAATCAGAACCTGCTGACATGAACCAAGAAGCAACAGTTAGGACAGAACATGGAATGACAGAGTGGTTTGGAATAGGAAAAGGAGTAAGACAAGGCTGCATTTTATCACCCTGCTTATTCAATCTGTACACAGAGCACATAATGCGAAATGCAGGGATGGAGGAATCACAATATGGGATTAAAATTGCTGGGAGAAACATAAACAATCTGAGATATGCAGACGATACCACCCTAATGGCAGAAAGTGAGGAAGACCTAAAGAACCTCTTGATTGGGCTGAAGGAGGAGAGTGCAAAAGCTGGTTTGAGACTCAATATCAAGAAAACCAAGGTAATGGCAACAGGCCCAATCAGTTCCTGGAAAATAGATGGGGAAGAAGTAGAAGCAGTGACAGATTTTACTTTCCTGGGATCAAAGATCACGGCAGATGGGGATTGCAGCCATGAAATAAAAAGGCGACTGATTCTTGGGAGACAAGCCATGAGAAACCTGGGGAACATAGTGAAAAGCAGAGACATCACATTGCAAACAAAAATTAGAATAGTCAAAGCAATGGTATTCCCAGTGGTAATGTACGGATGTGAGAGCTGGACAATTAGGAAAGCTGAACGCAGAAGAATAGATGCCTTTGAAATGTGGTGTTGGAGGAGAGTTTTGAGAGTACCCTGGACAGCGAGGAGAACAAATAGGTCAATCTTAGAAGAAATCAACACTGACTGCTCATTGGAAGGGCTAATAGTAAAGACGAAGCTAAAGTATTTTGGACATCAAATGAGAAGGGAGGATTCACTTGAGAAGGCCCTGATGTTGGGAAAGGTGGAGGGCAAAAGAAGAAGGGGGAGGCCAAAGATGAGATGGCTAGATGGTATTGTAGACACAACGGGCACAGAACTGGGAGTGCTGAGGGGGATGGTGGAGGACAGAGGTGCCTGGAGAACAATGGTCCATAGGGTCGCAAAGGGTCGGAACCGACTGTGCGACTGAACAACAACAACAACCTGACCCCGGGAGTGTGAAAAAAATGTGATTTTCTTGACCCCGGGAGTTTGAAAAATACCCAATTTTCCTGACCCCGTGAGAGTGAAAAAAATCGAATTTTCCTGACCGCGGGAGTGTGAAAAAAATCCAATTTTCAGGACCCCGGGAGTGTGAAAAAACTCCAATTTTCCTGACCCCGGGAGAGTGAAAAAATCCAATTTTCCTGACCCCGCGAGTGTGAAAAATGTGATTTTCCTAACACCGGGAATGTGAAAAAAATCAGAACCTCCTGACCCCGGGAGTGTGAAAAAAATGTGATTTTCTTGACCCCGGGAGTTTGAAAAATACCCAATTTTCCTGACCCCGTGAGAGTGAAAAAAATCGAATTTTCCTGACCGCGGGAGTGTGAAAAAAATCCAATTTTCAGGACCCCGGGAGTGTGAAAAAACTCCAATTTTACTGACCCCGGGAGAGTGAAAAAATCCAATTTTCCTGACCCCGCGAGTGTGACAAATGTGATTTTCCTAACACCAGGGGTGTGAAAAAACTCAGAATCTCCTGACCCCGGGAGTGTGAAAAAATGTGATTTTCTTGACCCCGGCAGTTTGAATAATACCCAATTTTCCTGACCCCGTGAGAGTGAAAAAAATCGAATTTTCCTGACCGCGGGAGTGTGAAAAAAATCCAATTTTTAGGACCCCGGGAGTGTGAAAAAACTCCAATTTTCCTGACCCCGGGAGTATGAAAATATCCAATTTTCCTGACCCTAGGAGTGTGAAAAAAATCCAATTTTCCTTACCCCGGGAGTGTGAAAAAAATCTGATTTTCCTGTCCCCCGGGGGTGTGAAAAAAATCTGATTTTCCTGACCCTGGGAGTGTGAAAAAAATTAAATTCTCCTGACCCCGGGAGAGTGAAAAAATCCAATTTTCCTGACCCCGGGAGTGTGAAAAATGTGATTTTCATAATACCGGGAGTGTGAAAAAAAATCAGAATTTCGTGACCCCGGGAGTATGAAAAAATGTGATTTTCTTCACCCCGGGAGTGTGGAAAAAATCAGAATGTCCTGACCCCGGGAGTGTGAAAAAATGTGATTTTCTTCACCCCGGGAGTGTGAAAAAAATTAGAATTTCCTGACCCCGGGAGTGTGAAAAATGTGATTTTCCTAACACCGGGAATGTGAAAAAATTTGGATTTTCCTGACCCCGGGAGTATGAAAATATCCAATTTTCCTGAACTGGGAGTGTGAAAAATATCAGAATTTCCTGACCCCGCAAGTGTGAAAAAAATGTGATTTTCTTGACCCCTGGAGTGTGAAAAAAATCCAATTTTCCTGACCCCGGGAGTATGAAAATATCCAATTTTCCTGACCCCGGGAGTGTGAAAATATCTGATTTTCTTGACCACGGGAGTGTGAAAAAAATCCCATTTTCCTGACCCCGGGAGTATGAAAATATCCAATTTTCCTGACCCCTGGAGTGTGAAAAAAATCCAATTTTCCTGACCCCGGGAGTGTGAAAATATCCAATTTTCCTGACCCCGGGAGTATGAAAATATCCAATTTTCCTGACCCTGGGAGTGTGAAAAAAATCCAATTTTCCTTACCCCGGGTGTGTGAAAAAAATCTGATTTTCCTGACCCCGGGAGTGTGAAAAAAATTAAATTCTCCTGACCCCGGGAGAGTGAAAAAATCCAATTTTCCTGACCCCGGGAGTGTGAAAAAAAATCAGAATTTCGTGACCCCGGGAGTATGAAAAAATGTGATTTTTTTCACCCCGGGATTGTGACAAATATCAGAATGTCCTGACCCCGGGAGTGTGAAAAAACCCAATTTTCCTGACCCCTGGAGTGAGAAAAAAATTAGAATTTCCTGACCCCGGGAGTGTGAAAAATGTGATTTTCCTAACACCGGGAATGTGAAAAAATTTGGATTTTCCTGACCCCGGGAGTGTGAAAAATGTGATTTTCCTAACACCGGGAGTGTGAAAAATATTAAATTCTCCTGAACCCGGGAGTATGAAAAAAATCCAATTTTCCTGACCCCGGGAGTGTGAAAAATGTGATTTTCCTAACACCGGGAGTGTGAAAAAAACCAGAATTTCCTGACCCCGGAAGTGTGAAAAAATGAGATTTTCTTGACCCCTTGAGTGTGAAAGAAATCAGAATCTCCTGACCCCGGGAGTTTGAAAAAATGTGATTTTCTTGACCCCGGGAGTGTGAAAAAACCCAATTTTCCTGACCCGGGGAGTGTGAAAATATCTGATTTTCTTGACCACGGGAGTGTGAAAAAAATCCCATTTTCCTGACCCCGGGAGTATGAAAATATCCAATTTTCCTGACCCCGGGAGTGTAAAAAAATGTGATTTTCTTGACCCCGGGAGTGTGAAAAAATTAAATTTTCCTGACCCCGGGAGTGTGAAAATATCTGATTTTCTTGACCCCGGGAGTGTGAAAAAAATTAAATTCTCCTCACCCCGGGAGTGTGAAAAAATCCAATTTTCCTGACCCTGGGAGTGTGAAAAAAATCCAATTTTCCTGACCCCGGTAGTCTGAAAAAAATCTGATTTTCCTGACCCCAGGAGTGTGAAAAGTTTCATGTACAACACCAAGATATAAACTACATTCAGGACAACTTAAAATATGAAACTAAAAACTATCACTACAAAACAGGACCCCGGGAGAGTGAAAATATCCAATTTTCCTGACCCCGGGAGTGTAAAAACTTCTGATTTTCTTGACCCCGGGAGTGTGAAAAAAATTAAATTCTCCTGACCCTGGGAGTGTGAAAAAAATCCAATTTTCCTGACCCCGGGAGTTTGAAAATATCCGAATTTCCTGACCCCGGGAGTGTGAAAAATACCCAATTTTCCTGACCCCGTGAGAGTGAAAAAAATCGAATTTTCCTGACCGCGGGAGTGTGAAAAAAATCCAATTTTCAGGACCCCGGGAGTGTGAAAAAACTCCAATTTTACTGACCCCGGGAGAGTGAAAAAATCCAATTTTCCTGACCCCGCGAGTGTGACAAATGTGATTTTCCTAACACCAGGGGTGTGAAAAAACTCAGAATCTCCTGACCCCGGGAGTGTGAAAAAATGTGATTTTCTTGACCCCGGGAGTTTGAATAATACCCAATTTTCCTGACCCCGTGAGAGTGAAAAAAATCGAATTTTCCTGACCGCGGGAGTGTGAAAAAAATCCAATTTTCAGGACCCCGGGAGTGTGAAAAAACTCCAATTTTCCTGACCCCGGGAGTATGAAAATATCCAATTTTCCTGACCCTAGGAGTGTGAAAAAAATCCAATTTTCCTTACCCCGGGAGTGTGAAAAAAATCTGATTTTCCTGTCCCCCGGGGGTGTGAAAAAAATCTGATTTTCCTGACCCTGGGAGTGTGAAAAAAATTAAATTCTCCTGACCCCGGGAGAGTGAAAAAATCCAATTTTCCTGACCCCGGGAGTGTGAAAAATGTGATTTTCATAATACCGGGAGTGTGAAAAAAAATCAGAATTTCGTGACCCCGGGAGTATGAAAAAATGTGATTTTCTTCACCCCGGGAGTGTGGAAAAAATCAGAATGTCCTGACCCCGGGAGTGTGAAAAAATGTGATTTTCTTCACCCCGGGAGTGTGAAAAAAATTAGAATTTCCTGACCCCGGGAGTGTGAAAAATGTGATTTTCCTAACACCGGGAATGTGAAAAAATTTGGATTTTCCTGACCCCGGGAGTATGAAAATATCCAATTTTCCTGAACTGGGAGTGTGAAAAATATCAGAATTTCCTGACCCCGCAAGTGTGAAAAAAATGTGATTTTCTTGACCCCTGGAGTGTGAAAAAAATCCAATTTTCCTGACCCCGGGAGTATGAAAATATCCAATTTTCCTGACCCCGGGAGTGTGAAAATATCTGATTTTCTTGACCACGGGAGTGTGAAAAAAATCCCATTTTCCTGACCCCGGGAGTATGAAAATATCCAATTTTCCTGACCCCTGGAGTGTGAAAAAAATCCAATTTTCCTGACCCCGGGAGTGTGAAAATATCCAATTTTCCTGACCCCGGGAGTATGAAAATATCCAATTTTCCTGACCCTGGGAGTGTGAAAAAAATCCAATTTTCCTTACCCCGGGTGTGTGAAAAAAATCTGATTTTCCTGACCCCGGGAGTGTGAAAAAAATTAAATTCTCCTGACCCCGGGAGAGTGAAAAAATCCAATTTTCCTGACCCCGGGAGTGTGAAAAAAAATCAGAATTTCGTGACCCCGGGAGTATGAAAAAATGTGATTTTTTTCACCCCGGGATTGTGACAAATATCAGAATGTCCTGACCCCGGGAGTGTGAAAAAACCCAATTTTCCTGACCCCTGGAGTGAGAAAAAAATTAGAATTTCCTGACCCCGGGAGTGTGAAAAATGTGATTTTCCTAACACCGGGAATGTGAAAAAATTTGGATTTTCCTGACCCCGGGAGTGTGAAAAATGTGATTTTCCTAACACCGGGAGTGTGAAAAATATTAAATTCTCCTGAACCCGGGAGTATGAAAAAAATCCAATTTTCCTGACCCCGGGAGTGTGAAAAATGTGATTTTCCTAACACCGGGAGTGTGAAAAAAACCAGAATTTCCTGACCCCGGAAGTGTGAAAAAATGAGATTTTCTTGACCCCTTGAGTGTGAAAGAAATCAGAATCTCCTGACCCCGGGAGTTTGAAAAAATGTGATTTTCTTGACCCCGGGAGTGTGAAAAAACCCAATTTTCCTGACCCGGGGAGTGTGAAAATATCTGATTTTCTTGACCACGGGAGTGTGAAAAAAATCCCATTTTCCTGACCCCGGGAGTATGAAAATATCCAATTTTCCTGACCCCGGGAGTGTAAAAAAATGTGATTTTCTTGACCCCGGGAGTGTGAAAAAATTAAATTTTCCTGACCCCGGGAGTGTGAAAATATCTGATTTTCTTGACCCCGGGAGTGTGAAAAAAATTAAATTCTCCTCACCCCGGGAGTGTGAAAAAATCCAATTTTCCTGACCCTGGGAGTGTGAAAAAAATCCAATTTTCCTGACCCCGGTAGTCTGAAAAAAATCTGATTTTCCTGACCCCAGGAGTGTGAAAAGTTTCATGTACAACACCAAGATATAAACTACATTCAGGACAACTTAAAATATGAAACTAAAAACTATCACTACAAAACAGGACCCCGGGAGAGTGAAAATATCCAATTTTCCTGACCCCGGGAGTGTAAAAACTTCTGATTTTCTTGACCCCGGGAGTGTGAAAAAAATTAAATTCTCCTGACCCTGGGAGTGTGAAAAAAATCCAATTTTCCTGACCCCGGGAGTTTGAAAATATCCGAATTTCCTGACCCCGGGAGTGTGAAAAAATGAGTTTTTCTTGACCCCGGCAGTATGAAAAAAATCCGATTTCCTTGACCCCAGGAGTGTGAAAAAAATCAGAATTTCCTGACCCCGGGAGTGTGAAAAAATGTGATTTTCTTGACCCCGGGAGTGTGAAAAAAACCCAATTTTCTAGACCCCGGGAGTGTGAAAAAAATCCAATTTTCCTGACCCCGGGAGTATGAAAATATCCAATTTTCCTGACCCCGGGAGTGTGAAAAAAATCCAATTTTCCTGACCCCGGGAGTTTGAAAAAAATCCAATTTTCCTGACCCCGGGAGTATGAAAATATCCAATTTTCCTGACCCCGGGAGTGTGAAAAAAATCCAATTTTCCTGACCCCGGGAGTTTGAAAAAAATCCAATTTTCCTGACCCCGGGAGTGTGAAAATATCCATTATTCCTGACCCCGGGAGTGTGAAAATATCTGATTTTCTTGACCCCGGGAGTGTGAAAAAATCCCATTTTCCTGACCCCGGTAGTGTGAAAAATATCAGAATCTCTTGATCTCGGGAGTGTGAAAAAATGTGATTTTCTTGACCCCGGGAGTGTGAAAAAAATCTGGTTTTCCTGACCCCGGGGGTATGAAAATATCTGATTTCCTGGACCCCGGGAGTGTGAAAAATGTGATTTTCCTAACACCGGGAGTGTGAAAAAAATCAGAATTTCCTGACCCCGGGAGTGTGAAAAAATGTGATTTTCTTGAACCCGGGAGTGTGAAAAAAATCCAATTTTCCTGAAACCGGAAGTGTTGAAAAAAATCCAATTTTCCTGACCCCGGGAGTGTGAAAAAAATCCAATTTTCCTGAGCCAGGGAGTTTGAAAAAATGTGATTTTCTTGACCTTGGCAGTATGACAAAAATCCGATTTCCTTGACCCCGAAAGTGTGAAAACAATCAGAATTTCCTGACCCCGGGAGTGAGAAAATATCCGATTTTCCTGACCCCGGGAGTGTGAAAAAATATCAGAATTTCCTGACCCTGGGAGTGTGAAAAAATGTGATTTTCTTGAACCCGGCAGTATGACAAATATCAGATTTCCTTGACCCCGGGAGTGTGACAAAAATCTGATTTTCCTGTCCCCGGGAGTTTGAGAAAAATATTAAATTCTCCTGACCCCGGGAGTGTGAAAAAATGTGATTTTCCTGACCCCGGGTGTGTGACAAAAGTCTGATTTTCCTGTCCCAAGAGTTTGAGAAAAATATTAAATTCTCCTGACCCCGGGAGTGTGAAAAAATGTGATTTTCCTGACCCCGGGAGTGTGAAAAAAATTAAATTCTCCTCACCCCGGAAGTGTGAAAAAATTAAATTTTCCTGACCCCGGGAGTGTGAAAATATCTGATTTTCTTGACCCCGGGAGTGTGAAAAAAATTAAATTCTCCTCACCCCGGGAGTGTGAAAAAATCCAATTTTCCTGACCCTGGGAGTGTGAAAAAAATCCAATTTTCCTGACCCCAGGAGTGTGAAAAGTTTCATGTACAACACCAAGATATGAACTACATTCAGGACAACTTAAAATATGAAACTAAAAACTATCACTACAAAACAGGACCCCGGGAGAGTGAAAATATCCAATTTTCCTGACCCCGGAAGTGTAAAAACTTCTGATTTTCTTGACCCCGGGAGTGTGAAAAAAATTTAATTCTCCTGACACTGGGAGTGTGAAAAAAATCCAATTTTCCTGACCCCGGGAGTTTGAAAATATCCGAATTTCCTGACCCCAGGAGTGTGAAAAAATGCGTTTTTCTTGACCCCGGCAGTATGAAAAAAATCCGATTTCCTTGACCCCAGGAGTGTGAAAAAAATCAGAATTTCCTGACCCCGGGAGTGTGAAAAAATGTGATTTTCTTGACCCCGGGAGTGTGAAAAAAATCCAATTTTCCTGACCCCGGGAGTGTGAAAAAAATCCAATTTTCCTGAGCCAGGGAGTTTGAAAAAATGTGATTTTCTTGACCTTGGCAGTATGACAAAAATCCGATTTCCTTGACCCCGAAAGTGTGAAAACAATCAGAATTTCCTGACCCCGGGAGTGAGAAAATATCCGATTTTCCTGACCCCGGGAGTGTGAAAAAATATCAGAATTTCCTGACCCTGGGAGTGTGAAAAAATGTGATTTTCTTGAACCCGGCAGTATGACAAATATCAGATTTCCTTGACCCCGGGAGTGTGACAAAAATCTGATTTTCCTGTCCCCGGGAGTTTGAGAAAAATATTAAATTCTCCTGACCCCGGGAGTGTGAAAAAATGTGATTTTCCTGACCCCGGGTGTGTGACAAAAGTCTGATTTTCCTGTCCCAAGAGTTTGAGAAAAATATTAAATTCTCCTGACCCCGGGAGTGTGAAAAAATGTGATTTTCCTGACCCCGGGAGTGTGAAAAAAATTAAATTCTCCTCACCCCGGAAGTGTGAAAAAATTAAATTTTCCTGACCCCGGGAGTGTGAAAATATCTGATTTTCTTGACCCCGGGAGTGTGAAAAAAATTAAATTCTCCTCACCCCGGGAGTGTGAAAAAATCCAATTTTCCTGACCCTGGGAGTGTGAAAAAAATCCAATTTTCCTGACCCCAGGAGTGTGAAAAGTTTCATGTACAACACCAAGATATGAACTACATTCAGGACAACTTAAAATATGAAACTAAAAACTATCACTACAAAACAGGACCCCGGGAGAGTGAAAATATCCAATTTTCCTGACCCCGGAAGTGTAAAAACTTCTGATTTTCTTGACCCCGGGAGTGTGAAAAAAATTTAATTCTCCTGACACTGGGAGTGTGAAAAAAATCCAATTTTCCTGACCCCGGGAGTTTGAAAATATCCGAATTTCCTGACCCCAGGAGTGTGAAAAAATGCGTTTTTCTTGACCCCGGCAGTATGAAAAAAATCCGATTTCCTTGACCCCAGGAGTGTGAAAAAAATCAGAATTTCCTGACCCCGGGAGTGTGAAAAAATGTGATTTTCTTGACCCCGGGAGTGTGAAAAAAACCCAATTTTCTAGACCCCGGGAGTGTGAAAAAAATCCAATTTTCCTGGCCCCGGGAGTATGAAAATATCCAATTTTCCTGACCCCGGGAGTGTGAAAAAAACCCAATTTTCCTGACCCCGGGAGTTTGAAAAAAATCCAATTTTCCTGACCCCGGGAGTGTGAAAATATCCATTATTCCTGACCCCGGGAGTGTGAAAATATCTGATTTTCTTGACCCCGGGAGTGTGAAAAAAATCCCATTTTCCTGACCCCGGGAGTATGAAAAATATCAGAATCTCTTTACCTCGGGAGTGTGAAAAAATGTGATTTTCTTGACCCCGGGAGTGTGAAAAAAATCTGGTTTTCCTGACCCCGGGGGTATGAAAATATCTGATTTCCTGGACCCCGGGAGTGTGAAAAATGTGATTTTCCTAAAACCGGGAGTGTGAAAAAAATCAGAATTTCCTGACCCCGGGAGTGTGAAAAAATGTGATTTTCTTGAACCCGGGAGTGTGAAAAAAATCCAATTTTCCTGACCCCGGGAGTATGAAAATATCCAATTTTCCTGACCCCGGGAATGTGAAAAAAATCCAATTTTCCTGAGCCAGGGAGTTTGAAAAAATGTGATTTTCTTGACCCTGGCAGTATGACAAAAATCCGATTTCCTTGACCCCGAAAGTGTGAAAACAATCAGAATTTCCTGACCCCGGGAGTGAGAAAATATCCGATTTTCCTGACCCCGGGAGTGTGAAAAAATATCAGAATTTCCTGACCCTGAGAGTGTGAAAAAATGTGATTTTCTTGAACCCGGCAGTATGACAAATATCAGATTTCCTTGACCCCGGGAGTGTGACAAAAATCTGATTTTCCTGTCCCCGGGAGTTTGACAAAAATATTAAATTCTCCTGACCCCGGGAGTGTGAAAAAATGTGATTTTCCTGACCCCGGGTGTGTGACAAAAATCTAATTTTCCTGTCCCCGGGAGTTTGAAAAAAATCCAATTTTCCTGAACCCGGGAGTTTCAAAAATATCAGAATTTCCTGACCCCGGGAGTGTAAAAAAATGTGATTTTCTTGACCCCGGAATTGTGAAAAAATTAAATTATCCTGACCCCGGGAGTGTGAAAATATCTGATTTTCTTGACCCCGGGAGTGTGAAAAAAATTAAATTCTCCTCACCCCGGGAGTGTGAAAAAATCCAATTTTCCTGACCCTGGGAGTGTGAAAAAATCCAATTTTCCTGACCCCGGTAGTCTGAAAAAAATCTGATTTTCCTGACCCCAGGAGTGTGAAAAGTTTCATGTACAACACCAAGATATAAACTACATTCAGGACAACTTAAAATATGAAACTAAAAACTATCACTACAAAACAGGACCCCGGGAGAGTGAAAATATCCAATTTTCCTGACCCCGGGAGTGTAAAAACTTCTGATTTTCTTGACCCCGGGAGTGTGAAAAAAATTAAATTCTCCTGACCCTGGGAGTGTGAAAAAAATCCAATTTTCCTGACCCCGGGAGTTTGAAAATATCCGAATTTCCTGACCCCGGGAGTGTGAAAAAATGAGTTTTTCTTGACCCCGGCAGTATGAAAAAAATCCGATTTCCTTGACCCCAGGAGTGTGAAAAAAATCAGAATTTCCTGACCCCGGGAGTGTGAAAAAATGTGATTTTCTTGACCCCGGGAGTGTGAAAAAAATCCAATTTTCCTGACCCCGGGAGTATGAAAATATCCAATTTTCCTGACCCCGGGAGTGTGAAAAAAATCCAATTTTCCTGACCCCGGGAGTGTGAAAAAATGTGATTTTCTTGAACCCGGGAGTGTGAAAAAAATCCAATTTTCCTGAAACCGGAAGTGTGGAAAAAAATCCAATTTTCCTGACCCCGGGAGTATGAAAATATCCAATTTTCCTGACCCCGGGAGTGTGAAAAAAATCCAATTTTCCTGACCCAGGGAGTTTGAAAAAAATGTGATTTTCTTGACCCTGGCAGTATGACAAAAATCCGATTTCCTTGACCCCGAAAGTGTGAAAACAATCAGAATTTCCTGACCCCGGGAGTGAGAAAATATCCGATTTTCCTGACCCCGGGAGTGTGAAAAAATATCAGAATTTCCTGACCCTGGGAGTGTGAAAAAATGTGATTTTCTTGAACCCGGCAGTATGACAAATATCAGATTTCCTTGACCCCGGGAGTGTGACAAAAATCTGATTTTCCTGTCCCCGGGAGTTTGAGAAAAATATTAAATTCTCCTGACCCCGGGAGTGTGAAAAAATGTGATTTTCCTGACCCTGGGTGTGTGACAAAAGTCTGATTCTCCTGTCCCAAGAGTTTGAGAAAAATATTAAATTCTCCTGACCCCGGGAGTGTGAAAAAATGTGATTTTCCTGACCCCGGGTGTGTGACAAAAATCTAATTTTCCTGTCCCCGGGAGTTGGAAAAAAATCCAATTTTCCTGAACCCGGGAGTTTCAAAAATATCAGAATTTCCTGACCCCGGGAGTGTAAAAATATGTGATTTTCTTGACCCCGGGAGTGTAAAAACTTCTGATTTTCCTGACCCCGGGAGTGTGAAAAAAATTAAATTCTCCTGACCCCGGGAGAGTGAAAAAAATCCAATTTTTCTGACCCCGGGAGTGTGAAAAATGTGATTTTCCTAACACCGGGAGTGTGAAAAAAATCAAAATTTCCTGACCCCGGGAGTGTGAAAAAATGAGATTTTCCTGACCCCAGGAGTGTGAAAAAAAATCCAATTTTCCTGACCCGGGAGTGTGAAAATATCCAATTTTCCTGACCCCGGGAGTGTGACAAAAATCCAATTTTCCTGACCCCGGGAGTTTGAAAAAAATCTGATTTTCCTGACCCCGGGAGTGAGAAAATATCCGATTTTCCTGACCCCAGGAGTGTGAAAAATACCAGAATTTCCTGACCCAGGTGTGTGAAAAAATGTGATTTTCTTGACCCCGGCAGTATGACAAAAATCCGATTTCCTTGACCCCGAAAGTGTGAAAACAATCAGAATTTCCTGACCCCGGGAGTGAGAAAATATCCGATTTTCCTGACCCCGGGAGTGTGAAAAAATATCAGAATTTCCTGACCCTGGGAGTGTGAAAAAATGTGATTTTCTTGAACCCGGCAGTATGACAAATATCAGATTTCCTTGACCCCGGGAGTGTGACAAAAATCTGATTTTCCTGTCCCCGGGAGTTTGAGAAAAATATTAAATTCTCCTGACCCCGGGAGTGTGAAAAAATGTGATTTTCCTGACCCTGGGTGTGTGACAAAAGTCTGATTCTCCTGTCCCAAGAGTTTGAGAAAAATATTAAATTCTCCTGACCCCGGGAGTGTGAAAAAATGTGATTTTCCTGACCCCGGGTGTGTGACAAAAATCTAATTTTCCTGTCCCCGGGAGTTTGAAAAAAATCCAATTTTCCTGAACCCGGGAGTTTCAAAAATATCAGAATTTCCTGACCCCGGGAGTGTAAAAATATGTGATTTTCTTGACCTCGGCAGTATGACAAAAATCCGATTTCCTTGACCCCGGGAGTGTGAAAGAAATCAGAATCTCCTGACCCTGGGAGTTTGAAAAAATGTGATTTTCTTGACGCCGGGAGTGTGAAAAAACCCAATTTTCCTGACCCCGGGAGTGTGAAAAAAATCCAATTTTCCTGACCCCGGGAGTGTGAAAATATCCAATTTTCCTGACCCCGGGAGTGTGAAAATATCTGATTTTCTTGACCACGGGAGTGTGAAAAAAATTAAATTCTCCTCACCCCGGGAGTGTGAAAAAATCCAATTTTCCTGACCCTGGGAGTGTGAAAAAAATCCAATTTTCCTGACCCCGGTAGTCTGAAAAAAATCTGATTTGCCTGACCCCAGGAGTGTGAAAAGTTTCATGTACAACACCAAGATATAAACTACATTCAGGACAACTTAAAATATGAAACTAAAAACTATCACTACAAAACAGAACCCCGGGAGAGTGAAAATATCCAATTTTCCTGACCCCGGGAGTGTAAAAACTTCTGATTTTCCTGACCCCGGGAGTGTGAAAAAAATTAAATTCTCCTGACCCCGGGAGAGTGAAAAAAATCCAATTTTTCTGACCCCGGGAGTGTGAAAAATGTGATTTTCCTAACACCGGGAGTGTGAAAAGAATCAAAATTTCCTGACCCCGGGAGTGTGAAAAAATGAGATTTTCCTGACCCCAGGAGTGTGAAAAAAAATCCAATTTTCCTGACCCGGGAGTGTGAAAATATCCAATTTTCCTGACCCCGGGAGTGTGACAAAAATCCAATTTTCCTGACCCCGGGAGTTTGAAAAAAATCTGATTTTCCTGACCCCGGGAGTGAGAAAATATCCGATTTTCCTGACCCCAGGAGTGTGAAAAATATCAGAATTTCCTGACCCAGGTGTGTGAAAAAATGTGATTTTCTTGACCCCGGCAGTATGACAAAAATCCGATTTCCTTGACCCCGGGAGTGTGAAAAAAATCAGAATTTCCTGACCCTGGGTGTGTGACAAAAATCTGATTTTCCTGTCCCCGGGAGTTTGAGAAAAATATTAAATTCTCCTGACCCCGGGAGTGTCAAAAAATGTGATTTTCTTGACCCCGGGAGTGTGAAAAAATGTGATTTTCTTGACCCCGGGAGTATGAAAAAATGTGATTTTATTGACGCCGGGAGTGTGAAAAAAAAAAACAATTTTCCTGACCCAGTTCTGCTTTGTAACATTACGGTGCCCACCACTCAGAATGTTCACTCTAGTCAGTGAATGAGAAATATAATCTAGAAGGTTTATCAGAAGAACTTTTAGCTCTCCAGTTTATTAAAACAGCCGTTTCAAATATTCTTGCTGTTCTATAATTACAGTATTCTACCACATATATTATAAAAAGTTTCATTTACAACACTTTAGTGTATGAAAACCAAGACACAGGACACAGCCTCGGGCTGGGTTAACTCAGGTTTATTGCATGGTGGTCAGAGGGAACATGAGGTAATGGCGGATCGATAGCTCTTTATATACAGTAGTAATACATTTGAACGTGGTTCCATGATAGCCCATTGGCTACTATCTGCGTGACGTCATTGCTGGTCACGCCCTTCTTGTCCAGGTGTAGGTGGTGGCGGGAAAACTTCCCGCGCTGTTGCCTTTGATGAGTTTGGACCAAGAGAGCTTGGACGCTCGCTGCTGCCAGCTGGTGGTCATTAGCTCGCGTCCTATTACAGGGTTCATGAGATACAGCTGAAGGTTACATTGTTACTATAGGCAAGGTTACATTGGTTCAGATACATTGTAATCCATGTGGAAGGTAAAACCATTAGAACACAACAAACACCCAGATATAAACTACATTCAGGACAACTTCTCCCAGGCTTGTACTCAAAAAGGAACCGGTATAAGGTAAAAAAGTCACCATGCCAACTGGTCTTCAAATAATAAACAGTATCTAGTCTGAAATTGACTC
Organism: Bradypodion ventrale; assembly: GCA_035047345.1. Classification (NCBI taxonomy): domain Eukaryota; kingdom Metazoa; phylum Chordata; class Lepidosauria; order Squamata; family Chamaeleonidae; genus Bradypodion; species Bradypodion ventrale. The sequence continues at coordinate 27,594,102 of JAWDJE010000012.1, forward strand.
CTCTGATTACTGTATTGACAAGAATTTTGTTTCAGACGTCCCCCAAGACAACAAAAAACAACCTCAGTGCTGTTTAGTGCCTGTTAGTAGTTTTATCAGAAGAACTTTTAGCTCCCCAGTTTATTAAAACAGCCGTGTCAAATATTCTTGCTGTTCTATTATTACAGTATTGTAATACATATATTTTAAAAAGTTTCATGTACAACACCAAGATATAACCTACTTTCAGGACAACTTAAAATATTAAAATAGAAACTTTCACTACAAAACAGGAAGCAGGTGGGAAAGACAAATACAGTAATGAAAATTTCCCTTAAAATTTTCCTTGATGGATTTAGCTGTTTCCAGTTCTGCATTGTAACATTACGGTACCCACCACTCAGAATGTTCCCTGTAGTCAGTGAATGAGAAATATAATCTAGAAGTTTTATCAGAAGAACTTTTAGCTCCCCAGTTTATTAAAACAGCTGTGTCAAATATTCTTGGTGTTCTATAATTACAGTTATTGTACCACATATATTTTAAAAAGTTTCATTTACAACACCAAGATATACCCTACTTTCAGGACAACTTAAAATATTTAAATTAAAACCATCACTACAAAACAGGAAGCAGGTGGGAAAGACAAATACAGTAATGAAAATTTCCCTTAAATTTTCCTTGAAGTATAATCTAGAACATTACACTGCATAAAACAATCTAATCATGTATCTGTGAACACAACAGACTTTTTGCTTTTTGCTTTACATGACGCTACAGTAATGAAAATTTCCCTTAAATTTTCCTTGAAGGATTTAGCTGTGTCCAGTTCTGCATTGTAACATTACGGTGCCCACCACTCAGAATGTTCACTGTAGTCAGTGAATGAGAAATATAATGTAGAACATTACACTGAATAAAACAATCATGTATCTGTGAACACAACAGACTTTTTGCGTTACATGAGGCTGTGCCTTGTGAGCAAGAGGCCTCTCCTTTTTTAAAAAAATAACATGTGTTCACATATTTCATGGCTGTTTATATTTTCCATCCTTCTCCCAGGCTTGTACTCCAAAAGGTTGTGGGGTGAGTCGGCTGGGGTGTACTCAAAGCAGTGGAGGAGAAAAAACACTCCCAGAGGAAAAGTCAATGAAGACGTATGTAATTTGATCTTCGTATGTAGATGAGGCTATCTAAAGTTGAAAAAGCAGTGTAATCACTTGGAACGCTAGTAACTTGTTATCAGACATACATGAAATAATTAATGTTCAATTATTTGGAGAACATGAAGAGAAAATAATGTCCAAGTTGACTGCTTGTAAGGTAAAGTCCTGAGTTATGCGGTAACCCTCGTTTATGGAAGACTCGCTGGGTGAGAACTCTGACAGTCGCACTGAGAGCGTATGAGGTGAACACAGCGTCAATGATTAAAGTCACGTTGGAGTCTGCGAGGACTGCCGGCAGCGAAAGTGCTTTAGTTGTAATATGTTGTGAATTGTTTAATTGATAAGTCTTTGAAGGTTCTCATGCAGCTGGTATCTTCAAACGAGGGCAAAAGTCTGTGCGATGTCCTTCCGGTAGTGGGACATTTCATAATGCTTTCTCAAGCATCTCTAGATACAACAAAAAATATACATGTATATATACATATATACTCATCTGTATATATCTAAGTATAATCCTTCTTCTGGTGCACTATGTGTAATATATTGCAATCAATGCTAGAAACATACGTCCATAATTATACAAGGACCGATTTAACATATAATTATCAATCAAATTGGAGCAAATATGTCTGTAGCGGGCAGCATACATACCTGAATGTGAATATCTCGCGCGTCTCGCACCTCTTAAAGTCTTATATCGTGTGCCCGCGTTAGCTACATGTACAATGCTAGTCACATGTGTGACTAGTCAATATCACAATTAGGCTATCATCTGCTTACATGTGCGGTGGATAAAATACATTTTAGCAAGTATCGAAGACTGTTAAAGGGGCCAGTATGATAATCTAAGTGAGTAACAAATTACAATGATTACTAGAATTATAAGAATGACGAGAGTTCCCATTCTGTATTTAAACCATGAGGCAGAGGATAGCCTAATTGTGATATTGACTAGTCACACATACAGACAAATACAGTAAAGAAAATTTCCCTTAAAATTCTCATTGCAGGATTTAGCCAATTAGATTTTTTTTCACACTCCCAGGGTCAGGAAAATCACATTTTTTCACACTCCCGTGGTCAGGAGATTTTTCTTGACCCCGGGAGTGTGAAAAAAATCAGAATCTCCTGACACCGGGAGTGTGAAAAATGTGATTTTCCTAATATCGAGAGTGTGAAAAAAATGCTTTTTTCTTGACCCCGGGAGTGTGAAAAATATCCGATTTCCTTTATCCTGGGAGTGTGAAAAAAATCCGATTTCCTTGACCCCGGGAGTGTGAAAAAAATCAGAATTTCCTGACCCCAGGAGTGTGAAAAAATGTGATTTTCTTGACCCCGGGAGTGTGAAAAAAATCCAATTTTCCTGACCCCAGAAGTGTGAAAAAAAATCCAATTTTTCTGACCCAGGAGTGTGAAAAAAATCCAATTTTCCTGACCCCGGGAGTATGAAAATATCCAATTTTCCTGACCCCGGGAGTGTGAAAAAAATCCAATTTTCCTGATCCAGGGAGTTTGAAAAAATGTCATTTTCTTGACCCCGGCAGTATTACAAAAATCTGATTTCTTTGACCCCGGGAGTGTGAAAAAAATCAGAATTTCCTGACCCCGGTTGTGTGACAAAAATCTGATTTTCCTGTCCCCGGGAGGTTGAGAAAAATATTAAATTCTCCTGACCCCGGGAGTATGAAAAAATGTGATTTTCCTGACCCCGGGTGTGTGACAAAAATCTAATTTTCCTGTCCCCGGGAGTTTGAAAAAAATCCAATTTTCCTGAACCCGGGGGTATGAAAATATCTGATTGCCTGGACCCCGGGAGTGTGAAAAATGTGATTTTCCTAACATCGCGAGTGTGAAAAAATGCGTTTTTCTTGACCCCGGAAGTATGAAAAAAATCCGATTTCCTTGACCCCGGGAGTGTGAAAAAAATCCAATTTTCTTGACCGCGGGACTGTGAAAATATCCGATTTTCCTGACCCCGGGAGTGTGAAAAATATCAGAATTTCCTGACCCCGGCAGTGTGAAAATATCCGATTTTCCTGACCCCGGGAGTGTGAAAAATTTTAAACTCCTGACCCCGGGAGTGTGAAAAAAATCCAATTTTCCTGACCCCGGGAGTGTGAAAAATGTGATTTTCCTAACACCGGGTGTGAAAAAAATCAGAATTTCCTGACCCCGGGAGTGTGAAAAAATGAGATTTTCTTGACCCCGTGAGTGTGAAAGAAATCAGAATCTCCTGACCCCGGGAGTTTGAAAAAATGTGATTTTCTTGACCCCGGGAGTGTGAAAAAAAACCCAATTTTCCTGAACCAGGAGTGTGAAAAAAAAACAATTTTCCTGACCCCGGGAGTTTGAAAAAAATCTGATTTTCCTGACCCCGGGAGTGTAAAAAAATGTGATTTTCTTGACCCCGGGAGTGTGAAAATATCTGATTTTCTTGACCCCGGGAGTGTGAAAAAAATTAAATTCTCCTGACCCTGGGAGTGTGAAAAAAATCCAATTTTCCTGTCCCCCGGGAGTGTGAAAATATCTGATTTTCTTGACCCCGGGAGTGTGAAAAAAATTAAATTCTCCTGACCCCGGGAGAGTGAAAAATGTGATTTTCCTAACACCGGGAGTGTGAAAAAAAATCCAATTTTCCTGACCCGGGAGTGTGAAAATATCCAATTTTCCTGACCCCGGGAGTGTGACAAAAATCCAATTTTCCTGACCCCGGGAGTTTGAAAAAAATCTGATTTTCCTGACCCCGGGAGTGAGAAAATATCCGATTTTCCTGACCCCGGGAGTGTGAAAAATATCAGAATTTCCTGACCCCGGTGTGAAAAAATGTGATTTTCTTGTTCCCGGCAGTATGACAAAAATCCGATTTCTTTGACCCCGGGAGTGTGAAAAAAATCAGAATTTCCTGACCCTGGGTGTGTGACAAAAATCTGATTTTCCTGTCCCCGGGAGTTTGAGAAAAATATTAAATTCTCCTGACCCCGGGAGTGTCAAAAAATGTGATTTTCTTGACCCCAGGAGTGTGAAAAAAATTTAAATTTGCCTGACCCCGGGAGAGTGAAAAAATCCAATTTTCCTGACCCCTGGAGTGTGAAAAAAATCTGATTTTCCTGTTCCGGGAGTTTGAAAATATCTGATTTTCTTGACCCCGGGAGTGTGAAAAAAAATTAAATATTCCTGACCCCGGGAGAGTGAAAAAATCCAATTTTCCTGACCCCGCGAGTGTGACAAATGTGATTTTCCTAACACCAGGAGTGTGAAAAAAATCAGAATTTCCTGACCCCAGGAGTGTGAAAAAATGTGATTTTCTTGACCCCGGCAGTATGAAAAAAATCCGATTTCCTTGACCCCGGGAGTGTGAAAAAAATCCAATTTTCTTGACCGCGGGACTGTGAAAATATCCGATTTTCCTGACCCCGGGAGTGTGAAAAATATCAGAATTTCCTGACCCCGGCAGTGTGAAAATATCCGATTTTCCTGACCCCGGGAGTGTGAAAAATTTTAAACTCCTGACCCCGGGAGTGTGAAAAAAATCCAATTTTCCTGACCCCGGGAGTGTGAAAAATGTGATTTTCCTAACACCGGGTGTGAAAAAAATCAGAATTTCCTGACCCCGGGAGTGTGAAAAAATGAGATTTTCTTGACCCCGTGAGTGTGAAAGAAATCAGAATCTCCTGACCCCGGGAGTTTGAAAAAATGTGATTTTCTTGACCCCGGGAGTGTGGAAAAAAACCCAATTTTCCTGAACCAGGAGTGTGGAAAAAAAACAATTTTCCTGACCCCGGGAGTTTGAAAAAAATCTGATTTTCCTGACCCCGGGAGTGTAAAAAAATGTGATTTTCTTGACCCCGGGAGTGTGAAAAAAATTAATTTTGCCTGACCCCGGGAGTGTGAAAATATCTGATTTTCTTGACCCCGGGAGTGTGAAAAAAATTAAATTCTCCTCACCCCGGGAGTGTGAAAAATCCAATTTTCCTGACCCCAGGAGTGTGAAAAAAAATCCAATTTTCCTGACCCCGGGAGTGTGAAAATATCCGATTTTCCTGACCCCGTGAGTGTGAAAGAAATCAGAATCTCCTGACCCCGGGAGTTTGAAAAAAATGTGATTTTCTTGACCCCGGGAGTGTGAAAAAAAATCCAATTTTCCTGAACCAGGAGTGTGAAAAAAAAACAATTTTCCTGACCCCGGGAGTTTGAAAAAAATCTGATTTTCCTGACCCCGGGAGTGTAAAAAAATGTGATTTTCTTGACCCCGGGAGTGTGAAAATATCTGATTTTCTTGACCCCGGGAGTGTGAAAAAAATTAAATTCTCCTGACCCTGGGAGTGTGAAAAAAATCCAATTTTCCTGTCCCCCGGGAGTGTGAAAATATCTGATTTTCTTGACCCCGGGAGTGTGAAAAAAATTAAATTCTCCTGACCCCGGGAGAGTGAAAAATGTGATTTTCCTAACACCGGGAGTGTGAAAAAAAATCCAATTTTCCTGACCCGGGAGTGTGAAAATATCCAATTTTCCTGACCCCGGGAGTGTCAAAAAATGTGATTTTCTTGACCCCAGGAGTGTGAAAAAAATTTAAATTTGCCTGACCCCGGGAGAGTGAAAAAATCCAATTTTCCTGACCCCTGGAGTGTGAAAAAAATCTGATTTTCCTGTTCCCGGGAGTTTGAAAATATCAGATTTTCTTGACCCCGGGAGTGTGAAAAAAAATTAAATATTCCTGACCCCGGGAGAGTGAAAAAATCCAATTTTCCTGACCCCGCGAGTGTGACAAATGTGATTTTCCTAACACCAGGAGTGTGAAAAAAATCAGAATTTCCTGACCCCAGGAGTGTGAAAAAATGTGATTTTCTTGACCCCGGCAGTATGAAAAAAATCCGATTTCCTTGACCCCGGGAGTGTGAAAAAAATCCAATTTTCTTGACCGCGGGACTGTGAAAATATCCGATTTTCCTGACCCCGGGAGTGTGAAAAATATCAGAATTTCCTGACCCCGGCAGTGTGAAAATATCCGATTTTCCTGACCCCGGGAGTGTGAAAAATTTTAAACTCCTGACCCCGGGAGTGTGAAAAAAATCCAATTTTCCTGACCCCGGGAGTGTGAAAAATGTGATTTTCCTAACACTGGGTGTGAAAAAAATCAGAATTTCCTGACCCCGGGTGTGTGACAAAAATCTAATTTTCCTGTCCCCGGGAGTTTGAAAAAAATCCAATTTTCCTGAACCCGGGGGTATGAAAATATCTGATTGCCTGGACCCCGGGAGTGTGAAAAATGTGATTTTCCTAACATCGCGAGTGTGAAAAAATGCGTTTTTCTTGACCCCGGCAGTATGAAAAAAATCCGATTTCCTTGACCCCGGGAGTGTGAAAAAAATCCAATTTTCTTGACCGCGGGACTGTGAAAATATCCGATTTTCCTGACCCCGGGAGTGTGAAAAATATCAGAATTTCCTGACCCCGGCAGTGTGAAAATATCCGATTTTCCTGACCCCGGGAGTGTGAAAAATTTTAAACTCCTGACCCCGGGAGTGTGAAAAAAATCCAATTTTCCTGACCCCGGGAGTGTGAAAAATGTGATTTTCCTAACACCGGGTGTGAAAAAAATCAGAATTTCCTGACCCCGGGAGTGTGAAAAAATGAGATTTTCTTGACCCCCTGAGTGTGAAAGAAATCAGAATCTCCTGACCCCGGGAGTTTGAAAAAATGTGATTTTCTTGACCCCGGGAGTGTGAAAAAAAACCCAATTTTCCTGAACCAGGAGTGTGAAAAAAAAACAATTTTCCTGACCCCGGGAGTTTGAAAAAAATCTGATTTTCCTGACCCCGGGAGTGTAAAAAAATGTGATTTTCTTGACCCCGGGAGTGTGAAAATATCTGATTTTCTTGACCCCGGGAGTGTGAAAAAAATTAAATTCTCCTGACCCTGGGAGTGTGAAAAAAATCCAATTTTCCTGTCCCCCGGGAGTGTGAAAATATCTGATTTTCTTGACCCCGGGAGTGTGAAAAAAATTAAATTCTCCTGACCCCGGGAGAGTGAAAAATGTGATTTTCCTAACACCGGGAGTGTGAAAAAAAATCCAATTTTCCTGACCCGGGAGTGTGAAAATATCCAATTTTCCTGACCCCGGGAGTGTGACAAAAATCCAATTTTCCTGACCCCGGGAGTTTGAAAAAAATCTGATTTTCCTGACCCCGGGAGTGAGAAAATATCCGATTTTCCTGACCCCGGGAGTGTGAAAAATATCAGAATTTCCTGACCCCGGTGTGAAAAAATGTGATTTTCTTGTTCCCGGCAGTATGACAAAAATCCGATTTCTTTGACCCCGGGAGTGTGAAAAAAATCAGAATTTCCTGACCCTGGGTGTGTGACAAAAATCTGATTTTCCTGTCCCCGGGAGTTTGAGAAAAATATTAAATTCTCCTGACCCCGGGAGTGTCAAAAAATGTGATTTTCTTGACCCCAGGAGTGTGAAAAAAATTTAAATTTGCCTGACCCCGGGAGAGTGAAAAAATCCAATTTTCCTGACCCCTGGAGTGTGAAAAAAATCTGATTTTCCTGTTCCGGGAGTTTGAAAATATCTGATTTTCTTGACCCCGGGAGTGTGAAAAAAAATTAAATATTCCTGACCCCGGGAGAGTGAAAAAATCCAATTTTCCTGACCCCGCGAGTGTGTCAAATGTGATTTTCCTAACACCAGGAGTGTGAAAAAAATCAGAATTTCCTGACCCCAGGAGTGTGAAAAAATGTGATTTTCTTGACCCCGGCAGTATGAAAAAAATCCGATTTCCTTGACCCCGGGAGTGTGAAAAAAATCCAATTTTCTTGACCGCGGGACTGTGAAAATATCCGATTTTCCTGACCCCGGGAGTGTGAAAAATATCAGAATTTCCTGACCCCGGCAGTGTGAAAATATCCGATTTTCCTGACCCCGGGAGTGTGAAAAATTTTAAACTCCTGACCCCGGGAGTGTGAAAAAAATCCAATTTTCCTGACCCCGGGAGTGTGAAAAATGTGATTTTCCTAACACCGGGTGTGAAAAAAATCAGAATTTCCTGACCCCGGGAGTGTGAAAAAATGAGATTTTCTTGACCCCGTGAGTGTGAAAGAAATCAGAATCTCCTGACCCCGGGAGTTTGAAAAAATGTGATTTTCTTGACCCCGGGAGTGTGGAAAAAAACCCAATTTTCCTGAACCAGGAGTGTGGAAAAAAAACAATTTTCCTGACCCCGGGAGTTTGAAAAAAATCTGATTTTCCTGACCCCGGGAGTGTAAAAAAATGTGATTTTCTTGACCCCGGGAGTGTGAAAAAAATTAATTTTGCCTGACCCCGGGAGTGTGAAAATATCTGATTTTCTTGACCCCGGGAGTGTGAAAAAAATTAAATTCTCCTCACCCCGGGAGTGTGAAAAATCCAATTTTCCTGACCCCAGGAGTGTGAAAAAAAATCCAATTTTCCTGACCCCGGGAGTGTGAAAATATCCGATTTTCCTGACCCCGTGAGTGTGAAAGAAATCAGAATCTCCTGACCCCGGGAGTTTGAAAAAAATGTGATTTTCTTGACCCCGGGAGTGTGAAAAAAAATCCAATTTTCCTGAACCAGGAGTGTGAAAAAAAAACAATTTTCCTGACCCCGGGAGTTTGAAAAAAATCTGATTTTCCTGACCCCGGGAGTGTAAAAAAATGTGATTTTCTTGACCCCGGGAGTGTGAAAATATCTGATTTTCTTGACCCCGGGAGTGTGAAAAAAATTAATTTCTCCTGACCCTGGGAGTGTGAAAAAAATCCAATTTTCCTGTCCCCCGGGAGTGTGAAAATATCTGATTTTCTTGACCCCGGGAGTGTGAAAAAAATTAAATTCTCCTGACCCCGGGAGAGTGAAAAATGTGATTTTCCTAACACCGGGAGTGTGGAAAAAAATCCAATTTTCCTGACCCGGGAGTGTGAAAATATCCAATTTTCCTGACCCCGGGAGTGTCAAAAAATGTGATTTTCTTGACCCCAGGATTGTGAAAAAAATTTAAATTTGCCTGACCCCGGGAGAGTGAAAAAATCCAATTTTCCTGACCCCTGGAGTGTGAAAAAAATCTGATTTTCCTGTTCCCGGGAGTTTGAAAATATCAGATTTTCTTGACCCCGGGAGTGTGAAAAAAAATTAAATATTCCTGACCCCGGGAGAGTGAAAAAATCCAATTTTCCTGACCCCGCGAGTGTGACAAATGTGATTTTCCTAACACCAGGAGTGTGAAAAAAATCAGAATTTCCTGACCCCAGGAGTGTGAAAAAATGTGATTTTCTTGACCCCGGCAGTATGAAAAAAATCCGATTTCCTTGACCCCGGGAGTGTGAAAAAAATCCAATTTTCTTGACCGCGGGACTGTGAAAATATCCGATTTTCCTGACCCCGGGAGTGTGAAAAATATCAGAATTTCCTGACCCCGGCAGTGTGAAAATATCCGATTTTCCTGACCCCGGGAGTGTGAAAAATTTTAAACTCCTGACCCCGGGAGTGTGAAAAAAATCCAATTTTCCTGACCCCGGGAGTGTGAAAAATGTGATTTTCCTAACACTGGGTGTGAAAAAAATCAGAATTTCCTGACCCCGGGAGTGTGAAAAAATGAGATTTTCTTGACCCCGTGAGTGTGAAAGAAATCAGAATCTCCTGACCCCGGGAGTTTGAAAAAATGTGATTTTCTTGACCCCGGGAGTGTGAAAAAAAACCCAATTTTCCTGAACCAGGAGTGTGGAAAAAAAACAATTTTCCTGACCCCGGGAGTTTGAAAAAAATCTGATTTTCCTGACCCCGGGAGTGTAAAAAAATGTGATTTTCTTGACCCCGGGAGTGTGAAAAAAATTAATTTTGCCTGACCCCGGGAGTGTGAAAATATCTGATTTTCTTGACCCCGGGAGTGTGAAAAAAATTAAATTCTCCTCACCCCGGGAGTGTGAAAAATCCAATTTTCCTGACCCCAGGAGTGTGAAAAAAAATCCAATTTTCCTGACCCCGGGAGTGTGAAAATATCCGATTTTCCTGACCCCGTGAGTGTGAAAGAAATCAGAATCTCCTGACCCCGGGAGTTTGAAAAAAATGTGATTTTCTTGACCCCGGGAGTGTGAAAAAAAATCCAATTTTCCTGAACCAGGAGTGTGAAAAAAAAACAATTTTCCTGACCCCGGGAGTTTGAAAAAAATCTGATTTTCCTGACCCCGGGAGTGTAAAAAAATGTGATTTTCTTGACCCCGGGAGTGTGAAAATATCTGATTTTCTTGACCCCGGGAGTGTGAAAAAAATTAAATTCTCCTGACCCTGGGAGTGTGAAAAAAATCCAATTTTCCTGTCCCCCGGGAGTGTGAAAATATCTGATTTTCTTGACCCCGGGAGTGTGAAAAAAATTAAATTCTCCTGACCCCGGGAGAGTGAAAAATGTGATTTTCCTAACACCGGGAGTGTGAAAAAAAATCCAATTTTCCTGACCCGGGAGTGTGAAAATATCCAATTTTCCTGACCCCGGGAGTGTCAAAAAATGTGATTTTCTTGACCCCAGGAGTGTGAAAAAAATTTAAATTTGCCTGACCCCGGGAGAGTGAAAAAATCCAATTTTCCTGACCCCTGGAGTGTGAAAAAAATCTGATTTTCCTGTTCCCGGGAGTTTGAAAATATCAGATTTTCTTGACCCCGGGAGTGTGAAAAAAAATTAAATATTCCTGACCCCGGGAGAGTGAAAAAATCCAATTTTCCTGACCCCGCGAGTGTGACAAATGTGATTTTCCTAACACCAGGAGTGTGAAAAAAATCAGAATTTCCTGACCCCAGGAGTGTGAAAAAATGTGATTTTCTTGACCCCGGCAGTATGAAAAAAATCCGATTTCCTTGACCCCGGGAGTGTGAAAAAAATCCAATTTTCTTGACCGCGGGACTGTGAAAATATCCGATTTTCCTGACCCCGGGAGTGTGAAAAATATCAGAATTTCCTGACCCCGGCAGTGTGAAAATATCCGATTTTCCTGACCCCGGGAGTGTGAAAAATTTTAAACTCCTGACCCCGGGAGTGTGAAAAAAATCCAATTTTCCTGACCCCGGGAGTGTGAAAAATGTGATTTTCCTAACACCGGGTGTGAAAAAAATCAGAATTTCCTGACCCCGGGAGTGTGAAAAAATGAGATTTTCTTGACCCCGGGAGTGTGAAAGAAATCAGAATCTCCTGACCCCGGGAGTTTGAAAAAATGTGATTTTCTTGACCCCGGGAGTGTGAAAAAAAACCCAATTTTCCTGAACCAGGAGTGTGGAAAAAAAACAATTTTCCTGACCCCGGGAGTTTGAAAAAAATCTGATTTTCCTGACCCCGGGAGTGTAAAAAAATGTGATTTTCTTGACCCCGGGAGTGTGAAAAAAATTAATTTTGCCTGACCCCGGGAGTGTGAAAATATCTGATTTTCTTGACCCCGGGAGTGTGAAAAAAATTAAATTCTCCTCACCCCGGGAGTGTGAAAAATCCAATTTTCCTGACCCCAGGAGTGTGAAAAAAAATCCAATTTTCCTGACCCCGGGAGTGTGAAAATATCCGATTTTCCTGACCCCGTGAGTGTGAAAGAAATCAGAATCTCCTGACCCCGGGAGTTTGAAAAAAATGTGATTTTCTTGACCCCGGGAGTGTGAAAAAAAAACAATTTTCCTGACCCCGGGAGTTTGAAAAAAATCTGATTTTCCTGACCCCGGGAGTGTAAAAAAATGTGATTTTCTTGACCCCGGGAGTGTGAAAATATCTGATTTTCTTGACCCCGGGAGTGTGAAAAAAATTAAATTCTCCTGACCCTGGGAGTGTGAAAAAAATCCAATTTTCCTGTCCCCCGGGAGTGTGAAAATATCTGATTTTCTTGACCCCGGGAGTGTGAAAAAAATTAAATTCTCCTGACCCCGGGAGAGTGAAAAATGTGATTTTCCTAACACCGGGAGTGTGAAAAAAAATCCAATTTTCCTGACCCGGGAGTGTGAAAATATCCAATTTTCCTGACCCCGGGAGTGTCAAAAAATGTGATTTTCTTGACCCCAGGAGTGTGAAAAAAATTTAAATTTGCCTGACCCCGGGAGAGTGAAAAAATCCAATTTTCCTGACCCCTGGAGTGTGAAAAAAATCTGATTTTCCTGTTCCCGGGAGTTTGAAAATATCAGATTTTCTTGACCCCGGGAGTGTGAAAAAAAATTAAATATTCCTGACCCCGGGAGAGTGAAAAAATCCAATTTTCCTGACCCCGCGAGTGTGACAAATGTGATTTTCCTAACACCAGGAGTGTGAAAAAAATCAGAATTTCCTGACCCCAGGAGTGTGAAAAAATGTGATTTTCTTGACCCCGGCAGTATGAAAAAAATCCGATTTCCTTGACCCCGGGAGTGTGAAAAAAATCCAATTTTCTTGACCGCGGGACTGTGAAAATATCCGATTTTCCTGACCCCGGGAGTGTGAAAAATATCAGAATTTCCTGACCCCGGCAGTGTGAAAATATCCGATTTTCCTGACCCCGGGAGTGTGAAAAATTTTAAACTCCTGACCCCGGGAGTGTGAAAAAAATCCAATTTTCCTGACCCCGGGAGTGTGAAAAATGTGATTTTCCTAACACCGGGTGTGAAAAAAATCAGAATTTCCTGACCCCGGGAGTGTGAAAAAATGAGATTTTCTTGACCCCGGGAGTGTGAAAGAAATCAGAATCTCCTGACCCCGGGAGTTTGAAAAAATGTGATTTTCTTGACCCCGGGAGTGTGAAAAAAAACCCAATTTTCCTGAACCAGGAGTGTGGAAAAAAAACAATTTTCCTGACCCCGGGAGTTTGAAAAAAATCTGATTTTCCTGACCCCGGGAGTGTAAAAAAATGTGATTTTCTTGACCCCGGGAGTGTGAAAAAAATTAATTTTGCCTGACCCCGGGAGTGTGAAAATATCTGATTTTCTTGACCCCGGGAGTGTGAAAAAAATTAAATTCTCCTCACCCCGGGAGTGTGAAAAATCCAATTTTCCTGACCCCAGGAGTGTGAAAAAAAATCCAATTTTCCTGACCCCGGGAGTGTGAAAATATCCGATTTTCCTGACCCCGTGAGTGTGAAAGAAATCAGAATCTCCTGACCCCGGGAGTTTGAAAAAAATGTGATTTTCTTGACCCCGGGAGTGTGAAAAAAAATCCAATTTTCCTGAACCAGGAGTGTGAAAAAAAAACAATTTTCCTGACCCCGGGAGTTTGAAAAAAATCTGATTTTCCTGACCCCGGGAGTGTAAAAAAATGTGATTTTCTTGACCCCGGGAGTGTGAAAATATCTGATTTTCTTGACCCCGGGAGTGTGAAAAAAATTAAATTCTCCTGACCCTGGGAGTGTGAAAAAAATCCAATTTTCCTGTCCCCCGGGAGTGTGAAAATATCTGATTTTCTTGACCCCGGGAGTGTGAAAAAAATTAAATTCTCCTGACCCCGGGAGAGTGAAAAATGTGATTTTCCTAACACCGGGAGTGTGAAAAAAAATCCAATTTTCCTGACCCGGGAGTGTGAAAATATCCAATTTTCCTGACCCCGGGAGTGTGACAAAAATCCAATTTTCCTGACCCCGGGAGTTTGAAAAAAATCTGATTTTCCTGACCCCGGGAGTGAGAAAATATCCGATTTTCCTGACCCCGGGAGTGTGAAAAATATCAGAATTTCCTGACCCCGGTGTGAAAAAATGTGATTTTCTTGTTCCCGGCAGTATGACAAAAATCCGATTTCTTTGACCCCGGGAATGTGAAAAAAATCAGAATTTCCTGACCCTGGGTGTGTGACAAAAATCTGATTTTCCTGTCCCCGGGAGTTTGAGAAAAATATTAAATTCTCCTGACCCCGGGAGTGTCAAAAAATGTGATTTTCTTGACCCCAGGAGTGTGAAAAAAATTTAAATTTGCCTGACCCCGGGAGAGTGAAAAAATCCAATTTTCCTGACCCCTGGAGTGTGAAAAAAATCTGATTTTCCTGTTCCCGGGAGTTTGAAAATATCTGATTTTCTTGACCCCGGGAGTGTGAAAAAAAATTAAATATTCCTGACCCCGGGAGAGTGAAAAAATCCAATTTTCCAGACCCCGCGAGTGTGACAAATGTGATTTTCCTAACACCAGGAGTGTGAAAAAAATCAGAATTTCCTGACCCCAGGAGTGTGAAAAAATGTGATTTTCTTGACCCCGGGAGTGTGAAAAAAATCAGAATCTCCTGACCCCGGGAGTGTGAAAAAATGTGATTTTCTTGACCCCGGGAGTGTGAAAAAATGTGATTTTCTTGACCCCGGGAGTATGAAAAAATGTGATTTTATTGACCCCGGGAGTGTCAAAAAAATCAGAATCTCCTGACCCCGGGAGGGTGAAAAAATGTGATTTTCTTGACCCCGGGAGTGTGAAAAAAAAAACAATTTTCCTGACCCCGGGAGTGTGAAAAAAATCCAATTTTCCTGACCCCGGGAGTGTGAAAAAAAATCCAATTTTCCTAACACCGGGAATGTGAAAAAAATCAGAACCTGCTGACATGAACCAAGAAGCAACAGTTAGGACAGAACATGGAATGACAGAGTGGTTTGGAATAGGAAAAGGAGTAAGACAAGGCTGCATTTTATCACCCTGCTTATTCAATCTGTACACAGAGCACATAATGCGAAATGCAGGGATGGAGGAATCACAATATGGGATTAAAATTGCTGGGAGAAACATAAACAATCTGAGATATGCAGACGATACCACCCTAATGGCAGAAAGTGAGGAAGACCTAAAGAACCTCTTGATTGGGCTGAAGGAGGAGAGTGCAAAAGCTGGTTTGAGACTCAATATCAAGAAAACCAAGGTAATGGCAACAGGCCCAATCAGTTCCTGGAAAATAGATGGGGAAGAAGTAGAAGCAGTGACAGATTTTACTTTCCTGGGATCAAAGATCACGGCAGATGGGGATTGCAGCCATGAAATAAAAAGGCGACTGATTCTTGGGAGACAAGCCATGAGAAACCTGGGGAACATAGTGAAAAGCAGAGACATCACATTGCAAACAAAAATTAGAATAGTCAAAGCAATGGTATTCCCAGTGGTAATGTACGGATGTGAGAGCTGGACAATTAGGAAAGCTGAACGCAGAAGAATAGATGCCTTTGAAATGTGGTGTTGGAGGAGAGTTTTGAGAGTACCCTGGACAGCGAGGAGAACAAATAGGTCAATCTTAGAAGAAATCAACACTGACTGCTCATTGGAAGGGCTAATAGTAAAGACGAAGCTAAAGTATTTTGGACATCAAATGAGAAGGGAGGATTCACTTGAGAAGGCCCTGATGTTGGGAAAGGTGGAGGGCAAAAGAAGAAGGGGGAGGCCAAAGATGAGATGGCTAGATGGTATTGTAGACACAACGGGCACAGAACTGGGAGTGCTGAGGGGGATGGTGGAGGACAGAGGTGCCTGGAGAACAATGGTCCATAGGGTCGCAAAGGGTCGGAACCGACTGTGCGACTGAACAACAACAACAACCTGACCCCGGGAGTGTGAAAAAAATGTGATTTTCTTGACCCCGGGAGTTTGAAAAATACCCAATTTTCCTGACCCCGTGAGAGTGAAAAAAATCGAATTTTCCTGACCGCGGGAGTGTGAAAAAAATCCAATTTTCAGGACCCCGGGAGTGTGAAAAAACTCCAATTTTCCTGACCCCGGGAGAGTGAAAAAATCCAATTTTCCTGACCCCGCGAGTGTGAAAAATGTGATTTTCCTAACACCGGGAATGTGAAAAAAATCAGAACCTCCTGACCCCGGGAGTGTGAAAAAAATGTGATTTTCTTGACCCCGGGAGTTTGAAAAATACCCAATTTTCCTGACCCCGTGAGAGTGAAAAAAATCGAATTTTCCTGACCGCGGGAGTGTGAAAAAAATCCAATTTTCAGGACCCCGGGAGTGTGAAAAAACTCCAATTTTACTGACCCCGGGAGAGTGAAAAAATCCAATTTTCCTGACCCCGCGAGTGTGACAAATGTGATTTTCCTAACACCAGGGGTGTGAAAAAACTCAGAATCTCCTGACCCCGGGAGTGTGAAAAAATGTGATTTTCTTGACCCCGGCAGTTTGAATAATACCCAATTTTCCTGACCCCGTGAGAGTGAAAAAAATCGAATTTTCCTGACCGCGGGAGTGTGAAAAAAATCCAATTTTCAGGACCCCGGGAGTGTGAAAAAACTCCAATTTTCCTGACCCCGGGAGTATGAAAATATCCAATTTTCCTGACCCTAGGAGTGTGAAAAAAATCCAATTTTCCTTACCCCGGGAGTGTGAAAAAAATCTGATTTTCCTGTCCCCCGGGGGTGTGAAAAAAATCTGATTTTCCTGACCCTGGGAGTGTGAAAAAAATTAAATTCTCCTGACCCCGGGAGAGTGAAAAAATCCAATTTTCCTGACCCCGGGAGTGTGAAAAATGTGATTTTCATAATACCGGGAGTGTGAAAAAAAATCAGAATTTCGTGACCCCGGGAGTATGAAAAAATGTGATTTTCTTCACCCCGGGAGTGTGGAAAAAATCAGAATGTCCTGACCCCGGGAGTGTGAAAAAATGTGATTTTCTTCACCCCGGGAGTGTGAAAAAAATTAGAATTTCCTGACCCCGGGAGTGTGAAAAATGTGATTTTCCTAACACCGGGAATGTGAAAAAATTTGGATTTTCCTGACCCCGGGAGTATGAAAATATCCAATTTTCCTGAACTGGGAGTGTGAAAAATATCAGAATTTCCTGACCCCGCAAGTGTGAAAAAAATGTGATTTTCTTGACCCCTGGAGTGTGAAAAAAATCCAATTTTCCTGACCCCGGGAGTATGAAAATATCCAATTTTCCTGACCCCGGGAGTGTGAAAATATCTGATTTTCTTGACCACGGGAGTGTGAAAAAAATCCCATTTTCCTGACCCCGGGAGTATGAAAATATCCAATTTTCCTGACCCCTGGAGTGTGAAAAAAATCCAATTTTCCTGACCCCGGGAGTGTGAAAATATCCAATTTTCCTGACCCCGGGAGTATGAAAATATCCAATTTTCCTGACCCTGGGAGTGTGAAAAAAATCCAATTTTCCTTACCCCGGGTGTGTGAAAAAAATCTGATTTTCCTGACCCCGGGAGTGTGAAAAAAATTAAATTCTCCTGACCCCGGGAGAGTGAAAAAATCCAATTTTCCTGACCCCGGGAGTGGGAAAAAAAATCAGAATTTCGTGACCCCGGGAGTATGAAAAAATGTGATTTTTTTCACCCCGGGATTGTGACAAATATCAGAATGTCCTGACCCCGGGAGTGTGAAAAAACCCAATTTTCCTGACCCCTGGAGTGAGAAAAAAATTAGAATTTCCTGACCCCGGGAGTGTGAAAAATGTGATTTTCCTAACACCGGGAATGTGAAAAAATTTGGATTTTCCTGACCCCGGGAGTGTGAAAAATGTGATTTTCCTAACACCGGGAGTGTGAAAAATATTAAATTCTCCTGAACCCGGGAGTATGAAAAAAATCCAATTTTCCTGACCCCGGGAGTGTGAAAAATGTGATTTTCCTAACACCGGGAGTGTGAAAAAAACCAGAATTTCCTGACCCCGGAAGTGTGAAAAAATGAGATTTTCTTGACCCCTTGAGTGTGAAAGAAATCAGAATCTCCTGACCCCGGGAGTTTGAAAAAATGTGATTTTCTTGACCCCGGGAGTGTGAAAAAACCCAATTTTCCTGACCCGGGGAGTGTGAAAATATCTGATTTTCTTGACCACGGGAGTGTGAAAAAAATCCCATTTTCCTGACCCCGGGAGTATGAAAATATCCAATTTTCCTGACCCCGGGAGTGTAAAAAAATGTGATTTTCTTGACCCCGGGAGTGTGAAAAAATTAAATTTTCCTGACCCCGGGAGTGTGAAAATATCTGATTTTCTTGACCCCGGGAGTGTGAAAAAAATTAAATTCTCCTCACCCCGGGAGTGTGAAAAAATCCAATTTTCCTGACCCTGGGAGTGTGAAAAAAATCCAATTTTCCTGACCCCGGTAGTCTGAAAAAAATCTGATTTTCCTGACCCCAGGAGTGTGAAAAGTTTCATGTACAACACCAAGATATAAACTACATTCAGGACAACTTAAAATATGAAACTAAAAACTATCACTACAAAACAGGACCCCGGGAGAGTGAAAATATCCAATTTTCCTGACCCCGGGAGTGTAAAAACTTCTGATTTTCTTGACCCCGGGAGTGTGAAAAAAATTAAATTCTCCTGACCCTGGGAGTGTGAAAAAAATCCAATTTTCCTGACCCCGGGAGTTTGAAAATATCCGAATTTCCTGACCCCGGGAGTGTGAAAAATACCCAATTTTCCTGACCCCGTGAGAGTGAAAAAAATCGAATTTTCCTGACCGCGGGAGTGTGAAAAAAATCCAATTTTCAGGACCCCGGGAGTGTGAAAAAACTCCAATTTTACTGACCCCGGGAGAGTGAAAAAATCCAATTTTCCTGACCCCGCGAGTGTGACAAATGTGATTTTCCTAACACCAGGGGTGTGAAAAAACTCAGAATCTCCTGACCCCGGGAGTGTGAAAAAATGTGATTTTCTTGACCCCGGGAGTTTGAATAATACCCAATTTTCCTGACCCCGTGAGAGTGAAAAAAATCGAATTTTCCTGACCGCGGGAGTGTGAAAAAAATCCAATTTTCAGGACCCCGGGAGTGTGAAAAAACTCCAATTTTCCTGACCCCGGGAGTATGAAAATATCCAATTTTCCTGACCCTAGGAGTGTGAAAAAAATCCAATTTTCCTTACCCCGGGAGTGTGAAAAAAATCTGATTTTCCTGTCCCCCGGGGGTGTGAAAAAAATCTGATTTTCCTGACCCTGGGAGTGTGAAAAAAATTAAATTCTCCTGACCCCGGGAGAGTGAAAAAATCCAATTTTCCTGACCCCGGGAGTGTGAAAAATGTGATTTTCATAATACCGGGAGTGTGAAAAAAAATCAGAATTTCGTGACCCCGGGAGTATGAAAAAATGTGATTTTCTTCACCCCGGGAGTGTGGAAAAAATCAGAATGTCCTGACCCCGGGAGTGTGAAAAAATGTGATTTTCTTCACCCCGGGAGTGTGAAAAAAATTAGAATTTCCTGACCCCGGGAGTGTGAAAAATGTGATTTTCCTAACACCGGGAATGTGAAAAAATTTGGATTTTCCTGACCCCGGGAGTATGAAAATATCCAATTTTCCTGAACTGGGAGTGTGAAAAATATCAGAATTTCCTGACCCCGCAAGTGTGAAAAAAATGTGATTTTCTTGACCCCTGGAGTGTGAAAAAAATCCAATTTTCCTGACCCCGGGAGTATGAAAATATCCAATTTTCCTGACCCCGGGAGTGTGAAAATATCTGATTTTCTTGACCACGGGAGTGTGAAAAAAATCCCATTTTCCTGACCCCGGGAGTATGAAAATATCCAATTTTCCTGACCCCTGGAGTGTGAAAAAAATCCAATTTTCCTGACCCCGGGAGTGTGAAAATATCCAATTTTCCTGACCCCGGGAGTATGAAAATATCCAATTTTCCTGACCCTGGGAGTGTGAAAAAAATCCAATTTTCCTTACCCCGGGTGTGTGAAAAAAATCTGATTTTCCTGACCCCGGGAGTGTGAAAAAAATTAAATTCTCCTGACCCCGGGAGAGTGAAAAAATCCAATTTTCCTGACCCCGGGAGTGTGAAAAAAAATCAGAATTTCGTGACCCCGGGAGTATGAAAAAATGTGATTTTTTTCACCCCGGGATTGTGACAAATATCAGAATGTCCTGACCCCGGGAGTGTGAAAAAACCCAATTTTCCTGACCCCTGGAGTGAGAAAAAAATTAGAATTTCCTGACCCCGGGAGTGTGAAAAATGTGATTTTCCTAACACCGGGAATGTGAAAAAATTTGGATTTTCCTGACCCCGGGAGTGTGAAAAATGTGATTTTCCTAACACCGGGAGTGTGAAAAATATTAAATTCTCCTGAACCCGGGAGTATGAAAAAAATCCAATTTTCCTGACCCCGGGAGTGTGAAAAATGTGATTTTCCTAACACCGGGAGTGTGAAAAAAACCAGAATTTCCTGACCCCGGAAGTGTGAAAAAATGAGATTTTCTTGACCCCTTGAGTGTGAAAGAAATCAGAATCTCCTGACCCCGGGAGTTTGAAAAAATGTGATTTTCTTGACCCCGGGAGTGTGAAAAAACCCAATTTTCCTGACCCGGGGAGTGTGAAAATATCTGATTTTCTTGACCACGGGAGTGTGAAAAAAATCCCATTTTCCTGACCCCGGGAGTATGAAAATATCCAATTTTCCTGACCCCGGGAGTGTAAAAAAATGTGATTTTCTTGACCCCGGGAGTGTGAAAAAATTAAATTTTCCTGACCCCGGGAGTGTGAAAATATCTGATTTTCTTGACCCCGGGAGTGTGAAAAAAATTAAATTCTCCTCACCCCGGGAGTGTGAAAAAATCCAATTTTCCTGACCCTGGGAGTGTGAAAAAAATCCAATTTTCCTGACCCCGGTAGTCTGAAAAAAATCTGATTTTCCTGACCCCAGGAGTGTGAAAAGTTTCATGTACAACACCAAGATATAAACTACATTCAGGACAACTTAAAATATGAAACTAAAAACTATCACTACAAAACAGGACCCCGGGAGAGTGAAAATATCCAATTTTCCTGACCCCGGGAGTGTAAAAACTTCTGATTTTCTTGACCCCGGGAGTGTGAAAAAAATTAAATTCTCCTGACCCTGGGAGTGTGAAAAAAATCCAATTTTCCTGACCCCGGGAGTTTGAAAATATCCGAATTTCCTGACCCCGGGAGTGTGAAAAAATGAGTTTTTCTTGACCCCGGCAGTATGAAAAAAATCCGATTTCCTTGACCCCAGGAGTGTGAAAAAAATCAGAATTTCCTGACCCCGGGAGTGTGAAAAAATGTGATTTTCTTGACCCCGGGAGTGTGAAAAAAACCCAATTTTCTAGACCCCGGGAGTGTGAAAAAAATCCAATTTTCCTGACCCCGGGAGTATGAAAATATCCAATTTTCCTGACCCCGGGAGTGTGAAAAAAATCCAATTTTCCTGACCCCGGGAGTTTGAAAAAAATCCAATTTTCCTGACCCCGGGAGTATGAAAATATCCAATTTTCCTGACCCCGGGAGTGTGAAAAAAATCCAATTTTCCTGACCCCGGGAGTTTGAAAAAAATCCAATTTTCCTGACCCCGGGAGTGTGAAAATATCCATTATTCCTGACCCCGGGAGTGTGAAAATATCTGATTTTCTTGACCCCGGGAGTGTGAAAAAATCCCATTTTCCTGACCCCGGTAGTGTGAAAAATATCAGAATCTCTTGATCTCGGGAGTGTGAAAAAATGTGATTTTCTTGACCCCGGGAGTGTGAAAAAAATCTGGTTTTCCTGACCCCGGGGGTATGAAAATATCTGATTTCCTGGACCCCGGGAGTGTGAAAAATGTGATTTTCCTAACACCGGGAGTGTGAAAAAAATCAGAATTTCCTGACCCCGGGAGTGTGAAAAAATGTGATTTTCTTGAACCCGGGAGTGTGAAAAAAATCCAATTTTCCTGAAACCGGAAGTGTTGAAAAAAATCCAATTTTCCTGACCCCGGGAGTGTGAAAAAAATCCAATTTTCCTGAGCCAGGGAGTTTGAAAAAATGTGATTTTCTTGACCTTGGCAGTATGACAAAAATCCGATTTCCTTGACCCCGAAAGTGTGAAAACAATCAGAATTTCCTGACCCCGGGAGTGAGAAAATATCCGATTTTCCTGACCCCGGGAGTGTGAAAAAATATCAGAATTTCCTGACCCTGGGAGTGTGAAAAAATGTGATTTTCTTGAACCCGGCAGTATGACAAATATCAGATTTCCTTGACCCCGGGAGTGTGACAAAAATCTGATTTTCCTGTCCCCGGGAGTTTGAGAAAAATATTAAATTCTCCTGACCCCGGGAGTGTGAAAAAATGTGATTTTCCTGACCCCGGGTGTGTGACAAAAGTCTGATTTTCCTGTCCCAAGAGTTTGAGAAAAATATTAAATTCTCCTGACCCCGGGAGTGTGAAAAAATGTGATTTTCCTGACCCCGGGAGTGTGAAAAAAATTAAATTCTCCTCACCCCGGAAGTGTGAAAAAATTAAATTTTCCTGACCCCGGGAGTGTGAAAATATCTGATTTTCTTGACCCCGGGAGTGTGAAAAAAATTAAATTCTCCTCACCCCGGGAGTGTGAAAAAATCCAATTTTCCTGACCCTGGGAGTGTGAAAAAAATCCAATTTTCCTGACCCCAGGAGTGTGAAAAGTTTCATGTACAACACCAAGATATGAACTACATTCAGGACAACTTAAAATATGAAACTAAAAACTATCACTACAAAACAGGACCCCGGGAGAGTGAAAATATCCAATTTTCCTGACCCCGGAAGTGTAAAAACTTCTGATTTTCTTGACCCCGGGAGTGTGAAAAAAATTTAATTCTCCTGACACTGGGAGTGTGAAAAAAATCCAATTTTCCTGACCCCGGGAGTTTGAAAATATCCGAATTTCCTGACCCCAGGAGTGTGAAAAAATGCGTTTTTCTTGACCCCGGCAGTATGAAAAAAATCCGATTTCCTTGACCCCAGGAGTGTGAAAAAAATCAGAATTTCCTGACCCCGGGAGTGTGAAAAAATGTGATTTTCTTGACCCCGGGAGTGTGAAAAAAATCCAATTTTCCTGACCCCGGGAGTGTGAAAAAAATCCAATTTTCCTGAGCCAGGGAGTTTGAAAAAATGTGATTTTCTTGACCTTGGCAGTATGACAAAAATCCGATTTCCTTGACCCCGAAAGTGTGAAAACAATCAGAATTTCCTGACCCCGGGAGTGAGAAAATATCCGATTTTCCTGACCCCGGGAGTGTGAAAAAATATCAGAATTTCCTGACCCTGGGAGTGTGAAAAAATGTGATTTTCTTGAACCCGGCAGTATGACAAATATCAGATTTCCTTGACCCCGGGAGTGTGACAAAAATCTGATTTTCCTGTCCCCGGGAGTTTGAGAAAAATATTAAATTCTCCTGACCCCGGGAGTGTGAAAAAATGTGATTTTCCTGACCCCGGGTGTGTGACAAAAGTCTGATTTTCCTGTCCCAAGAGTTTGAGAAAAATATTAAATTCTCCTGACCCCGGGAGTGTGAAAAAATGTGATTTTCCTGACCCCGGGAGTGTGAAAAAAATTAAATTCTCCTCACCCCGGAAGTGTGAAAAAATTAAATTTTCCTGACCCCGGGAGTGTGAAAATATCTGATTTTCTTGACCCCGGGAGTGTGAAAAAAATTAAATTCTCCTCACCCCGGGAGTGTGAAAAAATCCAATTTTCCTGACCCTGGGAGTGTGAAAAAAATCCAATTTTCCTGACCCCAGGAGTGTGAAAAGTTTCATGTACAACACCAAGATATGAACTACATTCAGGACAACTTAAAATATGAAACTAAAAACTATCACTACAAAACAGGACCCCGGGAGAGTGAAAATATCCAATTTTCCTGACCCCGGAAGTGTAAAAACTTCTGATTTTCTTGACCCCGGGAGTGTGAAAAAAATTTAATTCTCCTGACACTGGGAGTGTGAAAAAAATCCAATTTTCCTGACCCCGGGAGTTTGAAAATATCCGAATTTCCTGACCCCAGGAGTGTGAAAAAATGCGTTTTTCTTGACCCCGGCAGTATGAAAAAAATCCGATTTCCTTGACCCCAGGAGTGTGAAAAAAATCAGAATTTCCTGACCCCGGGAGTGTGAAAAAATGTGATTTTCTTGACCCCGGGAGTGTGAAAAAAACCCAATTTTCTAGACCCCGGGAGTGTGAAAAAAATCCAATTTTCCTGGCCCCGGGAGTATGAAAATATCCAATTTTCCTGACCCCGGGAGTGTGAAAAAAACCCAATTTTCCTGACCCCGGGAGTTTGAAAAAAATCCAATTTTCCTGACCCCGGGAGTGTGAAAATATCCATTATTCCTGACCCCGGGAGTGTGAAAATATCTGATTTTCTTGACCCCGGGAGTGTGAAAAAAATCCCATTTTCCTGACCCCGGGAGTATGAAAAATATCAGAATCTCTTTACCTCGGGAGTGTGAAAAAATGTGATTTTCTTGACCCCGGGAGTGTGAAAAAAATCTGGTTTTCCTGACCCCGGGGGTATGAAAATATCTGATTTCCTGGACCCCGGGAGTGTGAAAAATGTGATTTTCCTAACACCGGGAGTGTGAAAAAAATCAGAATTTCCTGACCCCGGGAGTGTGAAAAAATGTGATTTTCTTGAACCCGGGAGTGTGAAAAAAATCCAATTTTCCTGACCCCGGGAGTATGAAAATATCCAATTTTCCTGACCCCGGGAATGTGAAAAAAATCCAATTTTCCTGAGCCAGGGAGTTTGAAAAAATGTGATTTTCTTGACCCTGGCAGTATGACAAAAATCCGATTTCCTTGACCCCGAAAGTGTGAAAACAATCAGAATTTCCTGACCCCGGGAGTGAGAAAATATCCGATTTTCCTGACCCCGGGAGTGTGAAAAAATATCAGAATTTCCTGACCCTGAGAGTGTGAAAAAATGTGATTTTCTTGAACCCGGCAGTATGACAAATATCAGATTTCCTTGACCCCGGGAGTGTGACAAAAATCTGATTTTCCTGTCCCCGGGAGTTTGACAAAAATATTAAATTCTCCTGACCCCGGGAGTGTGAAAAAATGTGATTTTCCTGACCCCGGGTGTGTGACAAAAATCTAATTTTCCTGTCCCCGGGAGTTTGAAAAAAATCCAATTTTCCTGAACCCGGGAGTTTCAAAAATATCAGAATTTCCTGACCCCGGGAGTGTAAAAAAATGTGATTTTCTTGACCCCGGAATTGTGAAAAAATTAAATTATCCTGACCCCGGGAGTGTGAAAATATCTGATTTTCTTGACCCCGGGAGTGTGAAAAAAATTAAATTCTCCTCACCCCGGGAGTGTGAAAAAATCCAATTTTCCTGACCCTGGGAGTGTGAAAAAATCCAATTTTCCTGACCCCGGTAGTCTGAAAAAAATCTGATTTTCCTGACCCCAGGAGTGTGAAAAGTTTCATGTACAACACCAAGATATAAACTACATTCAGGACAACTTAAAATATGAAACTAAAAACTATCACTACAAAACAGGACCCCGGGAGAGTGAAAATATCCAATTTTCCTGACCCCGGGAGTGTAAAAACTTCTGATTTTCTTGACCCCGGGAGTGTGAAAAAAATTAAATTCTCCTGACCCTGGGAGTGTGAAAAAAATCCAATTTTCCTGACCCCGGGAGTTTGAAAATATCCGAATTTCCTGACCCCGGGAGTGTGAAAAAATGAGTTTTTCTTGACCCCGGCAGTATGAAAAAAATCCGATTTCCTTGACCCCAGGAGTGTGAAAAAAATCAGAATTTCCTGACCCCGGGAGTGTGAAAAAATGTGATTTTCTTGACCCCGGGAGTGTGAAAAAAATCCAATTTTCCTGACCCCGGGAGTATGAAAATATCCAATTTTCCTGACCCCGGGAGTGTGAAAAAAATCCAATTTTCCTGACCCCGGGAGTGTGAAAAAATGTGATTTTCTTGAACCCGGGAGTGTGAAAAAAATCCAATTTTCCTGAAACCGGAAGTGTGGAAAAAAATCCAATTTTCCTGACCCCGGGAGTATGAAAATATCCAATTTTCCTGACCCCGGGAGTGTGAAAAAAATCCAATTTTCCTGACCCAGGGAGTTTGAAAAAAATGTGATTTTCTTGACCCTGGCAGTATGACAAAAATCCGATTTCCTTGACCCCGAAAGTGTGAAAACAATCAGAATTTCCTGACCCCGGGAGTGAGAAAATATCCGATTTTCCTGACCCCGGGAGTGTGAAAAAATATCAGAATTTCCTGACCCTGGGAGTGTGAAAAAATGTGATTTTCTTGAACCCGGCAGTATGACAAATATCAGATTTCCTTGACCCCGGGAGTGTGACAAAAATCTGATTTTCCTGTCCCCGGGAGTTTGAGAAAAATATTAAATTCTCCTGACCCCGGGAGTGTGAAAAAATGTGATTTTCCTGACCCTGGGTGTGTGACAAAAGTCTGATTCTCCTGTCCCAAGAGTTTGAGAAAAATATTAAATTCTCCTGACCCCGGGAGTGTGAAAAAATGTGATTTTCCTGACCCCGGGTGTGTGACAAAAATCTAATTTTCCTGTCCCCGGGAGTTGGAAAAAAATCCAATTTTCCTGAACCCGGGAGTTTCAAAAATATCAGAATTTCCTGACCCCGGGAGTGTAAAAATATGTGATTTTCTTGACCCCGGGAGTGTAAAAACTTCTGATTTTCCTGACCCCGGGAGTGTGAAAAAAATTAAATTCTCCTGACCCCGGGAGAGTGAAAAAAATCCAATTTTTCTGACCCCGGGAGTGTGAAAAATGTGATTTTCCTAACACCGGGAGTGTGAAAAAAATCAAAATTTCCTGACCCCGGGAGTGTGAAAAAATGAGATTTTCCTGACCCCAGGAGTGTGAAAAAAAATCCAATTTTCCTGACCCGGGAGTGTGAAAATATCCAATTTTCCTGACCCCGGGAGTGTGACAAAAATCCAATTTTCCTGACCCCGGGAGTTTGAAAAAAATCTGATTTTCCTGACCCCGGGAGTGAGAAAATATCCGATTTTCCTGACCCCAGGAGTGTGAAAAATACCAGAATTTCCTGACCCAGGTGTGTGAAAAAATGTGATTTTCTTGACCCCGGCAGTATGACAAAAATCCGATTTCCTTGACCCCGAAAGTGTGAAAACAATCAGAATTTCCTGACCCCGGGAGTGAGAAAATATCCGATTTTCCTGACCCCGGGAGTGTGAAAAAATATCAGAATTTCCTGACCCTGGGAGTGTGAAAAAATGTGATTTTCTTGAACCCGGCAGTATGACAAATATCAGATTTCCTTGACCCCGGGAGTGTGACAAAAATCTGATTTTCCTGTCCCCGGGAGTTTGAGAAAAATATTAAATTCTCCTGACCCCGGGAGTGTGAAAAAATGTGATTTTCCTGACCCTGGGTGTGTGACAAAAGTCTGATTCTCCTGTCCCAAGAGTTTGAGAAAAATATTAAATTCTCCTGACCCCGGGAGTGTGAAAAAATGTGATTTTCCTGACCCCGGGTGTGTGACAAAAATCTAATTTTCCTGTCCCCGGGAGTTTGAAAAAAATCCAATTTTCCTGAACCCGGGAGTTTCAAAAATATCAGAATTTCCTGACCCCGGGAGTGTAAAAATATGTGATTTTCTTGACCTCGGCAGTATGACAAAAATCCGATTTCCTTGACCCCGGGAGTGTGAAAGAAATCAGAATCTCCTGACCCTGGGAGTTTGAAAAAATGTGATTTTCTTGACGCCGGGAGTGTGAAAAAACCCAATTTTCCTGACCCCGGGAGTGTGAAAAAAATCCAATTTTCCTGACCCCGGGAGTGTGAAAATATCCAATTTTCCTGACCCCGGGAGTGTGAAAATATCTGATTTTCTTGACCACGGGAGTGTGAAAAAAATTAAATTCTCCTCACCCCGGGAGTGTGAAAAAATCCAATTTTCCTGACCCTGGGAGTGTGAAAAAAATCCAATTTTCCTGACCCCGGTAGTCTGAAAAAAATCTGATTTGCCTGACCCCAGGAGTGTGAAAAGTTTCATGTACAACACCAAGATATAAACTACATTCAGGACAACTTAAAATATGAAACTAAAAACTATCACTACAAAACAGAACCCCGGGAGAGTGAAAATATCCAATTTTCCTGACCCCGGGAGTGTAAAAACTTCTGATTTTCCTGACCCCGGGAGTGTGAAAAAAATTAAATTCTCCTGACCCCGGGAGAGTGAAAAAAATCCAATTTTTCTGACCCCGGGAGTGTGAAAAAAATCCAATTTTCCTGAGCCAGGGAGTTTGAAAAAATGTGATTTTCTTGACCTTGGCAGTATGACAAAAATCCGATTTCCTTGACCCCGAAAGTGTGAAAACAATCAGAATTTCCTGACCCCGGGAGTGAGAAAATATCCGATTTTCCTGACCCCGGGAGTGTGAAAAAAATCAGAATTTCCTGACCCCGGGAGTGTGAAAAAATGTGATTTTCTTGACCCCGGGAGTGTGAAAAAAATCAGAATTTCCTGACCCCGGGAGTGTGAAAAAATGTGATTTTCTTGACCCCGGGAGTGTGAAAAAAATCAGAATTTCCTGACCCCGGGAGTGTGAAAAAATGTGATTTTCTTGACCCCGGGAGTGTGAAAAAAATCAGAATTTCCTGACCCCGGGAGTGTGAAAAAATGTGATTTCCTTGACCCCAGGAGTGTGAAAAAAATCAGAATTTCCTGACCCCGGGAGTGTGAAAAAATGTGATTTTCTTGACCCCGGGAGTGTGAAAAAAATCCAATTTTCCTGACCCCGGGAGTGTGAAAAAAATCCAATTTTCCTGAGCCAGGGAGTTTGAAAAAATGTGATTTTCTTGACCTTGGCAGTATGACAAAAATCCGATTTCCTTGACCCCGAAAGTGTGAAAACAATCAGAATTTCCTGACCCCGGGAGTGAGAAAATATCCGATTTTCCTGACCCCGGGAGTGTGAAAAAATATCAGAATTTCCTGACCCTGGGAGTGTGAAAAAATGTGATTTTCTTGAACCCGGCAGTATGACAAATATCAGATTTCCTTGACCCCGGGAGTGTGACAAAAATCTGATTTTCCTGTCCCCGGGAGTTTGAGAAAAATATTAAATTCTCCTGACCCCGGGAGTGTGAAAAAATGTGATTTTCCTGACCCCGGGTGTGTGACAAAAGTCTGATTTTCCTGTCCCAAGAGTTTGAGAAAAATATTAAATTCTCCTGACCCCGGGAGTGTGAAAAAATGTGATTTTCCTGACCCCGGGAGTGTGAAAAAAATTAAATTCTCCTCACCCCGGAAGTGTGAAAAAATTAAATTTTCCTGACCCCGGGAGTGTGAAAATATCTGATTTTCTTGACCCCGGGAGTGTGAAAAAAATTAAATTCTCCTCACCCCGGGAGTGTGAAAAAATCCAATTTTCCTGACCCTGGGAGTGTGAAAAAAATCCAATTTTCCTGACCCCAGGAGTGTGAAAAGTTTCATGTACAACACCAAGATATGAACTACATTCAGGACAACTTAAAATATGAAACTAAAAACTATCACTACAAAACAGGACCCCGGGAGAGTGAAAATATCCAATTTTCCTGACCCCGGAAGTGTAAAAACTTCTGATTTTCTTGACCCCGGGAGTGTGAAAAAAATTTAATTCTCCTGACACTGGGAGTGTGAAAAAAATCCAATTTTCCTGACCCCGGGAGTTTGAAAATATCCGAATTTCCTGACCCCAGGAGTGTGAAAAAATGCGTTTTTCTTGACCCCGGCAGTATGAAAAAAATCCGATTTCCTTGACCCCAGGAGTGTGAAAAAAATCAGAATTTCCTGACCCCGGGAGTGTGAAAAAATGTGATTTTCTTGACCCCGGGAGTGTGAAAAAAACCCAATTTTCTAGACCCCGGGAGTGTGAAAAAAATCCAATTTTCCTGGCCCCGGGAGTATGAAAATATCCAATTTTCCTGACCCCGGGAGTGTGAAAAAAACCCAATTTTCCTGACCCCGGGAGTTTGAAAAAAATCCAATTTTCCTGACCCCGGGAGTGTGAAAATATCCATTATTCCTGACCCCGGGAGTGTGAAAATATCTGATTTTCTTGACCCCGGGAGTGTGAAAAAAATCCCATTTTCCTGACCCCGGGAGTATGAAAAATATCAGAATCTCTTTACCTCGGGAGTGTGAAAAAATGTGATTTTCTTGACCCCGGGAGTGTGAAAAAAATCTGGTTTTCCTGACCCCGGGGGTATGAAAATATCTGATTTCCTGGACCCCGGGAGTGTGAAAAATGTGATTTTCCTAACACCGGGAGTGTGAAAAAAATCAGAATTTCCTGACCCCGGGAGTGTGAAAAAATGTGATTTTCTTGAACCCGGGAGTGTGAAAAAAATCCAATTTTCCTGACCCCGGGAGTATGAAAATATCCAATTTTCCTGACCCCGGGAATGTGAAAAAAATCCAATTTTCCTGAGCCAGGGAGTTTGAAAAAATGTGATTTTCTTGACCCTGGCAGTATGACAAAAATCCGATTTCCTTGACCCCGAAAGTGTGAAAACAATCAGAATTTCCTGACCCCGGGAGTGAGAAAATATCCGATTTTCCTGACCCCGGGAGTGTGAAAAAATATCAGAATTTCCTGACCCTGAGAGTGTGAAAAAATGTGATTTTCTTGAACCCGGCAGTATGACAAATATCAGATTTCCTTGACCCCGGGAGTGTGACAAAAATCTGATTTTCCTGTCCCCGGGAGTTTGACAAAAATATTAAATTCTCCTGACCCCGGGAGTGTGAAAAAATGTGATTTTCCTGACCCCGGGTGTGTGACAAAAATCTAATTTTCCTGTCCCCGGGAGTTTGAAAAAAATCCAATTTTCCTGAACCCGGGAGTTTCAAAAATATCAGAATTTCCTGACCCCGGGAGTGTAAAAAAATGTGATTTTCTTGACCCCGGAATTGTGAAAAAATTAAATTATCCTGACCCCGGGAGTGTGAAAATATCTGATTTTCTTGACCCCGGGAGTGTGAAAAAAATTAAATTCTCCTCACCCCGGGAGTGTGAAAAAATCCAATTTTCCTGACCCTGGGAGTGTGAAAAAATCCAATTTTCCTGACCCCGGTAGTCTGAAAAAAATCTGATTTTCCTGACCCCAGGAGTGTGAAAAGTTTCATGTACAACACCAAGATATAAACTACATTCAGGACAACTTAAAATATGAAACTAAAAACTATCACTACAAAACAGGACCCCGGGAGAGTGAAAATATCCAATTTTCCTGACCCCGGGAGTGTAAAAACTTCTGATTTTCTTGACCCCGGGAGTGTGAAAAAAATTAAATTCTCCTGACCCTGGGAGTGTGAAAAAAATCCAATTTTCCTGACCCCGGGAGTTTGAAAATATCCGAATTTCCTGACCCCGGGAGTGTGAAAAAATGAGTTTTTCTTGACCCCGGCAGTATGAAAAAAATCCGATTTCCTTGACCCCAGGAGTGTGAAAAAAATCAGAATTTCCTGACCCCGGGAGTGTGAAAAAATGTGATTTTCTTGACCCCGGGAGTGTGAAAAAAATCCAATTTTCCTGACCCCGGGAGTATGAAAATATCCAATTTTCCTGACCCCGGGAGTGTGAAAAAAATCCAATTTTCCTGACCCCGGGAGTGTGAAAAAATGTGATTTTCTTGAACCCGGGAGTGTGAAAAAAATCCAATTTTCCTGAAACCGGAAGTGTGGAAAAAAATCCAATTTTCCTGACCCCGGGAGTATGAAAATATCCAATTTTCCTGACCCCGGGAGTGTGAAAAAAATCCAATTTTCCTGACCCAGGGAGTTTGAAAAAAATGTGATTTTCTTGACCCTGGCAGTATGACAAAAATCCGATTTCCTTGACCCCGAAAGTGTGAAAACAATCAGAATTTCCTGACCCCGGGAGTGAGAAAATATCCGATTTTCCTGACCCCGGGAGTGTGAAAAAATATCAGAATTTCCTGACCCTGGGAGTGTGAAAAAATGTGATTTTCTTGAACCCGGCAGTATGACAAATATCAGATTTCCTTGACCCCGGGAGTGTGACAAAAATCTGATTTTCCTGTCCCCGGGAGTTTGAGAAAAATATTAAATTCTCCTGACCCCGGGAGTGTGAAAAAATGTGATTTTCCTGACCCTGGGTGTGTGACAAAAGTCTGATTCTCCTGTCCCAAGAGTTTGAGAAAAATATTAAATTCTCCTGACCCCGGGAGTGTGAAAAAATGTGATTTTCCTGACCCCGGGTGTGTGACAAAAATCTAATTTTCCTGTCCCCGGGAGTTGGAAAAAAATCCAATTTTCCTGAACCCGGGAGTTTCAAAAATATCAGAATTTCCTGACCCCGGGAGTGTAAAAATATGTGATTTTCTTGACCCCGGGAGTGTAAAAACTTCTGATTTTCCTGACCCCGGGAGTGTGAAAAAAATTAAATTCTCCTGACCCTGGGAGAGTGAAAAAAATCCAATTTTTCTGACCCCGGGAGTGTGAAAAATGTGATTTTCCTAACACCGGGAGTGTGAAAAAAATCAAAATTTCCTGACCCCGGGAGTGTGAAAAAATGAGATTTTCCTGACCCCAGGAGTGTGAAAAAAAATCCAATTTTCCTGACCCGGGAGTGTGAAAATATCCAATTTTCCTGACCCCGGGAGTGTGACAAAAATCCAATTTTCCTGACCCCGGGAGTTTGAAAAAAATCTGATTTTCCTGACCCCGGGAGTGAGAAAATATCCGATTTTCCTGACCCCAGGAGTGTGAAAAATACCAGAATTTCCTGACCCAGGTGTGTGAAAAAATGTGATTTTCTTGACCCCGGCAGTATGACAAAAATCCGATTTCCTTGACCCCGAAAGTGTGAAAACAATCAGAATTTCCTGACCCCGGGAGTGAGAAAATATCCGATTTTCCTGACCCCGGGAGTGTGAAAAAATATCAGAATTTCCTGACCCTGGGAGTGTGAAAAAATGTGATTTTCTTGAACCCGGCAGTATGACAAATATCAGATTTCCTTGACCCCGGGAGTGTGACAAAAATCTGATTTTCCTGTCCCCGGGAGTTTGAGAAAAATATTAAATTCTCCTGACCCCGGGAGTGTGAAAAAATGTGATTTTCCTGACCCTGGGTGTGTGACAAAAGTCTGATTCTCCTGTCCCAAGAGTTTGAGAAAAATATTAAATTCTCCTGACCCCGGGAGTGTGAAAAAATGTGATTTTCCTGACCCCGGGTGTGTGACAAAAATCTAATTTTCCTGTCCCCGGGAGTTTGAAAAAAATCCAATTTTCCTGAACCCGGGAGTTTCAAAAATATCAGAATTTCCTGACCCCGGGAGTGTAAAAATATGTGATTTTCTTGACCTCGGCAGTATGACAAAAATCCGATTTCCTTGACCCCGGGAGTGTGAAAGAAATCAGAATCTCCTGACCCTGGGAGTTTGAAAAAATGTGATTTTCTTGACGCCGGGAGTGTGAAAAAACCCAATTTTCCTGACCCCGGGAGTGTGAAAAAAATCCAATTTTCCTGACCCCGGGAGTGTGAAAATATCCAATTTTCCTGACCCCGGGAGTGTGAAAATATCTGATTTTCTTGACCACGGGAGTGTGAAAAAAATTAAATTCTCCTCACCCCGGGAGTGTGAAAAAATCCAATTTTCCTGACCCTGGGAGTGTGAAAAAAATCCAATTTTCCTGACCCCGGTAGTCTGAAAAAAATCTGATTTGCCTGACCCCAGGAGTGTGAAAAGTTTCATGTACAACACCAAGATATAAACTACATTCAGGACAACTTAAAATATGAAACTAAAAACTATCACTACAAAACAGAACCCCGGGAGAGTGAAAATATCCAATTTTCCTGACCCCGGGAGTGTAAAAACTTCTGATTTTCCTGACCCCGGGAGTGTGAAAAAAATTAAATTCTCCTGACCCCGGGAGAGTGAAAAAAATCCAATTTTTCTGACCCCGGGAGTGTGAAAAATGTGATTTTCCTAACACCGGGAGTGTGAAAAGAATCAAAATTTCCTGACCCCGGGAGTGTGAAAAAATGAGATTTTCCTGACCCCAGGAGTGTGAAAAAAAATCCAATTTTCCTGACCCGGGAGTGTGAAAATATCCAATTTTCCTGACCCCGGGAGTGTGACAAAAATCCAATTTTCCTGACCCCGGGAGTTTGAAAAAAATCTGATTTTCCTGACCCCGGGAGTGAGAAAATATCCGATTTTCCTGACCCCAGGAGTGTGAAAAATATCAGAATTTCCTGACCCAGGTGTGTGAAAAAATGTGATTTTCTTGACCCCGGCAGTATGACAAAAATCCGATTTCCTTGACCCCGGGAGTGTGAAAAAAATCAGAATTTCCTGACCCTGGGTGTGTGACAAAAATCTGATTTTCCTGTCCCCGGGAGTTTGAGAAAAATATTAAATTCACAATTAGGCTATCATCTGCTTACATGTGCGGTGGATAAAATACAGCTTAGCAAGTATCGAAGACTGTTAAAGGGGCCAGTATGATAATCTAAGTGAGTAACAAATTACAATGATTACTAGAATTATAAGAATGACGAGAGTACCCATTTTGTATTTAAACCATGAGGCAGAGGATAGCCTAATTGTGATATTGACTAGTCACACATACAGACAAATACAGTAATGAAAAGTTCCCTTAAAATTCTCATTGCAGGATTTAGCCAATTTTCCTGACCCCAGGAGTGTGAAAAAAATCAGAATCTCCTGACCACGGGAGTGTGAAAAAATGTGATTTTCTTGACCCTGGGAGTGTAAAAAAAATCTAATTTTCCTGACCCCGCGAGTGTGACAAATGTGATTTTCCTAACACCAGGAGTGTGAAAAAAAAATCTGAATTTCCTGACCCCGGGAGAGTGAAAAAAATCCAATTTTCCTGACCCCTGGAGTGTGAAAAAAATCTGATTTTCCTGTTCCCGGGAGTTTGAAAATATCTGATTTTCTTGACCCCGGGAGTGTGAAAAAAAATTAAATATTCCTGACCCCGGGAGAGTGAAAAAATCCAATTTTCCTGACCCCGCGAGTGTGACAAATGTGATTTTCCTAACACCAGGAGTGTGAAAAAAATCAGAATTTCCTGACCCCAGGAGTGTGAAAAAATGTGATTTTCTTGACCCCGGGAGTGTGAAAAAAATCAGAATCTCCTGACCCCGGGAGTGTGAAAAAATGTGATTTTCTTGACCCCGGGAGTGTGAAAAAATGTGATTTTCTTGACCCCGGGAGTATGAAAAAATGTGATTTTATTGACCCCGGGAGTGTCAAAACAATCAGAATCTCCTGACCCCGGGAGGGTGAAAAAATGTGATTTTCTTGACCCCGGGAGTGTGAGAAAAAAAACAATTTTCCTGACCCAGTTCTGCATTGTAACATTACGGTGCCCACCACTCAGAATGTTCACTCTAGTCAGTGAATGAGAAATATAATCTAGAAGGTTTATCAGAAGAACTTTTAGCTCTCCAGTTTATTAAAACAGCCGTTTCAAATATTCTTGCTGTTCTATAATTACAGTATTCTACCACATATATTATAAAAAGTTTCATTTACAACACCCAGATATAAACTACATTCAGGACAACTTCTCCCAGGCTTGTACTCAAAAAGGAACCGGTATAAGGTAAAAAAGTCACCATGCCAACTGGTCTTCAAATAATAACAGTATCTAGTCTGAAATTGACTCCTCTGATTACTGTATTGACAAGAATTTTGTTTCAGACGTCCCCCAAGACAACAAAAAACAACCTCATTGCTGTTTAGTGCCTGTTAGTAGTTTTATCAGAAGAACTTTTAGCTCCCCAGTTTATTAAAACAGCCGTGTCAAATATTCTTGCTGTTCTATTATTAC
Organism: Bradypodion ventrale; assembly: GCA_035047345.1. Taxonomy (NCBI): domain Eukaryota; kingdom Metazoa; phylum Chordata; class Lepidosauria; order Squamata; family Chamaeleonidae; genus Bradypodion; species Bradypodion ventrale. Next base: position 27,629,788 of record JAWDJE010000012.1, read on the forward strand.
AGTATTGTAATACATATATTTTTAAAAGTTTCATGTACAACACCAAGATATAACCTACTTTCAGGACAACTTAAAATATTAAAATAGAAACTTTCACTACAAAACAGGAAGCAGGTGGGAAAGACAAATACAGTAATGAAAATTTCGCTTAAAATTTTCCTTGAAGGATTTAGCTTTGTCCAGTTCTGCATTGTAAAATTACGGTGCCCACCCCTCAGAATGTTCACTGTAGTCAGTGAATGAGAAATATAATCTAGAAGTTTTATCAGAAGAACTCTTAGCTCCCCAGTTTATTAAAACAGCCGTGTCAAATATTCTTGGTGTTCTATAATTACAGTATTGTACCACATATATTTTAAAAAGTTTTATGTACAACACCAAGATATAACCTACTTTCAGGACAATTTAAAATATTTAAATTAAAACTATCACTACAAAACAGGAAGCAGGTGGGAAAGACAAATACAGTAATGAAAATTTCCCTTAAATTTTCCTTGAAGGATTTAGCTGTGTCCAGTTCTGCATTGTAACATTACGGTGCCCACCACTCAGAATGTTCACTGTAGTCAGTGAATGACAAAATATAATCTAGAACATTACACTGCATAAAACAATCTAATCATGTATCTGTGAACACAACAGACTTTGTGCCTTGTGAGCAAGAGGCCTCTCCTTTTTTAACTTAAAAAATAACATGTGTTCACATATTTCATGGCTGTTTATATTTTCCATCCTTCTCCCAGGCTTGTACTCCAAAAGGTTGTGGGGTGAGTCGGCTGGGGTGTACTCAAAGCAGTGGAGGAGAAAAAACACTCCCAGAGCAAAAGTCAATTAAGACGTATGAATAGCTTTAATGTAATTTGATCTTCGTATGTAGATGCACTAGGAGGCTATCTAAAGTTGAAAAAAGCAGTGTAATCACTTGGAACGCTAGTAACTCTTGTTATCAGACATACATGAAATAATTAATGTTCAAAATTATTTGGAGAACATGAACAGAAAATAATGTCCAAGTTGACTGCTTGTAAGGCAAAGTCCTGCTTGGGAAAATTCATTTTTCTGATGGGAATTTTTTCATGAGTTTGGAACAATCCATGTTTCCCATGTTATTTTTTTCTGTTCAGAAATTTCTTTTCCCTATACGAATTTTCTAGCTCGGGAGGATTCAATCTTCAGATGGGAATTTTTTTTTAGTTCGGAACAATCCATGTTTCCCATTTTATTTTTTTCTGTTCAGAAATTCATTTTCCCTATACGAATTTTCTAGCCCGGGAAAATTCAATCTTCCGATGGGAATCTTTTTTTTGAGTTCGTAACAATGATGCTATTTTCTTGTGTTCAGAAATTCATTTTCCCTATACGATTTTTGAGCTTGGGAAAATTCATTTTTCTGATGGGGATTTTTTCATGAGTTTGGAACAATCCATTTTTCCCATGTTATTTTTTTCTGTTCAGAAATTCATTTTCCCTATACGAATTTTCTAGCCCAGAAAATTCAATCTTCCGATGGGAATCTTTTTTTTTGAGTTCGTAACAATATATCTTTCTGATGCTATTTTTTTGTGTTCAGAAATTCATTTTCCCTATACGAATTTTCGAGTTCGGGAAAATTCAATATTCAGAAGGGTTTTTTTTTTGTTTGGAGAAATCCAAGTTTTTGGATGTTATTTTTTTGTGCAGAAATTCATTTTCCCTATACGATTTTTGACCATGGGAAAATTCATTTTTCCGATGGGAATTTTTTTTGAGTTTGGACAAATCCATGTTTCTGATGCTATTTTCTTGTGTTTAGAAATTCATTTTCCCTATACGATTTTTGAGCTTTGGAAAATTCATTTTTCAGATGGGAATTTTTTCATGAGTTTTGAACAATCCATGTTTCCGATGTTATTTTTTTCTGTTCATAAATTCGTTTTCCCTGTCCGAATTTTCAATCTTGGGAGAATTCACTCTTCAGATGGGATTTCTTTTGTTCGGAACAATCCATGTTTCTGATGCTATATTCTTGCGTTCAGAAATTCATTTTCTCTATATGATTTTTGAGCATGGGAAAATTCATTTTTCAGATGGGAATTTTTTTCATGAGTTTGGAACAATCCATTTTTCCCATGTTATTTTTTTCTGTTCAGAAATTCATTTTCCCTATACGAATTTTCTAGCCCGGGAAAATTCAATCTTCCGATGGGAATCTTTTTTTTTGAGTTCGTAACAATACATCTTTCTGATGCTATTTTCTTGTGTTCAGAAATTCATTTTCCCTAAACGAATTTTCTAGCTCGGGAGGATTCAATGTTCAGATGGGAAATTTTTTTGAGTTCGGAACAATCCATGTTTCCCATGTTATTTTTTTCTGTTCAGAAATTCATTTTCCCTATACGAATTTTCTAGCCCGGGAAAATTCAATCTTCCGATGGGAATCTTTTCTTTGAGTTCGTAACAATACATCTTTCTGATGCTATTTTCTTGTGTTCAGAAATTCATTTTCCATATACAATTTTTGAGCTTGGGAAAATTCATTTTTCTGATGGGAATTTTTTCATGAGTTTGGAACAATCCGTGTTTCCCATGGTATTTTTTTCTGTTCAGAAATTTCTTTTCCCTATACGAATTTTCTAGCTCGGGAGGATTCAATCTTCAGATGGGGTGTACTCAAAGCAGTGGAGGAGAAAAAACACTCCCAGAGCAAAAGTCAATAAAAAAATGTGATTTTCTTGACCCCGGGAGTGTGAAAAAAATTAATTTTGCCTGACCCCGGGAGTGTGAAAATATCTGATTTTCTTGACCCCGGGAGTGTGAAAAAAATTAAATTCTCCTCACCCCGGGAGTGTGAAAAATCCAATTTTCCTGACCCCAGGAGTGTGAAAAAAATCCAATTTTCCTGACTCCGGGAGTGTGAAAATATCCGATTTTCCTGACGCCGTGAGTGTGAAAAAATGTGATTTTCTTGACCCCGGGAGTGTGAAAAAAATCCAATTTTCCTGACCCCGAGAGTTTGAAAAAAATCTGGTTTTCCTGACCCCGGGGATATGAAAATATCTGATTTCCTGGACTCCGGGAGTGTGAAAAAATTAAATTCTCCTGACCACAGGGTCGGGGTCGGGGTCGGGGTCGGGGTCGGGTTCGGGTTCGGGTTCGGGTTCGGGTTCGGGTTCGGGTTCGGGTTCGGGTTCGGGTTCGGGTTCGGGTTCGGGTTCGGGTTCGGGTTCGGGTTCGGGTTCGGGTTCGGGTTCGGGTTCGGGTTCGGGTTCGGGTTCGGGTTCGGGTTCGGGTTCGGGTTCGGGTTCGGGTTCGGGTTCGGGTTCGGGTTCGGGTTCGGGTTCGGGTTCGGGTTCGGGTTCGGGTTCGGGTTCGGGTTCGGGTTCGGGTTCGGGTTCGGGTTAGGGTTAGGGTTCGGGTTCGGGTTCGGGTTAGGGTTCGGGTTCGGGTTCGGGTTCGGGTTAGGGTTAGGGTTAGGGTTAGGGTTAGGGTTAGGGTTAGGGTTAGGGTTAGGGTTAGGGTTAGGGTTAGGGTTAGGGTTAGGGTTAGGGTTAGGGTTAGGGTTAGGGTTAGGGTTAGGGTTAGGGTTAGGGTTAGGGTTAGGGTTAGGGTTAGGGTTAGGGTTAGGGTTAGGGTTAGGGTTAGGGTTAGGGTTAGGGTTAGGGTTAGGGTTAGGGTTAGGGTTAGGGTTAGGGTTAGGGTTAGGGTTAGGGTTAGGGTTAGGGTTAGGGTTAGGGTTAGGGTTAGGGTTAGGGTTAGGGTTAGGGTTAGGGTTAGGGTTAGGGTTAGGGTTAGGGTTAGGGTTAGGGTTAGGGTTAGGGTTAGGGTTAGGGTTAGGGTTAGGGTTAGGGTTAGGGTTAGGGTTAGGGTTAGGGTTAGGGTTAGGGTTAGGGTTAGGGTTAGGGTTAGGGTTAGGGTTAGGGTTAGGGTTAGGGTTAGGGTTAGGGTTAGGGTTAGGGTTAGGGTTAGGGTTAGGGTTAGGGTTAGGGTTAGGGTTAGGGTTAGGGTTAGGGTTAGGGTTAGGGTTAGGGTTAGGGTTAGGGTTAGGGTTAGGGTTAGGGTTAGGGTTAGGGTTAGGGTTAGGGTTAGGGTTAGGGTTAGGGTTAGGGTTAGGGTTAGGGTTAGGGTTAGGGTTAGGGTTAGGGTTAGGGTTAGGGTTAGGGTTAGGGTTAGGGTTAGGGTTAGGGTTAGGGTTAGGGTTAGGGTTAGGGTTAGGGTTAGGGTTAGGGTTAGGGTTAGGGTTAGGGTTAGGGTTAGGGTTAGGGTTAGGGTTAGGGTTAGGGTTAGGGTTAGGGTTAGGGTTAGGGTTAGGGTTAGGGTTAGGGTTAGGGTTAGGGTTAGGGTTAGGGTTAGGGTTAGGGTTAGGGTTAGGGTTAGGGTTAGGGTTAGGGTTAGGGTTAGGGTTAGGGTTAGGGTTAGGGTTAGGGTTAGGGTTAGGGTTAGGGTTAGGGTTAGGGTTAGGGTTAGGGTTAGGGTTAGGGTTAGGGTTAGGGTTAGGGTTAGGGTTAGGGTTAGGGTTAGGGTTAGGGTTAGGGTTAGGGTTAGGGTTAGGGTTAGGGTTAGGGTTAGGGTTAGGGTTAGGGTTAGGGTTAGGGTTAGGGTTAGGGTTAGGGTTAGGGTTAGGGTTAGGGTTAGGGTTAGGGTTAGGGTTAGGGTTAGGGTTAGGGTTAGGGTTAGGGTTAGGGTTAGGGTTAGGGTTAGGGTTAGGGTTAGGGTTAGGGTTAGGGTTAGGGTTAGGGTTAGGGTTAGGGTTAGGGTTAGGGTTAGGGTTAGGGTTAGGGTTAGGGTTAGGGTTAGGGTTAGGGTTAGGGTTAGGGTTAGGGTTAGGGTTAGGGTTAGGGTTAGGGTTAGGGTTAGGGTTAGGGTTAGGGTTAGGGTTAGGGTTAGGGTTAGGGTTAGGGTTAGGGTTAGGGTTAGGGTTAGGGTTAGGGTTAGGGTTAGGGTTAGGGTTAGGGTTAGGGTTAGGGTTAGGGTTAGGGTTAGGGTTAGGGTTAGGGTTAGGGTTAGGGTTAGGGTTAGGGTTAGGGTTAGGGTTAGGGTTAGGGTTAGGGTTAGGGTTAGGGTTAGGGTTAGGGTTAGGGTTAGGGTTAGGGTTAGGGTTAGGGTTAGGGTTAGGGTTAGGGTTAGGGTTAGGGTTAGGGTTAGGGTTAGGGTTAGGGTTAGGGTTAGGGTTAGGGTTAGGGTTAGGGTTAGGGTTAGGGTTAGGG
>JAWDJE010000013.1:0-7500 GCA_035047345.1 Bradypodion ventrale
AACCCTAACCCTAACCCTAACCCTAACCCTAACCCTAACCCTAACCCTAACCCTAACCCTAACCCTAACCCTAACCCTAACCCTAACCCTAACCCTAACCCTAACCCTAACCCTAACCCTAACCCTAACCCTAACCCTAACCCTAACCCTAACCCTAACCCTAACCCTAACCCTAACCCTAACCCTAACCCTAACCCTAACCCTAACCCTAACCCTAACCCTAACCCTAACCCTAACCCTAACCCTAACCCTAACCCTAACCCTAACCCTAACCCTAACCCTAACCCTAACCCTAACCCTAACCCTAACCCTAACCCTAACCCTAACCCTAACCCTAACCCTAACCCTAACCCTAACCCTAACCCTAACCCTAACCCTAACCCTAACCCTAACCCTAACCCTAACCCTAACCCTAACCCTAACCCTAACCCTAACCCTAACCCTAACCCTAACCCTAACCCTAACCCTAACCCTAACCCTAACCCTAACCCTAACCCTAACCCTAACCCTAACCCTAACCCTAACCCTAACCCTAACCCTAACCCTAACCCTAACCCTAACCCTAACCCTAACCCTAACCCTAACCCTAACCCTAACCCTAACCCTAACCCTAACCCTAACCCTAACCCTAACCCTAACCCTAACCCTAACCCTAACCCTAACCCTAACCCTAACCCTAACCCTAACCCTAACCCTAACCCTAACCCTAACCCTAACCCTAACCCTAACCCTAACCCTAACCCTAACCCTAACCCTAACCCTAACCCTAACCCTAACCCTAACCCTAACCCTAACCCTAACCCTAACCCTAACCCTAACCCTAACCCTAACCCTAACCCTAACCCTAACCCTAACCCTAACCCTAACCCTAACCCTAACCCTAACCCTAACCCTAACCCTAACCCTAACCCTAACCCTAACCCTAACCCTAACCCTAACCCTAACCCTAACCCTAACCCTAACCCTAACCCTAACCCTAACCCTAACCCTAACCCTAACCCTAACCCTAACCCTAACCCTAACCCTAACCCTAACCCTAACCCTAACCCTAACCCTAACCCTAACCCTAACCCTAACCCTAACCCTAACCCTAACCCTAACCCTAACCCTAACCCTAACCCTAACCCTAACCCTAACCCTAACCCTAACCCTAACCCTAACCCTAACCCTAACCCTAACCCTAACCCTAACCCTAACCCTAACCCTAACCCTAACCCTAACCCTAACCCTAACCCTAACCCTAACCCTAACCCTAGACCCTAACCCTAACCCTAACCCTAACCCTAACCCTAACCCTAACCCTAACCCTAACCCTAACCCTAACCCTAACCCTAACCCTAACCCTAACCCTAACCCTAACCCTAACCCTAACCCTAACCCTAACCCTAACCCTAACCCTAACCCTAACCCTAACCCTAACCCTAACCCTAACCCTAACCCTAACCCTAACCCTAACCCTAACCCTAACCCTAACCCTAACCCTAACCCTAACCCTAACCCTAACCCTAACCCTAACCCTAACCCTAACCCTAACCCTAACCCTAACCCTAACCCTAACCCTAACCCTAACCCTAACCCTAACCCTAACCCTAACCCTAACCCTAACCCTAACCCTAACCCTAACCCTAACCCTAACCCTAACCCTAACCCTAACCCTAACCCTAACCCTAACCCTAACCCTAACCCTAACCCTAACCCTAACCCTAACCCTAACCCTAACCCTAACCCTAACCCTAACCCTAACCCTAACCCTAACCCTAACCCTAACCCTAACCCTAACCCTAACCCTAACCCTAACCCTAACCCTAACCCTAACCCTAACCCTAACCCTAACCCTAACCCTAACCCTAACCCTAACCCTAACCCTAACCCTAACCCTAACCCTAACCCTAACCCTAACCCTAACCCTAACCCTAACCCTAACCCTAACCCTAACCCTAACCCTAACCCTAACCCTAACCCTAACCCTAACCCTAACCCTAACCCTAACCCTAACCCTAACCCTAACCCTAACCCTAACCCTAACCCTAACCCTAACCCTAACCCTAACCCTAACCCTAACCCTAACCCTAACCCTAACCCTAACCCTAACCCTAACCCTAACCCTAACCCTAACCCTAACCCTAACCCTAACCCTAACCCTAACCCTAACCCTAACCCTAACCCTAACCCTAACCCTAACCCTAACCCTAACCCTAACCCTAACCCTAACCCTAACCCTAACCCTAACCCTAACCCTAACCCTAACCCTAACCCTAACCCTAACCCTAACCCTAACCCTAACCCTAACCCTAACCCTAACCCTAACCCTAACCCTAACCCTAACCCTAACCCTAACCCTAACCCTAACCCTAACCCTAACCCTAACCCTAACCCTAACCCTAACCCTAACCCTAACCCTAACCCTAACCCTAACCCTAACCCTAACCCTAACCCTAACCCTAACCCTAACCCTAACCCTAACCCTAACCCTAACCCTAACCCTAACCCTAACCCTAACCCTAACCCTAACCCTAACCCTAACCCTAACCCTAACCCTAACCCTAACCCTAACCCTAACCCTAACCCTAACCCTAACCCTAACCCTAACCCTAACCCTAACCCTAACCCTAACCCTAACCCTAACCCTAACCCTAACCCTAACCCTAACCCTAACCCTAACCCTAACCCTAACCCTAACCCTAACCCTAACCCTAACCCTAACCCTAACCCTAACCCTAACCCTAACCCTAACCCTAACCCTAACCCTAACCCTAACCCTAACCCTAACCCTAACCCTAACCCTAACCCTAACCCTAACCCTAACCCTAACCCTAACCCTAACCCTAACCCTAACCCTAACCCTAACCCTAACCCTAACCCTAACCCTAACCCTAACCCTAACCCTAACCCTAACCCTAACCCTAACCCTAACCCTAACCCTAACCCTAACCCTAACCCTAACCCTAACCCTAACCCTAACCCTAACCCTAACCCTAACCCTAACCCTAACCCTAACCCTAACCCTAACCCTAACCCTAACCCTAACCCTAACCCTAACCCTAACCCTAACCCTAACCCTAACCCTAACCCTAACCCTAACCCTAACCCTAACCCTAACCCTAACCCTAACCCTAACCCTAACCCTAACCCTAACCCTAACCCTAACCCTAACCCTAACCCTAACCCTAACCCTAACCCTAACCCTAACCCTAACCCTAACCCTAACCCTAACCCTAACCCTAACCCTAACCCTAACCCTAACCCTAACCCTAACCCTAACCCTAACCCTAACCCTAACCCTAACCCTAACCCTAACCCTAACCCTAACCCTAACCCTAACCCTAACCCTAACCCTAACCCTAACCCTAACCCTAACCCTAACCCTAACCCTAACCCTAACCCTAACCCTAACCCTAACCCTAACCCTAACCCTAACCCTAACCCTAACCCTAACCCTAACCCTAACCCTAACCCTAACCCTAACCCTAACCCTAACCCTAACCCTAACCCTAACCCTAACCCTAACCCTAACCCTAACCCTAACCCTAACCCTAACCCTAACCCTAACCCTAACCCTAACCCTAACCCTAACCCTAACCCTAACCCTAACCCTAACCCTAACCCTAACCCTAACCCTAACCCTAACCCTAACCCTAACCCTAACCCTAACCCTAACCCTAACCCTAACCCTAACCCTAACCCTAACCCTAACCCTAACCCTAACCCTAACCCTAACCCTAACCCTAACCCTAACCCTAACCCTAACCCTAACCCTAACCCTAACCCTAACCCTAACCCTAACCCTAACCCTAACCCTAACCCTAACCCTAACCCTAACCCTAACCCTAACCCTAACCCTAACCCTAACCCTAACCCTAACCCTAACCCTAACCCTAACCCTAACCCTAACCCTAACCCTAACCCTAACCCTAACCCTAACCCTAACCCTAACCCTAACCCTAACCCTAACCCTAACCCTAACCCTAACCCTAACCCTAACCCTAACCCTAACCCTAACCCTAACCCTAACCCTAACCCTAACCCTAACCCTAACCCTAACCCTAACCCTAACCCTAACCCTAACCCTAACCCTAACCCTAACCCTAACCCTAACCCTAACCCTAACCCTAACCCTAACCCTAACCCTAACCCTAACCCTAACCCTAACCCTAACCCTAACCCTAACCCTAACCCTAACCCTAACCCTAACCCTAACCCTAACCCTAACCCTAACCCTAACCCTAACCCTAACCCTAACCCTAACCCTAACCCTAACCCTAACCCTAACCCTAACCCTAACCCTAACCCTAACCCTAACCCTAACCCTAACCCTAACCCTAACCCTAACCCTAACCCTAACCCTAACCCTAACCCTAACCCTAACCCTAACCCTAACCCTAACCCTAACCCTAACCCTAACCCTAACCCTAACCCTAACCCTAACCCTAACCCTAACCCTAACCCTAACCCTAACCCTAACCCTAACCCTAACCCTAACCCTAACCCTAACCCTAACCCTAACCCTAACCCTAACCCTAACCCTAACCCTAACCCTAACCCTAACCCTAACCCTAACCCTAACCCTAACCCTAACCCTAACCCTAACCCTAACCCTAACCCTAACCCTAACCCTAACCCTAACCCTAACCCTAACCCTAACCCTAACCCTAACCCTAACCCTAACCCTAACCCTAACCCTAACCCTAACCCTAACCCTAACCCTAACCTAACCCTAACCCTAACCCTAACCCTAACCCTAACCCTAACCCTAACCCTAACCCTAACCCTAACCCTAACCCTAACCCTAACCCTAACCCTAACCCTAACCCTAACCCTAACCCTAACCCTAACCCTAACCCTAACCCTAACCCTAACCCTAACCCTAACCCTAACCCTAACCCTAACCCTAACCCTAACCCTAACCCTAACCCTAACCCTAACCCTAACCCTAACCCTAACCCTAACCCTAACCCTAACCCTAACCCTAACCCTAACCCTAACCCTAACCCTAACCCTAACCCTAACCCTAACCCTAACCCTAACCCTAACCCTAACCCTAACCCTAACCCTAACCCTAACCCTAACCCTAACCCTAACCCTAACCCTAACCCTAACCCTAACCCTAACCCTAACCCTAACCCTAACCCTAACCCTAACCCTAACCCTAACCCTAACCCTAACCCTAACCCTAACCCTAACCCTAACCCTAACCCTAACCCTAACCCTAACCCTAACCCTAACCCTAACCCTAACCCTAACCCTAACCCTAACCCTAACCCTAACCCTAACCCTAACCCTAACCCTAACCCTAACCCTAACCCTAACCCTAACCCTAACCCTAACCCTAACCCTAACCCTAACCCTAACCCTAACCCTAACCCTAACCCTAACCCTAACCCTAACCCTAACCCTAACCCTAACCCTAACCCTAACCCTAACCCTAACCCTAACCCTAACCCTAACCCTAACCCTAACCCTAACCCTAACCCTAACCCTAACCCTAACCCTAACCCTAACCCTAACCCTAACCCTAACCCTAACCCTAACCCTAACCCTAACCCTAACCCTAACCCTAACCCTAACCCTAACCCTAACCCTAACCCTAACCCTAACCCTAACCCTAACCCTAACCCTAACCCTAACCCTAACCCTAACCCTAACCCTAACCCTAACCCTAACCCTAACCCTAACCCTAACCCTAACCCTAACCCTAACCCTAACCCTAACCCTAACCCTAACCCTAACCCTAACCCTAACCCTAACCCTAACCCTAACCCTAACCCTAACCCTAACCCTAACCCTAACCCTAACCCTAACCCTAACCCTAACCCTAACCCTAACCCTAACCCTAACCCTAACCCTAACCCTAACCCTAACCCTAACCCTAACCCTAACCCTAACCCTAACCCTAACCCTAACCCTAACCCTAACCCTAACCCTAACCCTAACCCTAACCCTAACCCTAACCCTAACCCTAACCCTAACCCTAACCCTAACCCTAACCCTAACCCTAACCCTAACCCTAACCCTAACCCTAACCCTAACCCTAACCCTAACCCTAACCCTAACCCTAACCCTAACCCTAACCCTAACCCTAACCCTAACCCTAACCCTAACCCTAACCCTAACCCTAACCCTAACCCTAACCCTAACCCTAACCCTAACCCTAACCCTAACCCTAACCCTAACCCTAACCCTAACCCTAACCCTAACCCTAACCCTAACCCTAACCCTAACCCTAACCCTAACCCTAACCCTAACCCTAACCCTAACCCTAACCCTAACCCTAACCCTAACCCTAACCCTAACCCTAACCCTAACCCTAACCCTAACCCTAACCCTAACCCTAACCCTAACCCTAACCCTAACCCTAACCCTAACCCTAACCCCTAACCCTAACCCTAACCCTAACCCTAACCCTAACCCTAACCCTAACCCTAACCCTAACCCTAACCCTAACCCTAACCCTAACCCTAACCCTAACCCTAACCCTAACCCTAACCCTAACCCTAACCCTAACCCTAACCCTAACCCTAACCCTAACCCTAACCCTAACCCTAACCCTAACCCTAACCCTAACCCTAACCCTAACCCTAACCCTAACCCTAACCCTAACCCTAACCCTAACCCTAACCCTAACCCTAACCCTAACCCTAACCCTAACCCTAACCCTAACCCTAACCCTAACCCTAACCCTAACCCTAACCCTAACCCTAACCCTAACCCTAACCCTAACCCTAACCCTAACCCTAACCCTAACCCTAACCCTAACCCTAACCCTAACCCTAACCCTAACCCTAACCCTAACCCTAACCCTAACCCTAACCCTAACCCTAACCCTAACCCTAACCCTAACCCTAACCCTAACCCTAACCCTAACCCTAACCCTAACCCTAACCCTAACCCTAACCCTAACCCTAACCCTAACCCTAACCCTAACCCTAACCCTAACCCTAACCCTAACCCTAACCCTAACCCTAACCCTAACCCTAACCCTAACCCTAACCCTAACCCTAACCCTAACCCTAACCCTAACCCTAACCCTAACCCTAACCCTAACCCTAACCCTAACCCTAACCCTAACCCTAACCCTAACCCTAACCCTAACCCTAACCCTAACCCTAACCCTAACCCTAACCCTAACCCTAACCCTAACCCTAACCCTAACCCTAACCCTAACCCTAACCCTAACCCTAACCCTAACCCTAACCCTAACCCTAACCCTAACCCTAACCCTAACCCTAACCCTAACCCTAACCCTAACCCTAACCCTAACCCTAACCCTAACCCTAACCCTAACCCTAACCCTAACCCTAACCCTAACCCTAACCCTAACCCTAACCCTAACCCTAACCCTAACCCTAACCCTAACCCTAACCCTAACCCTAACCCTAACCCTAACCCTAACCCTAACCCTAACCCTAACCCTAACCCTAACCCTAACCCTAACCCTAACCCTAACCCTAACCCTAACCCTAACCCTAACCCTAACCCTAACCCTAACCCTAACCCTAACCC
>JAWDJE010000013.1:10000-60000 GCA_035047345.1 Bradypodion ventrale
TCATCAGGAACCATAGAAAAAAGCAAGAACCTTAGAATTGGAACCCTAGAACTAAAGCAAGAACCTTAGAATTGGAACCCTGGAAGTTAAACAAGAACCTAAGAACTTGAACATTAGGACTACTGCGATAAATCTAGAACTGGAAGCCAAGAACTGTGACTGAAACCCAAGGACCGGAACCCTACAGCTGGGACTGAAACCATAAAACTGGAACCCAATAAATATATTCCATCTTCACTCTCACACATTCTCCCGTCTGGCCTCACATACACCAGGACACACACACACACCAATCGCTGCAAGGCGGAGTATCAAACCAAGAAGGCACCCTTGCTATTGACTTGAACGTGGTCAAAGGCTTACGCCTAGCACGCAAATCAGGGCGGCTGCACCTTACTTGGCTCTTAACTCTGGGCGCCCCCGGGAAAACACATAGGAATTTCACACAACAACCACCACGGCCAGACCCAGCCCGGAACAACATGGACACACAAGATGCTGCTGAACTTCACATCACAAAACACACAACGGCCAACACAGCTTAAATAGAAAAACAACTTGGAAGTACAGCAACACCTTGAGTGACAAGGTGCCCCGGCCTGGCGCAAACCCCACACAAAGGAAATTACCTTGCAGAACTGCAGCTCCAACCACAAGATGGGAAGGCTACTCTTCCTCTTCTTCTGCACAATTGGGATTCTCAGTTGAAAAATTTTATTATTACACAAAAAAAGGAACAACTAAATACAAGTCACCTTCATTAACATGCTGACACAAAGCTTCGGGACTAACATCATACTCTTAGAAACTTAGACAGGACACAAAAGAATTCATCCTTTAGCATACACTAAGATCTCCTAATTCCTTCAAAAAAGGGGACTCAGACAAACACTTGCGTTGAGGTTTTTCAAAGACTATATTGTGCCTGACCAGTAGAAAAGAAAACAGGCGTGCCTGCATTGCTCTAATCCGTTTAGCACAGGACAAAGACTGTTTAGGAATGGATTGAACCCTTATTTGGAATACTTTAGGTTTCCTTATCTACTCATTAAAAAAAGATGCCATGCTCCAGAATGTGTCGGATGTTGGTCTTTGCAGGGGGAACTATTTCTTGGGATGGGAAATTGTGGGGTGTTTCATGCTGTTTAGATGATTAACACTGGCATGCCTGATGGCACATGTTGGCATGTGCTTTCGCCTTCCTTCCATCCGCTAATTCTTTACGGCACCTTGGACAAAGGGGATGATTGGACACGTGACTGCAAATGAACGCTATGCTACATGATACAACATCTTAACTTTTAAACCTGCAATTCAGAAACTTGGCAAAAATTGGATACTTCTATGCTAAAATCAGGGCTGTTTCACGTGTTTTTCTAATGTATTCTGCAAATGCTTTTAAAATTCCAGAAAAATAAAGCAAATTCCTTCTCGTGTCAAAGACTGAAGAAATATGAATTTCTCCTATGCTAAGGTGCCACTTAAAAAGGATGGCCTCTGCATAGAATGGCTGCAACTCCTAGGACACACCTGAAAATGAAAAAGAAAAAGAAGGATGACACTGGGAACAAAGACATGCTGAACGTTATTCCCCTTCTGATCACATTAGCCCACTTATTCATAACTTCATCACAGAAATAAATCTACTTTCAAATAATTTCTACAACAAAAAAAAAAAACCCAACAGGACACAGGATGGAGACTTGCTCCATGGCATCTGACCAACTGCCTTCCTACTCAGGGGCTCACTGACAATCGATTACAAATTTCTTCCTTTTAAACTGATACGTTAGCAAAAGCTGAGACAGACATAGGTGCTCACATGGGGACTCACTCTCTGACAACTACCCACACTTCCGGCTAACAAGGCGACCTTCTTAACCGCTCGGACGTTGCAGCCTCTAATTCAGGTTCTAATATTTTATTTGCTGTAGCTTATAAAATATAATTTTAGACACATTTTCTTTTCAAAAAGCACACATTGAACAGTAAGTGAAGAAAACATGCAGCTCCTATGCTCTGCCACCTCACACACACACACCCCCAAAAAAAAACCAGGGGAAAGGACATTGGCCCGGGGAGACTAGAAGGAGAAAAATCCCTTACACAAAAGGGCACCACTCGCTCTCTCTCTCTCTCTCTCTCTCACACACACACACAAACACCCGTAGGGAATGACAAAATCCTAACCACGAATTTTATTTAAAACGAAACAGGCGCCCCAAGAGCCTATGGGGGACGCGGAAGCAACGATCTCATCTTCCTGGGTCTTCCTTCAGACACAGGGGGGAGCGGAGTGCCCCACCCGCTGATCCTACCTACCTCTAGCCTTGAAAACACCGCCTGAACTTGCACAAAGCAAACGCAAAAGAACGAGAAAACCAAATCGGGGCGAGCTGGCGCTGGCCAAGGCATCAAAGCTGCGCCGGAGACGCTCTAGCACTTCGAAGGCGACGAAATAGCGACGCTCTAGCGCTTGGCTTTACGGTTTCCATGGAGACGAGGAACGCTGGTCCGTCATCGATATTCCTCCGACGCATCATTTCCGGGAAGGACCCCATAGCCACGCTCGAGCGTTTGTTGGACGGTGGGTCGCCCAAACCGCCTCCCCCAACTTATTCGCGCCCTCGAACGACCGTGGGTAGGGGGGGGAAGCAGTGTGGCCGACGGAATTGGGGGGGGGGGGGGATCCCGCTCCACACACGAACGAACGGGGGCCTCGAACTGAGGATGAAATAGCCTTTTCTTCTCTCCACCCCTTTCCTATCTGGCTAACGAAGAGGGCCGCGAGAAGAAGGAGACGAGGACTAACGCATTCATCATCCGCTGTGCCGCTGGTCTGCAGGACGCCACAAGACTCTCCGAGAACAACAATTCCCATTCTCGTACGGAAAGAAAATATACCTTTAAAGACCACCACGGGAGGGGGACGGAGGGGAGCGGAGGAAGAATCATCATTTCGAGGGGACTGGAAGCCCCCCGCCCTCCCTCCCAGAAACACACACCAGACACCCCTATTCCTCGTCCGCTGCTAATTGGGAGAAGATGACGGTATGTACCTTTAAACGCCCCACTATGCTGCTCGCTGCCGCCGGGTGCCCGCGTGAACCAGCCTCGCGCACGCACCAGGCCAGCTGTAGGAAAGAAGGGACTAAGAGCCGCTAACGGGGGGCGGGCGGCGGGGGCCACGTCAATCAGCCTCGCGCACGCACCACGACAGGTGTGGGGAATAAGGGACTAATTGCTGCTAATATATAAGGCGCGCAGGTACCGGACGGCGGTGGGTTTTCCCCGCCGAGGTTTCTCAGACATAGTGTCTGAGCCGTTGGGCGGGTACACGGAGCTTGCGGAGCCAGCGCAGTATAAGGGGCCTATCGGGCAACGGCCGAGGCGGAACCGGGCACGTCCAACACCCGCTCTGGAAAGGCCCGCCGGGCCTGAACAGCCCCCGCTGTGGATAAAGCCCGCCGGGCCTGAACAGCCGCCACGGACCCCCTTAGATAGAAGGGGAATTTCACAAACCCGAAAACCCACGCCTCTCGCTGCCTTCTCTTCCTCAGTCAGGTAGGGGGGGGGAAGGGGGGGAGAGGGACAAGAAAAGCCTATTTCACCCCCACTTCGGTTGGCATTTTAAAAAGTTCTTTCTTCACAAATTAGTGGGGGGAGGGG
The DNA here is from genome assembly GCA_035047345.1 of Bradypodion ventrale. Classification (NCBI taxonomy): domain Eukaryota; kingdom Metazoa; phylum Chordata; class Lepidosauria; order Squamata; family Chamaeleonidae; genus Bradypodion; species Bradypodion ventrale. The sequence continues at coordinate 13,670 of JAWDJE010000013.1, forward strand.
TGCAACAGCTCCTGTCTAGTCATGCCTGCCATGTGACCACGGATAGGGAACGTCGGCAGAAGCAGACAGCGCTGGCTCTTTGGCTTAGAAACAGAGACTAGCTTTTGACCCAAAATTACATTCGGCAGGGGCCACGTCAATCAGCCTCGCGCACGCACCAGGCCAGGTGTGGGGAAGAAGGGACTAATAGCCGCTTACGGGCGGCGGGGGCCACGTCAATCAGCCTCGCGCACGCACCACGACAGGTGTGGAGAATAAGGGACTAACAGCCGCTAACGGGCGGCGGGCGGCGGGGACCGCGCGCGTGAACCAGCCTCGCGCACGCACCATGCCAGCTGTAGGAAAGAAGGGACTAAGAGCCGCTAACGGGGGGCGGGCGGAGGGGGCCACGTCAATCAGCCTCGCGCACGCACCACGACAGGTGTGGGGAATAAGGGACTAATTGCTGCTAATATATAAGGCGCGCAGGTACCGGACGGCGGTGGGTTTTCCCCGCCGAGGTTTCTCAGACATAGTGTCTGAGCCGTTGGGCGGGTACACGGAGCTTGCGGAGCCAGCGCAGTATAAGGGGCCTATCGGGCAACGGCCGAGGCGGAAACGGGCACGTCCAACACCCGCTCTGGATAAAGCCCGCCAGGCCGGAACAGCCCCCGCTGTGGATAAAGCCCGCCGGGCCTGAACAGCCCCCGCTGTGGATAAAGCCCGCCGGGCCTGAACAGCCCCCGCTGTGGATAAAGCCCGCCGGGCCTGAACAGCCCCCGCGGACCCCCTTAGATAGAAAGGGAATTTCACAAACCCGAAAACGCACGCCTCTCGCGGCCTTCTCTTCCTCAGTCAGGTAAGGGGGGGGGGAGGGGGGAGGGAGAAGAAAAGCCTATTTAACCCCACTTCGAGGCCCCCGCCCGCCCCCCCCCCCCGCCCCACGGAAACCCTTAGTTACAAAGGGCATTTTTAAACAACATTCCGTCCGCTCTGGATGGTGTCTAGTCGTGCCTGCCATGTGACCACAGATAGGAAACGTCTGCAGAAGCAGACAGTGCTGGCTCTTTGGCTTAGAAACAGAAACTAGCTTTTGACCCAGAATTACATTCTCAATCAGGAGAGAGAGGAAAAAATAACAGAAGGGAGAAAAGAAAGGGGAAGAAGAAAATAAAAAGAAAAAGAAAAAGGAGAATGAGAAAGGAAAAGAAACGAAGGAGGGAATAGAAGAGAAAGAAGGAAGGAAAAAGAGCCAAAGGGAGGGAGGGAGGGGAAAGAAGAAAGGAAAAGATAAAAGGAAGAAGGATTCGAGAACACCTGGATAGGAAGCAGAACTGCAGGCAAGCTTGGAAACGCTTTAAAATTTTAGCCTCAGCAAAATTAGAGTGAAGTCTCAGTAGACCAAATAGCTGATAAAGGTCAAGGTTAAAGTGACTCTTGCTTGAAAGCCAGTAGTATCTGACTCTAACATGCAGTGCTCATCTCCATATATAGCAAAAAAACAAAAAAAGGTGTCTGTGTCTGCACATATTTCCCATGGACATGTGGGAGGCACAAGTAAACCCCAGAGTGGACAGAACTCAGGAGTACCTAGTTATCTACTTGCAAATTCTAGCTTCTGAAATGCTACGTTGGCAACAGCTGGGACAGAGACGGGCACGCGCTCTGTCCTGCAGTACTCAGCTTGGGAACTGCTGACCTACCACCTACCATTCAGCCTGTTAACCGTGTCAGTCAGTTGCTCAAGGATGGGAAAACAAAGGGCAACATGGTGCAGGGGCAGGGGAGCTATCTGACCAGAGGTGGGGCAGTGGAAGATTACATTTATTTATTTTTCTTTATTTATTTATTAGATTTCTATACACGACAAAGGAATGGATTACCAAAATACCACCGTGTGACGCTTCATTGGACACACACTCTATTGTAAGAAGCCCAGCCTGGATACCAAAGCCCAAGTGAGTAAAATGAACCACATCCTCTGGAAATTCAAAAAGTTATCAATGGGCAACTCAAGCCTCCACACTGCACACGAGTCAGCTTTCGCCCAGACTGTGTCAGCTTAGAAGAGACTGCTCTGGCATGGAACGCATCCACACACGTAAAACAAGGCGGCATGGCTTTGCATGAAGCCATAATGCAGCTCATGACATGAGTCATAAACCTACACCCAGTTGAGAAAATAGACCCCCCCCCCCTCCTTGCTGATATTGCTCCACCTAAGTAGCATTGGAAACCGCCACCCACAACAGAACAAAACAAGAGAAGTTCTTTCATTGACGGTCTCCGACCCTCAGGTTAAAGTCTGGCCGGGTGATCCTGCTATTCTCATACAGTAGACCAGGGATGGCGAACCTCTGGCACTCCGACTGTTCTTCGAATTCAATCCCCGGAAACCCCAAGTCAGCACTCTTCCTCATCAGAGCTTATTCTGGGAACTGAAGTCCAAGAAGAACACCTGGACTGCTAAAGGTTTGCCATCACTGGAATAGACCCCCTACGGCCAGCGACCCGATGCCGAGCCTCAGGTAGCAGTGAACTAACCTGACAAACCTGAGGACTAACGGCCTTGGGTGGGCGAACATCACATGGAAGGGGAGAACGGTCCCCAAGTAGATTAAATCACGCTGGAATCCATCTTTGATGGAGGCCAGCAGCTGCATCATCCATCCTGCCCTGGGAATGAGGATGATGTGGAATTTCTGGTGCCAAAAGCTCTCAGGACCGCAAAGGAAATCGTGCAACTGGATCCGGGGTACTCTGGGTGTCACGCTGCTAAGGCAGAAGGACATGCCATACAATTCTCACCACACTCTCTTCATGGCTCAGCGCCATGAGGATCGCCAATACTTGAAATTGGATACTGCACAAAAAGGAATTCCCTCAGCTTATTCGAGGCCTCCTCCAAGTGACGTTGGGGAGATTGACTTACAGCCACATCTCCTCCTCCTCCTCTAATGTGTCATTCCTTGTGCGGGGAGCTCCTTCCTTCAACCCTCCCTACCGCCACCCCTGATCGTAGCAGGGTATGAGAAGACTGCAGTGATGGATGGCCAACCTTTGGCACTGCAGCTGTTCTTCTTAGACTTCAATTCCCAGAAGGCCAAGTCTCTCTGCATAGGTGCAGTGAACCCATTGGTGTAGATTCACGGGGACTGTTGGGCTTCTTCTGGGAATTTAAGTACAAGAGCAGCTGGAGTGCCAAAGGTTTGCCATATCACGGGGCTAAGTCAACACATCTACCTGGAGGCCAAAACCTTTCAAGTAATTCACAGTATATGACGCACCACAAAAGAAAAGAGACGACAACAACCCAAAAAAAGAATGTTTATTCCAGCCCACTCCGACTTCCAAATTGACTCCTGGCAAGGGATGCAAAAGGCATTTTTGGGGGGAACCAGAGAAACCCAAATAATAGGGTGAAAAGAATAGGTGTCTAGTGTGGGGGTGTCACCTTCAAGCTTAAAAACCAGACATCGACTACAACCAAACACACCTTTCCATTAATAAGAACTTTTATTTCCCAGAATCACCCAGTGGGCGAAGAAGACTGAGGAGGAGGAGGAGAGAGTAAGCATTTGCCCCCACAAAAAAAGGAATACACTTGAGGGCACCTTTTCAAAAAGCCACATGATGATTAAAGAGGCTGAACCAGAAGAGCTTCACGTGTCACACGCATACCTGGCGAGGGAGAAGGTAGAAGCAGCCCAAGGAGAAGAGGAAGAGCATCATCATCATCTTCATAAGCCACAGCAGGGGAAAAGAAACCATTTAAAAAAGGGACCAAAGTCCTGCCTTCACAACCTTAAAACCTCTGGGCTCTCATGAGGTAAACATATAAGAAAACACCCCCACAAAGGTAAGGAAGGAAGAAATGTGCGAGAGGAGAATTTGGGGTGGGGGTGGAGGCAACAGCTCCTGCCAACCGAGCTGTTACAAATTGCAAGACACTGCAAAGAGATAGATAGGGACCACTTAGGTAGGAACGGTAAACAGCATTCTGTGTGCTCCGGGCAGTGTCCAGTTGTGCCTGCCATGTGGCCACGGATAGGAAACGTCTGCACAAATAGACACCTCTGGCTCTTTGGCTTAGAAACAGAGATGAGCACTGACCCAAAGAGTAAGATACGACCAGCTTATCACCAAGGGCAACATTTACAGAAGAAGGTTTTGAACACCAGATTGGACACAGCATCAAAACCAGCCATTAAGAGTTCCTAAAACACAAACACCCCCCCACCCCACCCCACCCAAAAAAAGGAGGCAGGAACCTGAGGAAGAGGCAGAATGGGATTTTGACCCAGAATTAAATTCTCAATCAGGAAAGAGACGGAAGGAAACAGAGAGAAAGAACAGAAGGGAGGAAAGAAAGGAAGAAAGAAAGAAAGAGAAAAAGAAGGAGAAAGAGAAACAAAAAGAAAGGGAAGAGAGAATAGAAAGGAAAGAAGAAAGGGAAAAAAAGCAAAAGGGAGGGAAGGGAAGGAAAAAAAGAAAATATAAAATAGGAGGAAGGAATAATAAGTCCAGAACACCTGTATCTGACTCTAAAGTTCAGTGCTCATCTCTGTATATAGTAAAAAACAAAAACAGGTGTCTGTGTCTGCAGATGTTTCTGTGGACATGTGGGAGTCACAACTAAACCCCACAGTGCACAGAACTCAGTAGTACCTATTTCTCTACTTGCAATTTCTTGCTAGGTTGGAAGGATTTGAAACTGCTGACCTTCCACCTCCCACTCACCCTATTAACCACTTCAGTGAGTTACTAAAGGATGGGAAAACGCATTACAAAATGGTGCAGAGGGGAGAGAGATATCTGGCCAGAGGAACGGGTGTGGAGAGTGGAATATTACATTTATTTAATTTTATTCATTTACAATTTATTTATTAGATTTCTATACGTAACAAAGGAATCGGTTAACAAAATGCCTCCATGTGACGCTTGACCGGACACGTTCTCTCTTTTAAGAAGCCCTACCTGCATACCAAAGCCCAAGTGAGTACAACGAACCACATCCTCTGGAAAATCACAAAGTTATCAATGGAGAACTCAAGCCGCCACACACTGCGCACATGTCAGCTATGGCCCTGAGTGTGTCTTCTTACAGCAGACTGCTCTGGGATGGAACGCATCCACACACGTGAAACCAGGGGGCATGGCTGTGCATTAAGCCATAATGTGGGACGTGACAGATAGCCCTAAACCTACACCCAGTTCAGAAGAAGAAAAACCACCACCTCACTCCTGTTGCTATTACTCCACCACACTAGCAGTGGGACAACCCCACTCCCCAGAAGAGAACAAAGCCAGAAAAGGTCTTTCATTGAGATACTCCGACCCTAAGGGTAAAGTCTGGCCAGGTTATCCTGCTATGGTCATACAGTAGACCACGGATGGCGAACCTTTGCCTCTTCGACTGTTCTAGAACTTCAATCCCCAGAAGCCCCAAGTCAGCACTCCTCCTCATCAGGGCTTCTTCTAAGAATTGAAGTCCAGGAACATGCGGAGAGCAAAGTTCGAAGACCGATGGCGAACATTTGGCACACCAACTGTTCTTGGACTTCCAATTCCCAGAAGCTCAAGTATCCCTGGATCTACAAGAATAGGTTTACTGAGCAGTAAACCCATTTCTGTGGATTCACAAAGACTTGGGCTTCTGGGAATTGAAGTCCAAGAAGAACACCTTTGAGTGCCAAAAGTTCGCCGTCACTGGAGTAGACTGCCTACTGCCAATGCTTTGATGCAAACCATCAAGTGGCAATGAACTAACCTGACAAACCTGGGTGGGCGCAGTCCAAAGGAAAGGGTGAAAACAGTCCCCAAGTAGATTAAATCCCACTGGAATCAAGCTTTGGGGGGGGGGGGCGAGCAGCTGCATCATCCATCCTGGCCTGGGGATAATGATGATGAGGTGCAATAAGGTCTCAGGACCACAAAGAGACTCGGGAACTGGATCTGTGGTACTCTTGGTTTGACGCTGCTAAGGCAGATGGAAGGACACGGCATGCAATTCTCAGGACAGTCTCTTCATGACTAATCGCCAATATTTGGAAGCGGATACGGCACAAGAAGAAGAAGAAGGAGTTCCCTCAGCCTATTCAGGGGGGTCCTCCAAATGACATTGGGGTGGTTGACTTACAGCCACATCTCCTCCTCCTCTAATGTGTCATTCCTTCTGCAGGGAGCTCCTCCCTCCCTCCCTCCCTAACACAACCACTAATAGTAGGAAAGTATGAGAAGACTGCAGTTATGGATGGCCAACCTTTCCCACTCAAGGTGTTCTTCTTGGACTTCAATTCCCAGAAAGTCAAGTCTCTCTGCGTAGCTGCAATGAACCCATTGGTGTAGATTTACGGGGACTGTTCGGCTTCTGAGAATTCAAGTCCAAGAGCGGCTGGAGTGCCAAAGGTTCGCCATATCGTCAACACATCGAGTTGGAGGCCAAAACTTATCAGGTAGTTCACAGTATATGAAGCACCACAAAAGAAAAGAGACGACAATAACATAGAAAAATAATCTGTTTATTCCAGCCCTCTTCAACTTCCCAATTGACTCCTGGCAAGGGATGCAAAAGGCTTTTTTTTTTTTTTTTGGGGGGGGGGGGGGGACGACGACAGAAAAACCCAAATAATTGCATGGAAAAAAGAGGCGCCTAGTGTGGGGGTGTCACCTTCAAGCTTAAAAACCAGACATCGACTGCACCACAACACACCTTTACATTAATGAGAACTTTTATTTCCTAGAACCAGCAGTTGGTCGATGAAGAAGACTAAGGAGGAGGAGGGTAAGGATCCCCCCCCCCCAGCCCCAAAACACTTGAGGGACCCTTTTCCAAAAGCCACATAAGTATTAAAGAGTCTGAGCCAGAAGAACAACAACACCACATGTCACACACATACCTGCAGAGAGAGAGAAGGTAGAAGCAGCCCAAGGAGATGAGCATGAGCATCATCATCATCATAATCCACAAGAGGGTAAAAGAAACCATTTAAAAAGACATAAAAGTCCTGCCTTCACAACCTTAAAACCTCTGGGCTCTCATGAGGTAAACATATAAGAAAACACCCCCACAAAGGTAAGGAAGGAAGAAATGTGCAAGAGGAGAATTAGTGGGGTGGGGGTGGGGGGCACCAGCTCCTTCTAACCTATGCCGTTCAAAATTGCAAGACATTGCAAGGAGATAAATAGGGACCACTTCGGTGGGAAAGGTAAACAGCATTCCGTGCGCTCTGGCCGGTATCTAGTCGTGCCTGCCATGCGGGCACGGATAGGAAACAACTGCAGAAACAGACAGCACTGGCTCTTTGGCTTAGAAACACAGATGAGCACTGAGCACAAGAGTCGAATGCGACTAGCTTATGCGCAAGGCCGACATTTACAGAAGAAGGTTTGGAAGACCAGATTGGGAACAGCATCATAACCAGCCAAAACACAAACACACCCCAAAAAACATAGAAACCAGAAGAAGAGGCAAAATGGGATTTTGACCCAGGATAAAATTCTCAATCAGCAGAGAGGGAGAGACAGAGAGAAAGAACAGAGGGGAGGAAATAAAGGAAGAGAAGAAAATAAAGAGAAAAAGGAGAGGGAGAAAGGAAAAGAAAAGGAGGAGGGAATAGAAAGGAAAAAGGAAGGAAAAAAGAGTCAAAGGTAGGGAGGGGAAGAACGGAAAACACAGAAGAGAAGGAAGGAATAATAAATCGAGAACACCTGGATAGGAAGCAGAAATGGAGGCAAGCTTGGAAACGCTTTAAATATTTAGCCACAGCAACATTAGAGTGGAGTCTCAGTAGACCAAAGAGCTGGTAAAGGCAAACGTCGCTCTTGCTCGAAAGTCAGTTGTATCTGACTCTAGGGTTCAGTGCTCATCTCCATATATAGGAAAACATAAACATGTGTCTGTGTCTGCAGATGTTTCTGTGGACATGTGGGAGGCACAACTAAACCCCAGAGTGCACAGAACTCAGGAGTACCTATTTATCTACTTGCAATTTCTTGCTTCTGAAATGCTAGGTTGGAAGGAGCTGGGACAGAAACGGGCACTTACTCTGTCCTGCAGTCTTCGGGTTTTGAACTGCTGACCTTCCACCTCCCAGTCAGCCTCTTAACCACTTCAGTCAGTTGCTAAAGTATGGAAAAATGCAATGCAAAACGGTGCACGAGGTGAGGAGGAGCTATCTGACCAGAATAACAGGTGGGGGGAGGGAGTTGAATATTACATTTAGTTATTTATTAGACATCTATACATGACAATGGAATGGGTTACCAAAATACCTCCGTGACATGCTTGACCGGACACATTCTCCCTTTTAAGCACCCCTGCCTGGATACCAAAGCCCAAGTGACTCCAAGGAACCACATCCTCTTGAAATTCATAAAGTTATCAATGGGGAACTCAATCCTCCACACTGTGCACATGTCAGCTTTGGCCAAGACTGGGTCTTCTTAGCAGCAGAGGAGGCTGCTTTGGGATGGAACGCATCCACACACGTGAAACAAGGGGACGGGGCTGTGCATGAAGCCATAATGCTGATTTTCACAGGATGCCCTAAACCTATGCCCAGTTGAGAAGAAGAAAGACCCCTCCCCCCCCACCTTGTTGCTATTGCTCCACCTAACTAGCAGTGGGAACCACCGCCCACAACAGAACGAAGCAAGAGAAGGTCTTTCATTGAGGGTCTCCGACCCTCAGGTTAAAGTCTGGCCAGGCCATCCTGCTATGGTCATAGAGTAGACAAGGGATGGCGAACCTCTGGCACTCCGACTGTTCTTGGACTTCAATCCCCAGAAGCCCGAAGTCAGCACTCCGGCTCATCAGGGCTTCTTCTGCAATTGAAGTCCAATAAGAACACCTGGAATGCCAAAGGTTCGCCATCACTGGAATACACCCCATACTGCCAGTCACCCCATGCTGAGCATCAGGTGGCAGTGAACTAACCTGACAAACCTGAGGACTAGCGGCCTTGGGTGGGCAAAGTCCACAGGGATGGGTCATAACGGTCCCCAGGTAGATTAAATCCCAATTGAATCCCTCTTGATGGAGGGCAAGCAGCTGCATCATCCATCCTGGCCTGGGGATGAGGATGATGAGCAATTTGTGGTGCAAAAAGGTCTCAGGACCACAAAGGGACTTGTGGGACTGGATCCGTGGTACTCTTGGTTTGACGGTGCTAAGGCAGATGGAAGGACACGGCATGCAATTCTCAAAACAGTCTCTTCATGACTGATCGCCAATATTTGGAATGGGATACGGCACAAGAAGAAGAAGGAGTTCCCTCAGCCTATTCAGGGTCCTCCTCCATGTGACGTTGGGGAGGTTGACTTAGAGCCACATCTCCTCCTCTAATGTGTCATTCCTTGCGCAGGGAGCTCCTTCCTTCATCCCTCCCTAACACCACCCCTGATCATAGGAGGGTATGAGAAGACTGCAGTGATGGATGGCCAAGTTTTGGCACTCCAGCTGTTCTTCTTGGACTTCAATTCCCAGAAGGCCATGTCTCTCTGCGTAGGTCAGTGAACCCATTGGTGTAGATTCACGGGGACAGTTCGGCTTCTGGCAATTGAAGTCCAAGAGCAGCGGGAGTGCCAAAGGTTCGCCATATCACGGGGCTAAGTCAACACATCTAGCTGGAGGCCAAAACCTTTCAGGTAGTTCACAGTATATGAAGAAAAGTATATGAAGAAAAGAGACGACAATAACATAGAAAAATAATCTGTTTATTCCAGCCCTCTTCAACTTCCCAATTGACTCCTGGCAAGGGATGCAAAAGGCATTTGGGGGGGGGGGGGAGAGAAAAACCCAAAAAATGGGGTGGAAAGAAGAGGCGCCTAGTGTGGGGGTGCCAGCATTGAGCTTAAAAACCAGACATTGACTGCAGCCCAACACACCTTTCCATTCATGAGAACTTTTATTTCCTAGAACCAGCCAGAGGGTGAAGAAGACTAAAGCGGAGGAGGAGGAGGAGAGTGAGGGCACCTTCTTCCAAAAGCCACATGATTATTAAAGAGGCTGAAGAACTTCACGTGTCACACACATACCTGGAAAGAGAGAAGGTAGAAGCAGCCCAAGGAGAAAAGTATCATCATCATCATCATAAGCCACAGGAGGGGAAAAGAAATCACTTTAAAAAGGCACCAAAGTCCTGCCTTCACAAACAATAAACCTTTGGGCTCTCATGAGGCAAACATCTAAGAAAACACCCATACAAAGGTAGTAAGGAAGGAAGAAAGAAATGTGCAAGAGGAGAATTGGGGTGTGAGGGGGCTCCAGCTTCTGCCAAATGAGCCGTTCGAAATTGAAAGACATTGCAAGGAGCTAAATAGGGGCCACTTCGGCAGGAAAGGTAAACAGCATTCCATGCGCTCCGGGCAATGTCTAGTCGTGCCTGCCATGTGGCCACAGATAGGAAACATCTGCAGAAGCAGACTCCACTGGCTCTTTGGCTTAGAAACAGAGATGAGCACTGAGCCCAAGAGTCGGATACGACTAGCGACATTTACAGAAGGAGGTTTGGAAGACCAGATTGGGAACAGCATCAAAAACAGCCCTAAAGAGTTCCTAAAACAAAAACACACCCAAAAACCCCCCAGAGAAAACAGAGGAAGAGGCAGAATGGGGTTTTGAGCTGGGATTTATTTCTCAATCAGGAGAGTGAGAGAACAGAAGGGAGGAAAGAAAGGAGGAGAAGAAAAGAAAAAGGAGGAGAGTGAGAAAGGAAAAGAAAGGGAGGAGGGAATAGAAGGGAAAGAAGGAAGGAAAAAAGAGCCGGAGGGAGGGAGGGGAAGGAAGAAATAAAGGGGAATACAGAAGAGAAGGAAGGAATAATGAGTCGAGAACACCTGGATAGGAAGCAGAACTGGAGGCAAGATTGGAAACGCTTTAAAGATTTAGCCACAGCAACATTAGAGTGGAGTCTCAGTAGACCCAATAGCTGGTAAAGGTAAAGGCAAACGTCACTCTTGCTCGAAAGGCAGTTCAGTGCTAGGGTTCAGTGCTCAAATCCATATATAGCATCAAATCCATATATAGCATTAAAAAAACAGGCGTCAGTGTCTGCAGACGTTTCTGTGGACATGTGGCAGCCACGACTAAACCCCAGAGGGCACAGAACTCAGTAGTACCTATTTATCTACTTGCAATTACTTGCTTCTGAACTGCTATGTTGGCAGGAACTGGGGCAGAGAAGGGCACTCTCTCTGTCCTGCAGACCTCGGGTGTTGAACTGCTGACCTTCCACCTCCCAGTCAGCCTCTTAACCACTTGAGTTAGTTGCTAAAGGATGGGAAAACGCAAGGCAAAATGGTGCACTGGGAGGGGGGGAGCTATCTGACCAGAGGAACAGGTGAGAGAGGGGGGGAGTTGAACATTACATTTATTTTTATTTATTTATTTATTTATTTGATCGCTGTACATGGCAATGGAATACCTCCGTGAGACGCTTGACCGGACACACTCTCTCTCTTAATCAGACTTGCCTGCATACCAAAGCCCAAGTGAGTCCAAGGAATCACATCCTCTGGAAATTCACAAAGTTATCAATGGGGAACTCAAGCCTCCACACACTGCACACATGTCAGCTTTGGCCCTAACTGGGTCTTCTTAGAAGAGACTGCTTTGGGATGGAACGCATCCACACACGTGAAACAAGGGGGCATGGCTGTGCATGAAGCCATAATGCAGGTCGTGACAGGAGGCCATAAACCTACACCCAGTTGAGAGCAAGATAGACCCCCCCCCTCCTTGTTGCTATTGCTCCACCTGAGTAGCAGTGGGACCCACCACCCACAACACAACAAATCAAGAGAAAGTGTTTCATTGAGGGACTCAGACCCTCAGGTTAGTCTGGCCAGGTCATCCTGCTATGGTCATAGAGTATACCACGGATGGCGAACCTCTGGCACTCCGACTGTTCTTCGACTTCAATCCCCGGAAGCCCCAAGTCAACACTCCTTCTCATCAGGGCTTATTCTGAGAACTGAAGTCCAAGAAGAACACCTGGAGTGTCAAAGGTTCGCCATCACTGGAGTGGACCCCCTACTGCCAGCAACCCGATGCTGAGCCTCAGGTGACAGTGAACTAACCTGACAAACCACCCGACTAGGGGCCTTGGGTGGGTGAAGTCCACAGGGAAGGGTGATAATGGTCCCCAAGTGGATTAAATGATCCCACTTGGATCCCTCTTGATTGAGGGCAGCAGCAGCAGCATCCATCCTGGCCTGGGGCTGATGATGATGAGGAGGACTTTGTGATGCCAAAAGGGCTCAGGACCACAAAGGGACTTCTGGAACTGGATCCGTGGCACTCTGGGTATGATGCTGCTAAGGCAGATGAAAGGCCATGGCATTCAATTCTCAGGACAGTCTCTTCATGGCTGATCGCCATGATGATCGCCAATATTTGGAATGGGATACGGCACAAGAAGAAGGAGTTCGCTCAGCCTATTCAGGGTCCTCCTCCAAGTGACGTTGCACAGGGAGCTCCATTCCTTGCACAGGGAGCTTCTTCCTTCATCACTCCCTAACACCATCCCTGATAGTAGGAGCGTATGATAGTAGAAGGGTATGAGAAGACTGCAGTGGTGGATGGCCAACCATTGGCACTCCAACTGTTCTTCTTGGACTTCAATTCCCAGAAGGCCAAGTCTCTCGGCGTAGGTCAGTGAACCCATTGGTGTGGATTCACGGGGACTGATGGGCTTTTTCTGGGAATTTAAGTCCAAGAGCAGCAGGAGTGCCAAAGTTCGCCATATCACGGGTCTAAGTCAACACATCTAGCTGGAGGCCAAAACCTTTCAGGTATTTCACAGTATTTGAAGCACCACAAAAGAAAAGAGACAACAACCCAGAAAAAGAATCTGTTTATTCCAGCCCTCTTCAACTTCCCAATTGACTCCTGGCAAGAGATGCAAAAGACTTTGGGGGGACCAGATAAACCCAAATGATGGGGTGGAAAGAAGAGGCGCCTAGTGTGGGGGTGTCAGCATCGAGAAAAAGGTTGTAAGGTTGTAACGCTGGCTCTTTGGCTTAGAAACAGAGATGAGCACTGACCCCAAAAGGCAGATACGACTAACTTATGAGCAAAGGCAACATTTACAGAAAATTTTGAAAACCAGATTGGGAACAGCATCAAAAACAGCAATAAAGAGTTCCTAAAACACAAACACCCCCCAAAAAAAAAACCCAGAGAAAGAGGCTAAATGAGAATTTGAGCCAGGATTAAATTCTCAATCAGGAGAGAGAGAGAGAGAGAGAGACAGAACAAAAGGGAGGAAAGAAAGGAGGAGAAGAAAATAAAGAAAGGGAGGAGGGAACAGAAGGGAAAGAAGGAAGGAAAAAAGAGTCAAAGGGAGGGAGGGAAAGGAAGGAAGGAAGGAAGGAAGGAAGGAAAATATAGGAGGAAGGAATAATGAGTCCAGAATGCCTGGATAAGAAGCAGAACTGGAGGCAAGCTTGGAAACGCTTTAAAGATTTAGCCACAGCAACATTAGAGTAGAGTCTCAGTAGACCAAATAGCTGGTAAAGGTAAAGGTTAAAGTCACTCTTGCTCGAAAGCCAGTTGTATCTAACTCTAGGATTCAGTGCTCATCTCCATATAGAGCAAAAAAAGGCGTCTGTGTCTGCAGACGTTTCCATTGACATGTGGCAGGCACGACTAAACCGCAGAGTGCACAGAACTCAGTAGTACCTATTTATCTGCTTGCAATTTCTTGCTTCTGAAATGCTAGGTTGGCAGGAGCTGGGGCAGAGGCAGGCACTCGCTCTGACCTGCAGTCCTCAGGTTTTGAACTGCTGGCCTTCCACCTCACAGTCAGCCTCTTATCCACTTGAGTCAGTTGCTAAAGGATGGGAAAATGCAAGGCAAAACGGAGCACGGGGTGGGGGGGATCTATCTGACCAGAGGAACCCGGGGGGGGGGGGGGCAGATGAATATTAGATTTATTTACACTGATACCTCATACAACGTCCAAACGTGGGTCCACATTGCAGCGATGCCTCGTACAATGTCATTTCCATGGAGATACCGGTACATTGTACTGTAAGAGCACAGACCTCAGGGCAAAGTCAAGGTAACAGACAGGAAACTGACAGAACTTTAAGAAATCATTGTCTAGACATTGCAAAAACATGTCAAACAACCCAGATTTTAGGGGACAAACCATACAACAAGTTTTTAACTTTGGAAAACTTTATGAAGTGCAAGTTTAAAAGTTAACATGTCCCATCATGCAGCACAGTGTTAATCTGTAGCCATGCGGCCAATCATCCATTTTGTACAAGCTACTATAAACAATTACTGGATGGAAGCAAGGACAAAATGGATGCCAACGTGTCCCATCATGCAGCAGTGTTAATCATCCAAACAGCAGCAAACACCAAACAATTAAAATCATGCTCAAAACCACTCCTAAACACTCTTCGCCTCGCAGCGACTTTGTATGAGGCAACTTTTTTCAAGGAATTTGGCGATGTTATATGAATGCGATGTTGTACGAAGCAGACTTTGTATAAGGTATTACTGTATTTAGATTTATTTATTATTCATTTATTAGATTTCTATACATGGCAATGGAATGAGTTACCAAAATTCTTCCGTGTGACGCTTGACCAGACACATTCTCTCTTTTAAGCAGCCCTGCCTGGATACCAAAGCCCAAGTGAGTACAACGAACCACATCCTCTGGAAATTCACAAAGTTATCAATGGGGAACTCAAGCCTGCACACTGCACATGTCAGCTTTGGCCCTAAGTGTGACTTCTTACCAGCAGAGGAGGCTGCTGTAGGATGGAACGCATCCGCACACGTGAAACAAGGGGGTATGGCTGTGCATGAAGCCATAATGTGGGTCGTGACAGGAGGCCATAAATCTACACCCAGTTGAGAAGAAGATGGACCCCTCCTCCTTGTTGCTATTGCTCCACCTAAATAGCAGTAGCACACACACACACCCCACACACAAGAGAATGAAGCAAGAGAAGGTCTTTCATTGAGGGACTCCAACCCTAAGGGTAAAGTCTGGCCAGGTTATCCTGCTATGGTCATACAGTAGACAAGGGATGGCGAACCTTTGGCACTCCGACTGTTCTAGAACTTCAATCATCAGAAGCCCCAACTCACCACTCCTGCTCATCAGGGCTTTTTCTGGGAATTGTAGTCCAAGAACATCTGGAGAGCCAAACTCGAGGACCGATTGCCAACCTTTGGTGTGGATTCACAGAGACTTGGGCTTCTGTGAATTGAAGTCCAAGAACAACCGAAGTGCAAAAGGTTCACCATCACTGGAGTAGACCCCCTACTGCCAAAGCCTCAATGCCAAGCATCAGGTGCCAGTGAACTAACCGGACAAACCAGAGGACTAATGGGCTTGGGTGAGCAAAGTCCACAGGGAAGGGTGATAATCGTCTCCAAGTAGATTAAATCCCACTTGAATCCCTCTTGATGGAGGGCAGCAGCTGCAGCAGCCATCCTGGCCTGGGGCTGATGATGATGATGAGGAGGACTTTATGGTGCCAAAAGGGCTCAGGACCAGAAAGGGACTCATGGATACTGTATCCGTGGTACTCTGGGTGTGACCTCCAACCTGGTATTCTCCTGTCAGATAAGGGATGCCTCCCTCCCTCACTGCTCTTCTCCACTCTGACCATAAGGCAACATTCCCCTACAACCTCTGACCTCATCTCTCTCCCTGACCTCTCACCCTTAACCCCTCCTTCCCAAAGGGATATAAGGGATGCTTACCTGGCTTAACCACGAAAGGAGGGATCCAGATCCGTAGCATCCTTCCAGGGGATGCTGAAAGAAAAGAGATGTGCAATCAATAAAGACTTTAAACTTACTCCAACATCTGTGGTTGTTTTCAGCTAAACCATTCCTAAATCCTCACATCTCTCCCCCCCCTTCACAAGACCCCCCTTCTTCTCCTTCTGTTGATTCAACCTTTCTTTTAATGCTCAGATTCCCCCTCTTTCTGACCTATGCCCCCCCCCCTCATACTATCTCTGACTCTTTCTTGTAACCCACAATGCCACCCACTGTTCTCTCCTTTGCTGCTGGGTCTCTTCGAAAATCAACTTTTCTTTGTATGTATATCAGTAAAACTTTTCCTTTCCTCTAGGAGTGTAGAAAAACCGCACGCCCATTTCTCTGCCCAGTTATTTGTTTAGTTCAGCCCCATAAATCCCCCGTTTATCGCTCTGCGATCTCTCTCTCTCTCTCTCCTGTTTACTTCAACAAGCCCCTTTTCTTTTTTTGCATCTGGAATGTGACAAGGGAGGGACGCTAAGGTAGGTAGGTAGGTGGGTGTGCGGAAGGTGGACTGTTGAGCTTTCTTTCTCCATTGTTTCTATGTTCAAAAGCACTTGCGTCTGGGGGGGGGGGGGGGGAAGAAAGAGATTGTGCTGTAGTTGGAAAATAAGGTTGTATGTATGTGTGTTTGTGTGGAAACTTGGTTTATTTGCATGTCAAAGGGAGAGAGTGTGTGTGCAAGGCTGGCTCTTTCACACCTAGGCTTGTTTCATTCCCAGGCGAATGTCTCTCCTTGTGTGGCTACCGAATGAGAGAGACAGGGAGAGAGAGAGAGAGAGAGAAGGCTGCTTTTGGAGTATGGCTGCCAGATGTTGTGGGATGTGTGTGTGTATCTTAACCTATAAATCCAAGTGTTCACCGTTGGAACTGGCTATAGGTTGCTATGCGTCGCCCTACTGACCCGCACCCACCCTTCGTGCGCACGGCCGAATTGCCTACGCAGGTCAACGAAGGATTTAAAAATCCGGCATGGGGGCCTCAGCCCCACAAACGGCAAGAAAGGGAAAGAACTTCACTTCCCAACATTCCTTGCGCTGCGCACCATTGGAACTGGCTATAGGTTGCTATGCGTCGCCCTACTGACCCGCACCCACCCTTCGTGCGCACGGCCGAATTGCCTACGCAGGTCAACGAAGGATTTAAAAATCCGGCACGGGGCCTCAGCCCCACAAACGGCAAGAAAGGGAAAGAACTTCACTTCCCAACATTCCTTGCGCTGCGCCGCGACAGAGCCAATCAGGCTGAGAGGCTCTCGCACGGCGCAGCGCCACAGCCAATCAAAACAAAACCATTTTAAAAAAACGCAGCACAAACAGAAAGCACCAACCCATTACTACAAGCCCCAGCGTCCTGCGCGCCATGAGCATGCAGAACGCTGAGGAAAACGGCGCCCGAAAAATTAAAAAGAAAAACAACTCACCGCGTCACAGCCAAACACACACCAGCCGGCTTTCTTTCCCTCACCCACGGCGCCTGGAGTTTCCCCTTTAATATCAGTGGGTGGGGGCTGCGACCCCCCTCTCCGCTGGCTTTTCTAGGGTTGGGAGGTTTGTGGGGAGAAAAGGGGAATGTTCCCCAAACCCTTCTGGACTAAGGACACCAGGGAGAGGGGATCGATTCCCACCCCCCTCCTTAAAAAAACTCCGTCTTTTCTACTCTTTAAAAACGGAGTTGTTTTAAGGAGGGGGGGAGGGAAACGATCCCCTCTCCCTGGTGTCCTGAGTCCAGAAGGGTTTGGGAAACATTCCCCTTTTCTCCCCACAAACCTCCCAACCCTAGAAAAGCCAGCGGAGAGGGGGGTCGCAAGCCCCACCCACTGATATTAAAGGGGAAACCCCGATCTACTTTCACAACTCCACAAAAACAAAGCACCATAAAACAATAAAGCCCCCCTCCCTACCACCTAGCCCACCCTTCGTAACCCCCAACGACCATGCCCCCCTCCCCACCACCTAACCCACCCTTCCTAACCCCCAACGACCATGCCCCCCTCCCCACCACCTAACCCACCCTTCCTAACCCCCAACGACCATGCCCCCTCCCCACCACCTAACCCACCCTTCCTAACCCCCAACGACCATGCCCCCCTCCCCACCACCTAGCCCACCCTTCCTAACCCCCAAAGACCATGCCCCCTCCCCACCACCTAGCCCACCCATCCAAACCCCCAATGACCACGTACCTTCCCCACCACCAAATAAATACTTTTTTAAAAATTACTAAAAACACTCAAACACAGCCAAAAATACACAAAAACAAAAACACCAAAAACAATAAGAAGTAAACAAAGACACAATCAAAAACAAAACAAACAGACAAAAAATACAAAATTCCAATCCCCCCCCCCGCCCACACACACATACAAAAGAAAGAAAACAAGCAAACGTACCGAAACAGGTGCTACCTCCACCAGGACTGGAAAAGAAATGAATACAGAAAGACCCTACTTACCAGAAGAAGCTCCACCCAGAGGCAAGGAGAGAAACAAAAGTCAAAATACAAAAACCCCTACCAGCACCACCTGCTGGCCACAATAGTACAAACAATTCAAAAACACACAACAGCCCCAAACAATACACAAATTCACAATTATACACAAAAGGTCACACCAACAAAAACAAGTAAAAAAAATTACACTAAACACACTTTCACACAAATCACAAATATATGTCAATAAAATACAATAGAAACTTTAAAAAATCCTGTGCTGAGTTATTATATCATACTTTCTTCTTTTATAAATCCTCAAAAAAAACCAAAAAAGCAGATCAAAGTTAATAACAGCCAAGCCAAACAAATTTAACATAAATAAACATTTAAAAAATTAAAATTACAGACTAAGCAATTTTTTAAAAAAAACCACACAATTTAACCTTCCAACACAATGTAAAACTATTGCAAAAATAAAATTGGCTCATTTCAAATTAAAAAAACACGATCCCCTCTCCCTGGTGTCCTTAGTCCAGAAGGGTTTGGGGAACATTCCCCTTTTCTCCCCACAAACCTCCCAACCCTAGAAAAGCCAACGGAGAGGGGGGTCACAGCCCCCACCCACTGATATTAAAGGGGAAACTCCAGGCGCCGTGGGTGAGGGAAAGAAAGCCGGCTGGTGTGTGTTTGGCTGTGACGCGGTGAGTTGTTTTTCTTTTTAATTTTTCGGGCGCCGTTTTCCTCAGTGTTCTGCATGCTCATGGCGCGCAGGACGCTGGGGCTTGTAGTAATGGGTTGGTGCTTTCTGTTTGTGCTGCGTTTTTTTAAAAATGGTTTTGTTTTGATTGGCTGCGGCGCGATTCCGAACGCTGCGCCGTGCGAGAGCCTCTCAGCCTGATTGGCTCTGTCGCGGCGCAGCGCAAGGAATGTTGGGAAGTGAAGTTCTTTCCCTTTCTTGCCGTTTGTGGGGCTGAGGCCCCCGTGCCGGATTTTTAAATCCTTCGTTGACCTGCGTAGGCAATTCGGCCGTGCGCACGAAGGGTGGGTGCGGGTCAGTAGGGCGACGCATAGCAACCTATAGCCAGTTCCAACGGTGAACACTTGGATTTATAGGTTAAGATTTCTGTGCATGCAAGCTAAATAATGTACCTTTTACTTATTTGGGTTACTTTTAAATATCTTTTGACTAACTTCCTGTTTTCTTTAATACTGTGTCTAGCTGTTCTCAATTCTTTGATTTGTGTTACTGGCACAGTTTTCTGCAGCAGTTTTTACTGTATTTGGGGTGCTTCCGTCTATGTCATTCCTTGGCCTTTGTCAAAAGTTCTCCGGTATTCGTCTGGAGAGATTACTATCATTGCATTCATCTCTTGGGTTTGGGACTCTCAGCCTGCAGCCCATGAGCCACATACGGCCCATGGCACCATTTCATGTACCCCTTTTCCCACAGTACTCAGGGTGCCATGTGTTGGAGGAATAGAAGGGTGGCCATCCAGCCCCTGAAGCTGTCTGAAAGAGCAAGACCTGGCCACCACTATCTTAAAAGGGTTGGGAACTCCTGTCGTAAGTACAAGATTTGGGATGCAGTAAGAAGAGAGGAGTTTCAAATGTGCAAGCCCTTGACCTAATCAGGAAACCACAGATTGCCTTAAAGTACCTTTGAATTTGAAGTTTTCAAAGAAACAAAAATGTGTCTGCAGAAAAACAACCTTTTTGTTATAGGAATAACATTTTTTATTTCAGGAAATCCTCGAAGATAATAATATTTTTTTAAGAAACAACTGTGGTGTTTTGCATTACGTTTCTCATGCCCACCTATGAACTCAGCCTCATTATCTGGGCTCTTTTTCTTCACAGGATAATGACACAGTCATGACCAACGAAACTACATATATGTTTAAATGTTCCCTGTCTGTGTTGTCTGTGTGTACCACGTTATATGTCTAATATGTGTGTAAGCTTTCACTTTTCCTTCCTATGCAGAAGAATGTCAGCCCTCCCTCAGAAGATTACTTGAGCTCTAGTTCTACTTTTAGCTTTAATGTTTTAATTTTCACTTGCTGGAAAAAAGGAGTTTTTTTGCTTTTACTTTTAATATCTACTTTTTGATTTTTCCATTGTTTTTTAAAGAAAAAAATTATCCTTTTATTTTTAATGTTTAACTTTTGATATTTTTTTCACTTTCTGGTTTTTAAATTTTACTTCTTGTTTTTTATCTTTAAACAAGAATGGTCTCCTTTTCATTTTGAATCATATTTACCGTATTTGTATATGCATTGAACTAACTATTTTCAATAGAGGTGCACCTGGTTCTTACATATAAGAATCTGAATTAACAAAATTTGATATAATAGGCCTATTTTCATATCTACATGTTATCACTCAATGTTTTGGGAATTAATCTTTTTTATTCTGCATTTAGTTTAGACTATGTGTTTGCTGTTGTCATTCTATTGTCTTACAGAACTTCAGCTAGATGGGATGCTACATGTGATAATGGACTGATAAAATCTTACATACACATTGATTAATATCATGGAAATGGATTTATTTGAATGGACATTTCCTACTAAAAATAAGATGGACTACACAATGAAAGCAAATGGACCATTGGGTGTTATTGCAGTGATGGAACTCTTTTTATAATTGATTTTTTAATTGCATACTATGTCTTTCTGGTTCATACTCAACCTTTGCATAATTGCACTATGTATAATGCATTACTGTACACATGTTTAGAATTAAAAATGCCCATTGCATCCGAGGTTTCTTGCCTTTATCCTTGTCTATTTATGATGGCTTTGACAAGTTCTCTTTTCTCTTTAAGAATGAAGAATGAATCTGCATGAAAGGAATTCTGAAACATTTAAACTTATGGGACAGCTCTGCTCTGGCAATGGCCATTTGAACTCTGATATGGCATAACAGGAGAAGAACTGGATTTGGAATATTTTCCTGCGGAAGAACCTTGTTAGTACTGTAATGTCCTACCATTCGAAATACGGGAGTGATTCTGGGCAGAAGAACATCTGAATGCATTACTGACTTAACATTGATTTCCACGGTGAGCTTTTATGGATTATGTCTACTTCTTCAGATGAACATGACATATGGCTATATGGACTGGCTTTCCACAGATGTACAACCTATAAGAAACACTCTAGACTATGAATTGTCTATGGACTACTACAGAACCACTATGGACTGATACGAAATCATTTTGATTCTTGTATTCTTGATGGGCTTCCTTTGGATACAAGCTCCTGATCTGCTTCATTAAACTGCATAACTGACTGTTTCCAACTACTGTCTTTCCTGTGGCACACGACTGAAGGGCTTTCCAGCCTGTACTCGCATGCTACGGCATGAGCATGCAGCAGAGAAACATGTGGTTACTCATGTGGTTACTGTGCCTTTCTTATCATGGCTTTTTGGTTAAGCTGAAGACATGAAGATTTCGGGCCCAGGATACCCTAATAAAGACTGTGACATCATATTTGACATTATATATGTAGTAGGAAAGAATAAGGGGATGTTAGCTTTTGGGAATAAAATGGCTGTGACTTTCACACTCTAGTGGCCATTGCTAAACGCAGACCTATAGAACAGAACAAGAATGTGGATTCACACCTGACACTTTTAATATTTGCTCTGTATTGTCTTTTCTTTAATTCTGTATACTGTGTAAAATCCTTGCCAACTTCATGAAGTCATGACCCTAGAAAACCTATAAACACCAGATGGTTTGGCTTTTCCTTGCTGGACACTTACGAAGGCTTTTGAGAAGGGCTTCTCTTCACCCTCTTGGGAACCTTTTCCCCTTGTCTAGGTTAGATGTGATCTGGTTGCTAGACATGTACACTGGTTTGAGAGGAAGACCAAGATGGAAAGAACATTTTTGCTCATCCTGGCTGAGGGGGAAACACCTGCATTTCTGGAAGGCCCCAAACTCTTCAAGGCAGCTGAAAAACCCTCTCTGTCCAAAGCACAGAATCTCATGGGTATTATTATTATTACATTTCCCTCAAACTGACTCTCAGGAAAAGTCCTTTTAAAAGCCTGGAACCCTCTTTCTAGACAGGGTGGGATCCTGACAGGAGCATCATAGCCTCCATTTCTCCTACACAACAAAACCCACTGGGCCCAGTCAGTGGTGGATGGACTTTGGAGTCCTTTCTATGGCTGCGGCTCAAAGACACCCCCCCCCCCCCACACACACACACACAAAGAGCCTTGTGGTGATTTTAAGAAGAGGTCAAGCCCACTTCATTTGGCATTAGCATCCACTGCCCCCCCCCCCTGCCCCAGTCCTGAAGGTGTAAAAAGGTACAATATGCATTGATGGAATTAAGGGAACCTGTGAGGTGATTTTTTTTGTGTAGGGGGGGGAAGGGGGGGGAGTCTGAGTCTCAATAAAACATAATATTCAGGCCTTCAATGACTAGAGTGGGAAGAAGAGCCAGAGAGAGTCACACAGTAGCAGAGAATAGCATTTACCTCAGTCCCTGCCCCACCCCCCAAAAAAACATTTCCCTCGAATAAATGCCTTTTTTAAAAAAAAATTACTTTTGCTGCTGGTCGTCGCGGCCGCCTCAGGCCCAGGTACGAAGAAGAAGAAGGCCCTCCTCCTCCTCCTCCCGCACAGGTGAATCTCATTCGCGCGCCCCCTCCCCCACCTGTCCTTCTTTGGCGCCTAAAATAAATGCTGAGCCTCCGCCGCTCTGTGTGTGTGTGTCTGCCTGCCTGCCTGGCCTCTTCCAACCTTATCCTGCAGCGCCACCTCTTGGCCGCTCCAGGAAACAAACCCACTCATCCACCCACCACAGTGTCTACTTACTCCTATGCCTACCATAGGCGTCACTCATAATACGATGGGAAGGTGTGTGTGTGTGTGTGTGTGTGGGGGGGGGTCCTTAAAGGGACGCGTTTGTTTGTTTGTTTACTTCCTTTGTTTCTCGTTTTTGGAAACCAAAAGATCTGCTGCCCAAGGCAATGGAGACTCTTCCTCCGACACGACACGATCCAGAGCAGGATCCGCTTTGCAAGGAAGGATGATGATCCCACATACATCCAAACCATCCCTCATGGGGGGGGGGGGGGAGGGGGGGAGAGGAGGAAGGACTTTGAAAGCTCAAACCCTATTGAAAACAGGCAGCTAACGAATTAAAGAATTAAAATCTGGGGGAATTTAAAAAGTTCTGCCTTCACAACCGGAAAACCCAGTCCTCTCACGGCCCTCATCCTCAGCCATGGTAGGAGAAGGGTTTGTGGAGGGGGGGGAAGAAACATCTAAAAAAAAACAACATAAAGGTTGTAAGGAAGGAAGAAATGTGCAAGAGGAGAATTAGGGGGGTGCAAGGAGATAAATTGAGAAGGTTAACAGTGTTCCGTCTCCTCCAGACGGTGCCTAGTCGTGCCTGCCATGTGGCCACATCTGCAGAAGCAGACAGCGCTAGCTCTTTGTCTTAGAAACAGAGATGAGCACTGAGCCCTAGAGTCGGATATGACTCGCTTATGAGCAAGGGCGACATTTACAGAAGAAGGTTTTGAAGACCACATTGGGAACAGCATCAAAACCAGCCATAAAGTGTTCCTAAAACACAACACCCCCCCAAAAAAAAAAATTTGAGAGAGGCAAAATGGGATTATTGAGCCAGGATTAAATTCTTAATCAGGAGAGAGTGAGAGAGAAAGAGAAAGAAAGAGTGAGAGAGACAGAACAGAAGGGAGGAAAGAAATGAAAAGAAAATAAAGATTAAAAGAAAAGGGGAGAGGGAGAAAGGAAAAGAGAGGGAGGAGAGAATAGAAGGGAAAGAAGGAAGTAAAAAGAGCCAAAGGGAGGGAGGGGAAAGAAGAAAGGAAAATATAGAAGGAAGGAATATTGAGTCGAGAACACCTGGATAGGAAGCAGAACTAGAGGCAAGCTTGGAAACGCTTTAAAAATTTAGACACAGCAACATTAGAGTGGAGTCTCAGTAGACCAAATAGCTGGTAAAGGTAAAGGTTAAAGTCACTCTTGCTCGAAAGCCAGTTGTATCTGACTCTAGGGTTCAGTGCTCATCTCCGTATATTGCAAAAAAAACCACAGGTGTCTATGTCTGCAGACGTTTCAGTGGACATGTGGCAGGCACAACTAAATCCCAGAGTACACAGAACTCAGTAGTACCTATTTACCAACTTGCAATTTCTTGCTTCTAAACTACTAGGTTGGCAGGAGCTGGGGCAGAGACGGGCAATCACTCTGTCCTGCAGTCCTCGGGTTTTGAACTGCTGACCTTCCACCTTCCAATCAGCCTCTTAACCACTTGAGTTAATTGCTAAAGGATGGGAAAACATAAGGCAAAATGGTGTGGGGGTACGGGAGCTAGCTGACCAGAGGAACCAGAGGTGGTGGGGGGGAGTGGAATATTACATTTATTTCTTTTTATTTATTTATTACTTATTTATTAGATTGCTCTACATGACAAATGAATGGGTAACCATAATACCTCCGTGAGACGCTTGACCGGACACGCTCTCTCTCTTAATCAGCCTTGTCTGGATACCAAAGCCCAAGTGAGTACAAGGAAGCACATCCTCTGGAAATTCACAAAGTTAACAATGGGGAACTCAAGCGTCCACACTGCCCATGTCAGCTTCGCACCTGAGTGTGTCTTCTTAGCAGCAGAGTGTGGCTGCTATGGGATGGAATGCATCCACACACATAAAACAAGGGGACATGGCTGTGCATGAAGCCATAATGCGGATTGTGACAGGATGCCCTAAACCTACACCCAGTTGAAAAGAAGATAGAACCCCCACACCCTCCTTGTCGCTATTGCTCCACCTAAGTAGCAGTGGGACACCCTATCCCCCAGGAGAACGAAGCAAGAGAAGGTCTTTCATTAAGGGATGCTGACCCTCAGGTTAAAGTCGGGCCACGTCATCCTGCTATGGTCATAGAGTAGACCAGGGATGGTGAACGTTTCACACTCCGACTGTTCTGGGACTTCAATCCCCTGAAGCCTCAAGTCAGCACTCCTGCTCATCAGGGCTTATTCTGTGAATTGAAGTCCAAGAAGAACAGCTGGAGTGCCAAAGGTTCGCCATCACTGGAGTATACCCCCTACTGCCAGGGACGCAACTGCTTTTTATACTGCTCTGAAACCAGTCGTACCTGACTCTACGGCTGTGCTCATATGTTTCAAAGCTGAAGAGCCAGCATTGTCTGCTTCTGCAAACGTTGCCGTGGTCATGTGGCAGGCATGACTAGCAACCGGAGCGCACGTAACGCTGTTTACCTTCCCACCAAGTGGTCCCTATTGATCTGCTAGCAATTTCTTGCTTTCAAACTGCTAGGTTGCCAGGAGCTGGGACAAAGACGGGAGCTCATTCCGTCCTGCAGTACTCGGGAATCAAACTGCTGACTTTCCGCCACCCAGTCACTGTCTTAACCTCTTGAGCCACTGCAGTTCCAGCTGGGGAGGGGGCCAAATCCACTCCACAGGGAGACACCACCCCTATATGTACCTGTGTTTTGCCCAACACTGACACTGGACCCACATAGGATGGATTGTGTGGTGGTGGGGAGCCTCTATTTATCCCTCTCTCTTTCTCCCATGTGAGTCCAAAAATCAGAGGGGAAAAACGGTGAGTGGGTGGGTGGTGTGGGGGTCACCTGGCTGTGCTACCCCATAGATGCAAAGTTTGTGGGCCTTGATTTCACTTCCTTTCGGGTTCTGAGAGCCGTGGGGGGCTGGATCAGGAGGGGAGAACAAAGGTCAACCATCAACAGCTCCATGGGCAAATTTGGGAAAGACCTCGTCTTGTTTATTAGGAAAAGGTCATAAGAAATAAATTTTATCTGTATCTCACGCCAATTATCTGTGACGCCTGAGGCAGAGAATGGGGGAGGGGGTTTGCAGAGGCTTCCCAGAGCATGTGCAAAGTGCGCCCTCCTTGCCCCCCCCCCCTTTTTGCCCCGCTCTACTTCTGCAGACATTTCCGTGGTCCTGTGGCAGGCATGACTAGACACCGGAGCGCACGGTAATCCGAGTCTCAATTAAACTACACAAGCGCCCCACTGGCATTGCGTCTGTCTCGGGGGCGGGGGGGGGGGGGCACGGTATTACCCCCCTCCTCCTGAGGTTCCCTTAGGAAACGTGGCGTGCCCCTTTGCGCCCTCCCCCCCCCCATTTTGCCCTGCTCTACTTCTGCAGACGTTTCCGTGGTCCTGTGGCAGGCATGACTAGACACCGGAGCGCACGGTAATCCGAGTCTCAATCAAAACCACACAGGCGCCCCACTGCCATTGCGTCTATCGCGGGGGGCGGGGGCGGGCGCCGCTCAAAGCATTAGTCTTTGGCAGCGACGCTCTAGCAGTTCGAAGGCGACTCCCTGTCCTTTGCCTTTGCGGTTTCCATGGAGACGCGTACATTTGTTCGTCAGCGATATGCGTCCGACCCGCCACTTCCAGGAGACGCTCTAGCATTAACCTATGTAAGGGAAGGTCCTCCATTACGCCTCTCCCCGGAAGTTCCGCATGGAGCCGCTCTGCCCCCTGCCTTCTGTTTCCTTGTTTCCACGGCAACGTTACGTCATCCGGGGGCCCCATGCCTGGCCCACAGAGAGGAGAACGGCAGTCCTAGAGCGACCGGTCCTGTGCCTACCTCTTGGCTGCCAGGCCTGGCCTGCTAAGAATCCGTGATGATTCGAGAGCCGCTCTGCCTTGGTTCCGAGGCCCCTGACTGAGGACTCAGGCCCCCCGTGTGGGTAGGAAAAGGTGCCCGGGTGGGGTGTGTGTCCGTTTGGTACAGCCTGATTGCTTGGCCTGCTGGGCTGGGAGACACGCAAGTCCCCCCTCCGCCCCCCCCTGGGCTCAGAAACCTCCCTCCGTGCATGGCAGTGGGGAAAAGAGCACTTTGGACATGCTCAGAGGCTCGCCTGGGTGGCGGGATGTACGAGGGACACCTCCCTCAGGGTGGGGGGTGGGTTCAGGTCACCTCTAAGGTATGCAGATGACAGGGTAAGCCAAGGTCAAGACCATGGGTCACCCTTGCTCGGAAGCCAGTTGTATCTAACTCAGTGCTCATCTCTGCTGATAGCCAAAGAGCCAGCGGTGTCTGCATTTTGCAGACATTTTCGTGGACATGAGGCTGGCAGGACTAGACACCTGAGTGCACAGAACGCTGTTTACCTTTCCCACCCAATTGGTACCTCTTCATCTACTTGCAGTTTCGAACTGCTAGGTTGGCAGGAGCTGGGACAGAGGACAGAATCTCACTCCCTCATGCATTACTCGGGTTTTGAACTGCTGACCTGCCACCTCCCCCAGTCAGCGAGGTCTTAACCCGTTGAGCCTCTGCAGTCCCTTTTGAGCACAGTGTATTACCAGATTATTATTATTATTATTGTTGTTGTTGTTGTTGTTATTGTTATGACTCCGGTATTACTCCCTCCTTCCCTGATGTTTTCCTTTCTCCTCCTCCAGGAAAAACCCACCAGAGGATTTTTACTTCTTCTTGCTGGGCTGACCTTCGCCTGCGCCACCTCCGCTGTTCAGGTAAAGCTGGAGGGGAAAAGCAGCAGCTACCCAGACACCCACCCACCCACCCACCCCTTATTAGCTGGGTGGCTAATAAAAAAATAATATACAGTTACAATTACAAGGTTCCACATTATTTATTTATTTACATTTCTATAGCGCTTCTCTCACCCCAATGGGAGACCCAAAGCAGTTTACAACATTTAAAACAACCAATAACAAGATACAATGTAAATAAAGAAAAGTAAAAATAAATTATCCACATTATAATAATAGTAAAAATGTAACCTATCATCATCACAAATCACAGTATCAGTATCACAGCAACAAAACATTAACCGCCCCCCCCCAAAAAAAAACAAAACATCCTTTGCAAAGTCCCACAGAAAGTGGGATCCTTTCTGAAGCCCCCTCTTCCCTCCTGGGGTTGGGGGCCGGGGGGCGGGTAGAGTTAGGAGGCACGGACGGACTGTGCGTATGTGGTGGGGTGAGGTGGGAGTCTAGACCCAGCCCCCATTTCCAATCCAAGATTTGCACATCATCTAACCACCGCCCCTCCTTACCCCAACCGGCCTCACTTCATGGCCGCCCATCCAGAGTCCTCCTCCTCCTCATGAGGTTGGGCTCGGGTCCCAGCCGGCTAACGTGATGATGATGATGATCTCTGGATTCTGGCAGACACTCCAAGATCTCCCGCCCCTTTGAGGTGTTGCGCTGTTGTGTGCTTGTGGATTTTTTGGCACGCATCGACGTGTGTGTTTTCTGGAAAGAATTAAGCAGCGGGTGGATTTATTTTTGCATGCATGTTTGTGTATGAGGAAAGCGTGGAGAGGCAGAGAAAGAGAGTTTGAGGGAACCCTTTCCTTTGTCTGTCCCCAGATGTCCTTGGCTGCGGGTAGAGGGGGGCAGACATTTTGAAAAAGAGGTGCTCCTCCGTTAGTAGG
Organism: Bradypodion ventrale; assembly: GCA_035047345.1. Lineage (NCBI taxonomy): Eukaryota > Metazoa > Chordata > Lepidosauria > Squamata > Chamaeleonidae > Bradypodion > Bradypodion ventrale. The sequence continues at coordinate 42,348 of JAWDJE010000013.1, forward strand.
CGGGAAATGTTTACCTGCAGAAATGGGTTGAGGCCTAACGCTAGACTCAATGGCCTCACAGAGCTCCTCGCGCAGAGATCGGACCGGCTCACTGGACCATGTGTGGCACCCAATTCTCCGTCACGCCAACTGGGAGAAATAAAAACACATCATAGTCCGTGGTATTGCGCACTCTGTGGTCAACCTGTGTCGTCTCCAGAAGAAGAAAGGGTTCCTTCTGGTCATCCGCTTCTTCCTAGAAAGGCAAGAAAAAAGGAGATCCCTCAGTGCATTTCACCCTTCCGTTTGCCAAGAGCATCCATCGCTCCTCCCTTCACCACCTCTGAAACGTCCAGCATTTTAAAATGGGTGTGCATTTTAAAATAAAAATGAGACAGCTATTTAGAGGGAAGTAAAAATGGGAAGCCCTTTTTGGGGGGCGTGTGTGCCTGAGATCCAGTTGGTGGGGGTCAGGCGCCGTGATCTCCTGGGAACCCTCCCGACAACGACAAGAGCGGGGAAACTGATGCATCTGGTTAGAGGTCAGCAACTGGGCTATTCCCTGTTTCCTGGGAGTTCTGTGTTTGTGTGTGTCTTTTTCAAACTGCTAGGTTGCAAGGAGCTGGGACAAAGACGGGAGCTCATTCCATCCTGCAGTAATCGGGAATCGAACTGCTGACTTTCCGCCACACAGTCAGCGTCTTAACCTCTTGAGCCACTGCAGTTCCAGCTGGGGAGGGAGCCAAATCCATTCCACAGGGAGACAGACACACACACACACACACACACACACACACACACACACACACACACACACACACACACACACACACACACACACACACACACACACACACACACACACACACACACTATATGTACCTGTGTTTTGCCCACCACTGACACGCTGGACCCACATGAGATGGTATTTAGTGGTAGACTGCTCCTGCCCATGGAACCTCTATCAGGGCACCCATGGGGCTGCTCAACGAAAAAGCCTCCGCCAGCCCCCAACCCAAAATCTCCCCACAAGCTCACCGGATGCACCTCCGTCTCCGGAAGGAGACGCCGTCCCCATACAAACTGTCCATCTGGCCCACGGGGTCCAGGCATCGGGGCCCAAAGGTGGTGGGGTGGCTGCAGGCCATGGATCGGCACCAGTGTCCACTGGTCTGTTCCCTACGTAAAGGAAGAAGGCACGGTCAGTCACTCATGTGTCTCTCCCCCCTCCCCCCGGGCACGGGCAAGGGGCATTTGGACCCACGTCCTATGGGGTGCTGATGCCATAACAACACCAGAACCCATGATCCATCTTCCACCCACAGCAGTGACCCACAGCAGAGGGAAGCCTTTGGGACCCCCAACACACAGCCTGGGTAGCAAATGGGGGGCCACCCCTCAATCCACAGTCCCCCAACTGCGGCAGAGAGCAGCACCCCGGATCTATCTTTTGTCTTTCCCACTCGGATTAAATTGCGAATTTGGGGAATTTGGGAGAGGCTCCTGCTATCTGCCCCCCACCCCCCATCCTTGGATTGTGTGGTGGGGGGAGCCTCTATTTATCACTCTCTCTTTCTCTCCACCCACCCACGTGAGGCCAAAAATCAGAGGGGCAAAAGGGTGGGTGGGTGAGTGGTGTGGGGCCCACCTGGCTGTTCTGCCTCATAGATGCAGAGTTCGTGGGCCTTGATTTCACTTCCTTTCGGCTTCTGAGAGCCGTGGGGGGCTGGATCGGGAGGGGGGGCACAAAGGTCAACCTTCCCCAGCCCCATGGCCAGATTTGGGAAAGACCTGGTCTTGTTTATTAGGAAAAGGTCAAAAGAAATAAATTTTATCTGTATGTCACACCACTTATCAATGACGCCTGAGGCCGAGATTGGGGGGGTGGCTTTGCAGAGGCTTACCAGAGCATGTGCAAAGTGCCCCCTCCTTGCCCCCCCTTTTGCCCGGCTCCACTTCAGCAGACGTTTCCGTGGTCCTGTGGCAGGCATGACTACATACCGGAGCGCACGGTAATCCGAGTCTCAATGAAACTACAAAGGCGCCCCACTGCCATTGCGTCTGTCTCGGTGGGGCTACGTTCTCATCCCCCCCCTCCTCCTGGGGTTCACTTAGGAAACGTGGGGTGCCCCGTTGCCCCCCCCCCCCCATTTTGCCTCGCTCTACTTCTGTAGACGTTTCCGTGGTCCTGTGGCAGGCATGACTAGACACCGGAGCGCACGGTAATCCGAGTCTCAATCAAACCACACAGGCGCCCCACTGCCATTGCGTCGGTCTCGGGGGCGGTGGGACCACGGTCTCACACCCCTCCTCCTGGGGTTCCCTCAGGAAGGGTGGGGTGCCCCGTTCCCCCCTTGCCCCCCCCCATTTTGCCTCGCTCTACTTCTGCAGACGTTTCCGTGGTCCTTTGGCAGGCATGACTAGACACCGGAGCGCACGGTAATCCGAGTCTCAATCAAACTACACAGGCGCCCCACTGCCATTGCGTCTGTCTCGGGGGCGTGGGCCCCTTGGTCTCACCCCCCTACTCCTCGGGTTCCATTAGGAAACGAGGGGTGCCCCCAACCCAATGATCCGACCTACCTGCAGCCTGGTAAACAGCGCTGGAACTCGTGGCCTCCAGGCCCTGGGCACCACAAGACGGCGATACCGATAATGAAGAAAACTCGGGCGGGCGCCGCTCAAAGCATTAGTCCTTGGCAGCGACGCTCTAGCAGTTCGAAAGGCGACTCTCTGTCCTTTGCCATTGCGGTTTCCATGGAGACGCGTAAACTTGTTCGTCAGCGATATGCGTCCGACCCGCCACTTCCAGGAGACGCTCTAGCATTAACCTATGTGAGGGACGGTCCTCCGTTACGCCTCTCCCCGGAAGTTCCGCATGGAGCCGCTCTGCCGCCCTGCTTCTGTTCCCTTGTTTCCACGGCAACGTTACGTCATCCGGACGCCCCATGCCTGGCCCACAGAGAGGAGAACGGCAGTCCTAGAGCGGTCTGTCCAATGCCTCTCGGCCGCGTGCTAATAACGGAGGGCTATGGCTTGGCCCTTAGAGTGGAGGAGACGGGAGTCCTAGAGCGGCCGGTCCTGTGCCTGCCTCTTGGCTGCCAGGCCTGGCCTGCTAAGAAACCGTGATGATTCGAGAGCCGCTCTGCCTTGGTTCCGAGGCCTCTGACTGAGGACTCAGGCCCCACCCTGTGTGGGTAGGAAAAGGTGCCCGGGTGGGGTGTGTGTCCGTTTGGTACAGCCTGATTGCTTGGCCTGCTGGGCTGGGAGACACGCAAGTCCCCCCTCCGCCCCCCCCTGGGCTCAGAAACCTCCCTCCGTGCATGGCAGTGGGGAAAAGAGCACTTTGGACATGCTCAGAGGCTCGCCTGGGTGGCGGGATGTACGAGGGACACCTCCCTCAGGGTGGGGGGTGGGTTCAGGTCACCTCTAAGGTATGCAGATGACAGGGTAAGCCAAGGTCAAGACCATGGGTCACCCTTGCTCGGAAGCCAGTTGTATCTAACTCAGTGCTCATCTCTGCTGATAGCCAAAGAGCCAGCGGTGTCTGCATTTTGCAGACATTTTCGTGGACATGAGGCTGGCAGGACTAGACACCTGAGTGCACAGAACGCTGTTTACCTTTCCCACCCAATTGGTACCTCTTCATCTACTTGCAGTTTCGAACTGCTAGGTTGGCAGGAGCTGGGACAGAGGACAGAATCTCACTCCCTCATGCAGTACTCGGGTTTTGAACTGCTGACCTGCCACCTCCCCCAGTCAGCGAGGTCTTAACCCGTTGAGCCTCTGCAGTCCCTTTTGAGCACAGCGTATTACCAGATTATTGTTGTTGTTGTTGTTGTTGTTGTTGTTGTTGTTGTTGTTGTTGTTGTTGTTGTTGTTATGACTCCGGTATTACTCCCTCCTTCCCTGATGTTTTCCTTTCTCCTCCTCCAGGAAAAACCCACCAGAGGATTTTTACTTCTTCTTGCTGGGCTGACCTTCGCCTGCGCCGCCTCCGCTGTTCAGGTAAAGCTGGAGGGGAAAAGCAGCAGCTACCCAGACAACCTACCCACCCCTTATTAGCTGGGTGGCTAATAAAAAAAATATACAGTTACAATTACAAGGTTCCACGTTATTTATTTTATTTACATTTCTATAGCTCTTCTCTCACCCCAATGGGAGACCCAAAGCAGTTTACAACATTTAAAACAACCAATAACAAGATACAATGTAAATAAAGAAAAGTAAAAATAAATTATCCACATAATAATAATAATAATAATAATAATAATAATAATAATAATAATAATAATAATAATAATAATAATAATAATAATAATAATAATAATAATAATAATGTTACCTATCATCATCACAAATCACAGTATCAGTATCACAGCAACAAAACATTAACCGCCCGCCCCCCCAAAAAAACAAAACATCCTTTGCAAAGTCCCACAGAAAGTGGGATCCTTTCTGAAGCCCCCTCTTCCCTCCTGGGGTTGGTGGGGGGGGGGGGGGGGAAGAAGAGTTAGGAGGCACGGACGGACTGTGCGTATGTGGTGGGGTGAGGTGGGAGTCTAGACCCAGCCCCCATTTCCAATCCAAGATTTGCACATCATCTAACCACCGCCCCTCCTTACCCCAACCGGCCTCACTTCATGGCCGCCCATCCAGAGTCCTCCTCCTCCTCATGAGGTTGGGCTCGGGTCCCAGCCGGCTAACGTGATGATGATGATGATCTCTGGATTCTGGCAGACACTCCAAGATCTCCCGCCCCTTTGAGGCGTTGCGCTGTTGTGTGCTTGTGGATTTTTTTGCACGCATCGACGTGTGTGTTTTCTGGAAAGAATTAAGCAGCGGGTGGATTTATTTTTGCATGCATGTTTGTGTATGAGGAAAGCGTGGAGAGGCAGAGAAAGAGAGTTTGAGGGAACCCTTTCCTTTGTCTGTCCCCAGATGTCCTTGGCTGCGGGTAGAGGGGGGCAGACATTTTGAAAAAGAGGTGCTCCTCCGTTAGTAGGCGGGAAATGTATACCTGTAGAAATGGGTTGAGGCCTAACGCTAGACTCAATGGCCTCACAGGGCTCCTCGCGCAGAGATTGGACCGGCTCCCTGGACCTGGGCTCTCCTTTTTTCTTGCCTTTCTAGGAAGAAGCGGATGGATTCATTTTTGCATGCATGTTTGTGTGTGAGGAGAGCATGGAGAGGCAGAGAAAGAGGTTTTTTTGGGGTGTGTGGGGGTGTGGGGTGTTACGTTAAAGTTCATTTTTCCAATGGTTTTGCTTCGAGTTACGTAAAAATTCATTTTTCCGATGGTTTTTTTTTGAGTTATGTAAAATTTCTTTTTTCCGATGGGTTTGCTTCGAGTTCCCTAAAAATTCATTTTTCCAATGTGCAGGAGACTGGTCTCGCTTTTCGACCAGTTGGATCCAACCAGGGTGGAGGATAGGGGAGGAATGTAGAAATTGTGCACACCAAGGCATTTGCAGTAGGGGATCCAGTACATTGCAGAAACTATGCGGCCACCGGCCCAACATGGATCCCAGGGGTTGTAATCAAGCAGACAGGGCCTGTGTCCTACCAGGTAGAAACAAGCACGGGGTCGTTGGGTCACGGATGCCCAGGGAGATGAAAGTCTGGGTGATTCAACGTTAGGGTCCTTCCCCACCTGCTTATTCCAAGGGGGAGACACGGCAGACAGCCCACCAAGGGAACCGAATTTCCATCTCGTTCATCCTTTGCAGACAGGCTGGGAAGAGTACGAAAGCCCAGACCCCGACAGTTTAGATTTTGAGTTACAGGACCCGGGGGAGTTTGCAGACTGTTCCCCCACTCATCCAAGCGAGAAACGGGGCTTTGATTTCTCCCCAGTAACACCCCCCACCCCACCCCGTCCTTTGGTATTCGAGTCCACCTCTGTTCCCAGACAAGCAGGGCAATTTTCTGTGGAGTCGCCCTCCACTCAGTGTAACAGGCGGGACATTCATTTAAGACATTCCTTGCCCCTTCCAGGTTTTGATTTCGAGCGATCCCCTGCTTCTACCGAAACAAAACAGGGTTTTGATTTACAGTTTGCCCTCCCGGGTTCCTCTCCGAAATCGGCACAGGGTTTCCGACATGACGCTAACGAGTCTCATTTCCCCATTACAGGACGAGAGTCTGCGCAACTCAGATCCCCTAGTTCTTCCGATCTCGGCCAAGGTGCCGTAGGGCCAAAACGCACATGCAGGCCACCACGATGGTTGAGGGACTTTGTCCCATCCTAGGGGGGAGGGATGTTGTGTTTGTAACTTTGTGCCTTTAAGAAATGTAACCTTGTATTCAAAAGCAACCTTGTATCTGAATGCATTGTGAATGAGTCCTGGGGATGACAATGTGACTCCTCTGCCCTTGCAAGCGATTCGGCTGCCAGTAGAGGCAGCTGCAAGAGCTCAGCTCACATGGTTCAGATCACCCCATCACTGAGTAGCGCGGGAAACATTCCCGCCACAGGTAAACCTTGTAAGGTATGCAGTACGTCCCAATGACGTCACGGATACCGCAACCACTAAGCGCCCACGGGGCGAAATGCAAATGTGCTGTAAGCATATATAAGGAGCTGCTTCTCGGCATGTTCAGATTGCCTACCTCGCAATAAAGATGTGTTTGGACCCCAGACTGCTGCCTACTTAGGCGTATCAATCTGCGACCATCAAAGTAGTCGAGAGCCTTGTTGGCGAAGGGAGAGCAAGGCTCTGCCGGGGAAGAGGAGCCTTTGCTGGCCTGAGACTCGGAGACCCAGGTCTGCTAGCAACAGCCTTCAATAGCGAGCGTGCCTTCTTTTTATGAATGGAAATCTATATGCTGTATGGTAAAGGCCCACATAGGGGGCTTCAAAAAGCCTGCAAGGAAAGTGGTGGTGCCTGATTCAGTCATGTCCAGCGTATTCGAATGGAAGTGAGGCTTTCTAGCTATTCTTCGAAAGCACCGCATCCAAAAATATTAGAGGGGGAAAACCGAAATGCTCAGGGGAGACGTTGGAATTAGAAAGAGATTTAGGCTGAGAGTTAACACTTTAAATGCTGAAATAAAATTTAAAATAATCATTTAAAAATCATGTCTGTACTCCTTGAGGGTGGCTAGCCACCAAGACCAGTTTGGCTGCTCAAGGTCTCCTCATGAGTAGCCGGAGATGTCTCTTCGGGGGGTAAGATGACAAGAGTCTCTTTTCCCTTTGGCTCCAGCATAAAGAAAAAACGGGCTTTTTGGGAATGGGCTCTCCTCCCCCTCCTTTCTCCTCTCATGCGGCTGAAACGGGCCATTTCCCCCCTTAAAATTACTGTCAAAAGCCAAGGCGCGAAAAAGGGAAAAAAATTAAAAGGGCACTTTAAAAGTCATTGCGGTTTTGGTTAGAATGCATTTTTACTGCTTTCTGAAGCCAAACTAGTGAGGGATGCTCATCTTGGGTAGATTTTTATAGCAGGCAGAAAGGTTGAGACAGTCTTTGGGCAGCAGCAGGCCACTGTTGGTTAACATATGTCAATAAACCATTGTTTTATTTTTGCCTGAAATTAAAGTTTCTGTGGTTTCTAGGGCGCTCCACCAGTGGAAGAACCTTTACCTAAAAATAAGGTAACACTAGTGAAGATGCTGTTTTCTGTCTGTGTTCCTGGCCAGTGGGGATCAGAGGACTAAGGGGAGGACTGCTGGCCCTCATAGACGCTACCACCCCCATACCCTGAGTTTTATATAATAGATCAGGAAAACAAGCCACCTTCGCAGAACCTGTGAATAATAGTTCAGAAGACCACCCACCTTCGAAGATCCGATTTATAATACATCAGGAAGACCACCCACCTTCACAAACCCCGTGAATAAAAGATCAGGAAGACCACCCACCTTCTCAGTTCCCGTGAATAATAGATCAGGAAGACCACCCACGACATGGTCTGATGGCCTTCCCAGGGAAGCTATCAGTCACACAACATGGCCAGAGGGTCGCCCCAGGGGATGTATGTATGTACATGTGTGCGTACGTATGTATGAATGGATGTACTGCCATGTTAACTCAAAGTTTATGATTAAGTGCTAAGATAAGAGCTGGAGCAAGAGCCAGATGGTAAGACAAACATGGTGCTTCTCCACTTGCAGCCAGAAAAGGCTGGGTAAAGCTGTCTTCACCCTTTGGAGTAGGCTCCATTTGATAACCGGAAGCAACTTTTGCAGCTCCATCCATGGGAAAGCCTCTTCTCATTGCTGGCTGGTAGGAGCAGCCATGCACATCTTTGTACCTTGGGACCCACATTTCTCGATTCGCTAGCAGCAGAGATGGTGGCTATGAGAAACCAGAAAAAGTCCATGTTTACCAGGGGCCTCCTCATTCTTCCAACTGGGACTACTGGTGGGCCATGGCAAGGTCATCCCTGAACAAGTGCAGAGGGCTCTGTCTGGTTTTCTTGCAGGGAGATGGGTGGGCAGCAGTGTAGGATCAGTGCAGCCCTTACCCCTGGGGAGGCTCCCTCACCGGGAGGGAAAGCAACACAGGGAAGCATTAACTCTGTAGGGGGAGGGGAACTATTTTTACACAGCTGCACATAAAAAAGGTAGGAATAGGGCAGCAGAAACCCACCATCTGTCCTTGAAGCAAAGCTGCAAGTATTACTATCTGGGTAAGAGGAACCCAGTTTGGCCAGGTTGTCCTGCTATGATAATAGAGTAGTAGACCATATGCCCAGGTAGGTGGAACGACATGCGGGCAAAGGGCTGCTGTCCGGATCCTGTCTGTCATAAGCAAAAGGGTCTCTGGCGGTCTGCCCTGGGGGAGACTTTCTCTGACCTCAGGAGAGACCAGCAGTCACTGGCCTAACTGGGACAACTGGGATTGGGCTCCCTTGGAAGGGGAAATGAGGGGTGGTCAAAGAGCCTCTGGGGTAGACTTGGCTCAGTAGAGACAGAAAAAAGAGATCCATAAGTCCTGTGCGTCTAGGTGGTCAGAGGAATTAGCTTCACGGGAACCTAAGTCTGGCCAGGTTGTCCTATTATTCAAACAGAGTAGACCCTACTGCCAGTGACTCAACGCTGATCGTTAGACAACGGTTAACTAACCTGAGGACCATACCTGCCAAGTTTTGGGAAATTTCTGTCAAATAAGGGAAATTTCCCAGCCAAAACAGGAAACTGGACAGCTATGCTTATCCTGTGCTGGCCTCCAGTCTAATTGCAGTCTAACTAATATGGGATAACGGAGGGAGAGTGTAAAATACAGGGGTTTGACAGAAATTTCCCGAAACTTGACAGGTATGCTGAGGACTAATTGCCCGGGGTGGCGAAGTCCACAGGGAAGGGGGAATGGTCCCCAGGTGGATTAACTGACTCCATCTTGATGGAGAGCAGCAGCTTCATCCATCGTGGCCAGGGGATGATGATGAGGACTTTGTGTGGCCAAAGTGTTCAGGAAGTCCAGAAAGGGACTCAAAGGAACTGGATCTGTCATGTTGTGATGCGGAAGGCAAATGAAAGGCCACTGCACTATTATATTGTTCCCAGGACAATCTTCGTGACCAATCGCCATGAGGAGCGCCAATATCTGGAATCGGATATGGCACAAGAAGAGAAGGAAGACACTTCTTCCTTTCACAGTACTTCCCGACTTGTTTCTCATGTATCTTGCTCAACTTAGCGGTTAACCGCTGAGCTGGAGACTGGAAGGTCAGGTTTCTTTTCCCAAAAGCTGCACTTGGGGACATGAAAGGAATCTCATTCGGGCGTCCCCTAAAATTCCTTTCAACCTAGAGTAATCTCTGACACAAAATTATTATCTTCCTCCTTTAGTTTAGTCCGTGAGATATTTGTTGGTGGTGGGTTTAATTTGTTGTGGATATTTATGTTGTTGATTTATCTGCTTGTTCACCGCCCATGGGTGGTATAGAAATCCAATAAATAAATGAATGAATGAATAAATAAATAAATCCTAATAATCTGTTAAATCACAGAGATTTTAAATGTGCTATATCATGTGGAAGAGAACAATTGCCAACCATAGATCTGCTTGGATTTTTGAAAAGGATGTTCCAAACCAAAACACACCGTCTAACAATGATTATAATTCATGGTGCTACAAGAAGTGTACACCTGAAACAACAGGAAAGAGCTGGGGTGGTAGCAAGAGAGGTCAGGATGAGGTTCATTGCAGCTGAAGGTCCCTTGCGGAGGAGGAGGAGGAGGAGGAGGACTGGGTTTTACAATGAATCCACTACTCTTTGGCAGAAAAAGGTCTGAGAAAAGCTGCGCCATGATGACGATCCCTTTACACGGACTCCTGCCGGTGAAGGGGAATTATTACTTCCCATAAAACTTCTTGTTCAGAAGGAAAATTAGGAGATTAACATTCACTTTTGCTCGATCAAACAGCTTCATGACAGCCACACCTTCGTACTGGAGTTGTAACAGATCCTGGGGAGGGGAGGGGTGGCAAAAGAAAGGGGAAATTAATTGACGAGATTAGTCCTAACTAAGCAAGAGTGGAGACAAACCCCCTGATGCCCTTTGACCCCCCCCCTAAGATTTTCCAAAATAATTTTCATGTCATCCAGTGGGGGAAGCAGGGAGGGAGTGGGGCGGGGGGGGGGGGGGAGCAGCTTCCTCCAACCAACCCATTTCCTCTGAATGTTGCAGTCAGCTCAGAATGACCGACTGGAGAGGATGGCCTTAATCTAGAAGAATAGCTAGGGAAGGGCAACTGCCGTGGCAGAGAAAACTGTGGAACCTCTGGGTGTGGCCTTAGGAGAATTTCCACACACTTCCTGGCATGAAACATGCTTTAAATCTATGATGCTACCAATACGGCCAAGTAGGAAATTTCCAAAGCAGCATTAATTTTTTCTGCCTTTGGTGGTCCCATCTCTTTCAAAATAACTCCAGGCATCCATCAGACTCCCAACTAGCTGGCACTGAAACTTAAATAGAGCCAGAAATTTCAAGCATGCCTGAGCATTTGCCTACGTAAAGTCCATACCTGGTAATGCAGCATGAATGTCTCCATCTGGACACCCATGAACTTTGCTTTCACTTCAAAATCACCAACTTCTTCTGTTGGGCCAATTTCAAATATCACATTTTTAAATCTGTGTAATAAGGGCAAGAAAAAAATGCTATTGAACGGGAGTTCTCAACCTTATTAAGCCAGGGGCTGGGTCATGCTCTCTCAGACAGCTTCGGGGGCCGGGGGCCCATTTTGCCTTTCCTCCACCACATGACACTTCCTGGTGTGGTGGAGGCAGGTGGGGGGACATGAAATGGTTCTGTGGGCTGCATCCAGCCCACAGGCTGCAGATTGAGAATCCCTGCTATTGAATATTCTGGCTTAGATCAAAGTGACAATGAAATATGAGTAAAATGTATCAGGTCAAAGCAAAGTTATCCAAGTGCAAATGAACCACCAAGGAGCAAATAGAAGACTAGGCAGAGGGAAAAGTAAAATGCCACTTCCCCAATAGAATTTGCCCCAGAGGGGGAGTTCTATTGGCTTAAAAGTCTACATCTTCCTTGCCCCATGCAAAATACATGTTACACTTTTGGAGAGATAGGCAGGATCTCTCTCAATGCCATTTCCAGGGAATCCTAAGCAGGTGAAGAAGGCATCTGCTTGGGAAGAATACCCTGAAGCAAATGGTGAGCCACTGTGGGAGACAGAAGGCTGGACTGGATCATGGGCTCCTGTGGCCTCTTCCAGCAAGGCTGTTCTTATGTTCTTAAACTCTAAACAATAGAACAAAATAAATCCTCTGCCAGTTTTCATAGAGTCGGGGACACACGCCTTGCTTTCATACCACCAAAGCAAGATTTTCTTTCTCCAAAGACTTGGCCTACAAGTTTTCAAAAACACAATAGTTTTGTAGCAACTTTTGAAACTTATTTGTAAAGAACGACATATTTTTTTCCCAGGTGCTGTGTTTCTATTCATACCAGAAAGTACTTCTCAAATATTACAAATGGCCATGAGAAAAGATTGCTTTAGAAAGGAAACTATCCAAGCTCTTGGGCAATCTAACGTCTAATGGTACTTTATCCCGATTCCTTTCTACAACTGTCAATGCTAGGAAATCTGTATTAGAAACAGGACAGAATGGCAAGCATGGCTTGTTCCTCCACAACGAATACTCAGATGACCTGTTGGGGATGTTGCTGGCATTTCACAGTTTCCCATGTGACAAATTGGCTAATGGCTTTTCCTTCTGGGAGAGGAGAGGCCGCCCAGTGTCAGAGAGGCCAAAGACACCCGGGGCTGTCAAACCACAGGCATAAACTCTTATGGGGCTTCTCTCCTGGGGGAGCTCTTTTCACAGGAAAACCAAAACCAGTCTTCAAAGCAAGGGATTTCTTTTTCTGTGTGAATTCCAAAGCAGACCCTTGAGTACAGAATGACTTCAGAGCCTCCCTCCTGTCTTTGGGAGATCAGTCAGCAAATGAAAGAAAACAGCCTGAGATATTTTTTCGGGGGGGGGGGGGGGTTGTCAGGCGACAGAAACACCTCCAAACACCCACACTGCTTTCAAAAGCTCTGGACAAGAGGAACTCGTGGTGAAAGCACCACAATGATCTCTCATCTCCCCATGACAGACAGACATCCAACCAGACATAGGCTGGTTTGTATGACTTTCTGACATCACCACCTGGCCCAGAGTGGCAGAAACATCTTCCTTGTCCCTTTACCTTGGAAGAAGACCTGTCTGCTCTTGATAAGTTACTCACTGGTTGGCTTGCAAGTCCTCAATCTCGAGCAGGACTCCCTTTTCATGGAGCCGGGCGGCTGTGTATTTCAGAGAGATTTTCTTACTTTTCTTCCCTTTCATTTCCTGTGGCTTTTTGGAGACCCTGGAGAAAATAAAGAGAGAAAACTGCAGCAACAGCCATGGAGCCACCACACCCTCCCTCCCAATTTTTAAGGGTCTCTTGAGCCCCTGACTTGACCCATGTTGGGCCAAACAAGCTGGGGCTTTCACAGGACTCCTCTTTCCCCCATTGACTGGATGTTTTCAGTTCTGCTGCTGCAGCTACTACCGGCCTCTTCTGGCAGCTCCCAGGGACCAGGCTGGGCCCCCAGACCGGACAACTTACTTGCCCTTCCTAGCCAAGTTATCCAAGCAGGTTTTGATGTAGCTCTTGTAGTAATCCACTTGCTCCTCATAAAAGGTAGCCTTTGAGTTCAGGGCGTTGTACGTCTGCTGCAGCTTCACCAATTCTGCTTTTCTCCTTTGGCGATAGCGCCTCTGGTTCCGTATGTCCTAAACCAGGCAAGATGAAGCCCCAGTGGTGAAAAGCCCAGCATGGTGAATGAAGAGGCCCAGAGATTCGGGGAGGTGGGCTTCTGCACCTGTGACCACCTGTGACCCCTCACCCTCCCAAGCGGCCCAAGCCTGGTGGCCCCTATTTCAGCCTAATGGCCGGCTGCCTTTTTTCCTTGGAGGGTCTCACAGGCGGTGGCACAAAACATGCTTCTCTCTCGGCACCCACCTTGGCCACGTCATTGATCAGCTCCTGGTATCCATGCTGGGGGTTGATGAGGCCCAGTTCGGTGAGCTTCTTCAGCCCTGACCGGATCTTCTCTTTCTTCTCCTGGAGGCTGAGGTTGCTGTCCTCCCGGAGGACTTTGGAGGTCTTCATCTTGTCTGGCGTTCTGGCATCCCGGAGAGCTCTTCTCTGCATGGCTCTCTGGTGCTCAGCTTCCTAGATCAGAAGGACGCCGCATCAATTAAACCACATCTCTACCCACCATTGAATCCAAGAAGCCACCATTTGTGTGACAGCTCCCTCATGCGCTGGGCCGCCACAGACAGCAACCGTGTGGGAGGGGATCAGGCTGACGGAAACCCAAGGCCCACAAGGACCTGAGCGTGAAAGGACAGCCTTACAACCATACCTGCTCAGAGGTGGCTGGAGTCTCCAAGATCTCAGCCAGCGTCTCTCCAGGCTGGAAGCGAATGACATCCACAATTAAGCGCTTGGTGCTGAAAGGCAACGATAGGATACCATGAGGTGAGAGGAAGCAGTGTGGCTGGTGGGTGCCCCACCCATCCTTCTGCCTATTCCCTCTCCGCTACCAACAGGACCATCAGGACTCTGCTCAGAGGAGATACGTCATGGGAAGAGCCAGGCGTGGCAGCAGCTCATGCCTCCACCGCAGAGAAAGAAAAGCGACCAGCATTGAGAATCAGGGGAGTGACTGATACTTGGGGGCTGATTGTAAGAAAATATAAGCAGAGGAAGAAACCCTGGGCAGCCTTCACTGCCAACCACACAGCTAAAAACAGTGGATTAGGTGGGCAACCGACCAGCTGGCAGGATTGGGATGAATGGATTTAGGGCAGTGATGGGCAGTCTTGGTCCTCCAGCTGTTCTTGCACTTCAATTCCCAGAGGCCCTGATCAGCAGGAGTGCTGATTTGGGCTTCTGGGAATTGAAGTTCAAGAACAGCCCATCACTGATTTCGGGCCTGATTCAGAATAAAACAAAGCATTTAATCTTGTTTGGGAACTTGGTCACTACCAAGGCATTTTCACTGCTTAAAGTTTCTGATCTTTTTAGTGTCTTGATTTCCAAGTGTTCCAAGCTGAGGAAACCGATCTGGCCACTCCAATCCTGGGTGCCTTAAAATCAGGTGTTTTTGGACGCAGCTAGCGAGATCTGCTTGTTCCATGGTTTCCAGCTCGGGTTAAGGAAATGGGCCACCTGTCTTAGACAAGTCCCCAACAGCCATAATGAAAAAGACCCTGCTACCACCCACCCCCTTTGAGAGTCAGCTGCAACTACTACTGTGTCTCTCTGTGCTGTCAACATCTCATGCTGCAAACAAGAGGTGCCTTGAATAGAGAAGGCATAGCATGACTGGTGCAGTAGCTGGTGCAGGAGAAGTCCTTCAAAACAGGCCTGAGGCCCCTGGCGCCACTTACTTCAGCAAGATGGTTTTGGCGTCCATTTCAGCATTCTCATCCATGGGAACATCAAATTTATTGGTCAGCGTGAGGGAAACTTCGGTCTTGGCCAGCATCTCCTTGCTGGGATCGTTCACGCTTCCGGTTCCCTCACCTGGGACAAAACCAGAAAGGGAGATAATAGAATAAGCCTTCACTTCAGTCCTCCAGAGGGGTCTGTGTCAAAGGCTGCTTTCACAAAGGAATCTTAAATATGGATTTTGCAGAAAATGTCACCCTAGAAACCAAATAGGTTTCAGTTATGATCCTGAGCGCATCATCTCTCCCCGCTCCCCACCCACAGACACTCTTCCCCTAAGATCCAGGCCAACTTGGAATCAGCCACTGGGGAAGGGGAGCGGGTGGTTGGGATGGGTGGCCTGAACAGAGGAAGAGTAATTCAGGGCAGAGGAGGAGAGATGGCTGGCAACCCTCTCCTCCTCCTCCTCCACCAAGCAAGCCAAGCCAAACAGGGCCTCCTCTTTGACTTGGAGCAGACATGGGCACAGCAGGCCTCTCCCGTGGGGTGGGGGTGGGGGGCACAGGACACCACTGGCAAGAGACTGCCTGTAGCTGGCATTTGAGCCTTCCTCCACCTACCCAAGGCTTCCAGAGGAAAGCTCACCTATCAGAGAGTCAATGGTGGGAACCTCCCCAAGGTCATCCAGGAGTTCATGCAGGGGGTCATTGTGCTCTGGTGCGATGGCATCTTGATGGTCCAGAAGCAGCTGTTTGAGGAGACCGGAAAAGCCCAATTGGATAAAGACCTGCCTTTGGAAAAGGACACACACACACAGGCACACACACACATGCACATGTACACGCACACACCCTTGGCAATGTCTTGCCCAGTTATCCCAAAAGACACCTGCCGCTGGCGTCACCCTCCCTCCCAACAGGCAGAAGACTGACTGACCGTATGCGTGTTGATGATTTCCCCAATAGAAATGTAGATGACTGGCTTGGTCAGAGTCACTAAATCAGAGTACTCGTCCACATTGAACTTATCCTGCAGCTCTGGGACTTCACATGCAGCTTGGAAAAAGCGCCTTCATCAAAGTAAAATAAAGTTATCCAGATTCCACCATTCATGCCAAGCAACCCAGTCATCCCCCACTTCCTCACCCTACTGGGCACAGCAATAGAAGGGAACTTGTCCTTTACTACAAAAGACCCTTGTGTGGCACTCACCGACACCAGTGAGGGTAAACCTTTTAGAGACCGAGTGCCCAAACTGCAACCCAAAACCCACTTATTTATCGCAAAGTGCCAACACAGCAACAGGGGAGGAAGGAAGCGCTCCCATTGGGCTGCTAGGCAGAGGGGCGGGGCGAACTCTGTGCTGGGGGCAGGGAGGAAGTGCTCCCATTGGGCTGCTGGCTTGGGCAGAGGGGTGTGGCGAACTCTGTACTGAGGTGACTGCAGGGGTGCGCCCAGAGAGGGTTCTGAGTGCCACCCCTGACATGCGTGCCTTAGGTTTGCCACCAGTGACCTACATGTTCCTACTCTATGCCCCCTATAAGTCCCATGGGTTCTCCTTTCAAAGTCTGATCAGGAGTTTCAGTTTCTGAGAGAGAGAGGGAGTGTGTGTGTGTGTGTGTGTGTGTGTGTGTCTCGTTTCCAAAGAGCTACTCTCGAAGACTTCCCGTTGTGTGAGCAATCCCATAGCCCCCTTAGGAAATCTCACCTGAATTTCTGGTAGGACTGAGATAGGTACTCGTTGATAATCCCAAGGTGTGCGTTGTCTCCCAGGAACATCTTGTTGGAGGCCGCATGTTGCAACATTTTGGCAATGGAGCCAAGGTTTCGCCGTTGATCTGTCGTTAGTTGTCCGCCAGCAGACAAGTCAATGATGTCGAAGGCATCAGGGGCCACAATGGCCGGGTTCATGTAACGGTAATACAGAAGGTTGCCTACAATCTGCAGGGAAACCAAAGACACCAAGACAGCTCGCGAGGGTCAGTCAGTGTGTGTTTGCCTGTGAGTTTGTGTGTGTCTGTTTGACGGTGACTTAATGGGTTAAAAATAGGAAAAAATGCAACTAGCAGGCATTAAGAAGGGAAATAAAGCTAAAACTTTGGTAGAGGTTCAACTCCTGTTTTACCCACTTTTGAGAGCAATTTGTTACACACTGGGAGACTTTTATTGCAGGCACAATCCAGATAAATGGGGGAGAACTCCAGAATGGGAAACTGCGGAGCCTCTATAGTGATCGGACCTCAATTCTATTTGGCTTTGAATGTCCTTTCAAGTCAGAAATGGATTGGGGGGGGGGGGGCACACGTTCTTATTTCTTTACCTGCCTCCCCTCCCCTGCCTAGCAGAAGGACACAAGCTAAGAGATAACACAACAAACCGTGATTAGCCATACAACCCTTAGGCTTCTTGTTTCTTCTTCACTGAAAGAGTTTTCTGCAGGGAGGCAGGAAAACACCCACTGTGCCAGAAAATCTGGAATGTGGGATTGTGTGTGTGTGTGTGTGTGTGTGTGTGTGTGTGTGTGTGTGTGTGTGTGTGTGTGTGTGTGTGTGTGTGTGTGTGTGTGTGTGTGTGTGTGCCTTTCAAGCAAGAGCTGTGGCTGACCCTCCCTCCCCCTCCTGGCTCACAATTAGAAAGCTTTTGGACTGGAAGCTCTATCTAGCAAAGCTTTTCCACCCCTCCTCTCCCACCCCCACAAGTGCATCAACCACCACCACCACCACCACCCCACTCTACACCCATGGGGCTGCATGTCCCACTGG